>LNAC01000355.1:2445385-2560781 GCA_002007465.1 Ailurus styani
GAATAACTTATTTTCAACCATATTAGGCAACTTAAAAGTCAATATAATAAAGGCAAGAACTTACCATGACTTAAAATAGCTCAAAATTCAATGGATTCTGTGTACTTTAACAAATTGCTAAATTAAGTCACATACTGATTAGCAGTTTCCTTAGTATTGAATTATCTAGACTAATTTGTCTGTGTGGTTTTCTCAATATGTCATCAGAAGCATTAACTAAGTCTGGTCAGTATCCATAATGATATAATAGCTTTCTTTTAGACTAAGATAAATAAATCTGTTTAATATAATAATAATAATAATAACAATCATAAAACTAGTAATGGTAATAATAACAGGGATGCTATTTGAAGCCTTACCATAGATGGTTAATTAAGCTACCAAACTGGTAGAATTCTGGAATGTCTTAACAAATTCCTTAGACTTCTTTTTTATACAGAGAAACATCTTTATTTCTGGAAATAACATCCTACAGTCTATATCCTGTTTGGAAAAATTGCTTTGATTTATATTGCTCTAAATTCAAAGCACCAAATAAGGAGTTAAGTGGACTTGTCAGTGAACATTAACATTAATCACCTAATTGAACCCATAATTTATTTATATATTTATTCAACATACACAAAGGTATATCAAGATAAAATATGTTGACTTCAATTTCGGCGCCATTCCTATACTGACAATTGTGTAAATTGTATAAAGTTTCTAATAAGTGTACTGTTGCAGAGCAGCTTATATATGGATGATTAATACCTATTTTACATAATGGAAATGTAAAGGACAGCAATTAGACTTCAACGTGTTCTATTAGTCCCTTTTCTTATTTGTACACCCCTATCCAGCCAAATGACCACATGAGTCTTACTCAGAATCAGATTAATTAAAGCAAATGCCCATATATTTATCTCTGGACTTTTACAGATTTTATTTAGTGTGTCCATATCAGAGGCAGTAAGAGAGACAATAATCTATAGTAATCCAGAAGTTGTCAAACACAAATACAAGTGTTGTACAGATGTTTATTTTTTTACCACTTCCAATTAACATTTAATTTCAATATAGAGTATCATAGGATAATTTAGGATGCATAGAGTTCTGCAGGGGCATTTTTTGGTCAAAATCCCAAAGACAGATTTTTTTAATGAAAATCATATATATTTTTTAAAGCCAGCTTTCTGATGTTTGAAAAAGAATTGTTTCCAACATGGGTACTTGCCACAAAAATAAATATATATGTGTAGGAAAATTAATAAAGAGAAAGTCTGTCTTGCCTCTCCCGCAAGAAATTGACCACCCCTCCAACATAACCAAAGATTAAGCATCAACACTGTAGACTCATGCTTTTTCCCAATAAATTTTTGTTCAAAACAACCCCTTCCAAATTCCTCTATCTTCTCCATAAAATAACATTCCTCTCTTTTGTTGGACTGGTTTTGCCATAGCTTGCATGCCCTCAATTGCAACTCTATGTTATTCCCAAATAAATTCATTTTTGCTGGTAAAATCACTGACTTTTATCTTTGAGGTTAACATATGCATTTATCTACTGACATAATTTAAACATGCTGTGTCCTGTGATTGAGAATCCCTCTTAGGCAGATGCAACACAAATTGTTCATTATATTCTTAATGTAGTCCATTTATTTAAAAATCACTATTACTATTGGAGATTGAATTATGAGCTATTGAAAACAAATGAAAATTGGGAGCAAGATGTTTTTGAGACTGTTTTAATTTAAAGAAAATATATGCAAAATTGAATATGTATGGGTTTAACTTCAACAGTCAACCGAAGATGTCATAAACAATGAATCAAGTTTGATAGTGATAATAAGAAAAGTTTTCACACTCTGTTTTTAATCTATATTTATACATATTTGATCTTAGCTGGTTTCTTTTCGTAAGTACAGTAGACCTAAATACATTGAAAAATTGCCTACCAATAATTTTATCTTGTTGGAAGTGTTTCAGAGTGATTTGGGACACCTGGATAGTTCAGTTGGTGAAGCCTCTGACTCTTGATTTCCGGTCCTGAGATCCATGCTCAGCATGGAGCCTGCTGGAGACTCTGCCCGTCCCTTCCTCTCTTCCGCTGCGTGCTCATTCTCTAAAATACATACATAAATACAATCTTTATAAACATTTTAATAAACAAATAAAAATGTTATTTGAAGGTCTTACCTGTGTTTGCCTGTTTCTGGAGAATATTTTTATTATTTCGAGGCAAAGTGCTGTCCTAACATAGTATCACTAAAGTTAAATCATAGTCAATTAATTTTTGATAATAATAAAGACGAGATATACAGTTTAAAAAATATTTACTCACATATTTATCATTTTTTGATCCCTTCATTTATGTACATATGAATGGACAACCAGGGTTATTTTATTTTGGTATTAGAAGATACAATTCCATCCTTTTCTGGATTACACAGTTTCTGATGAGAAATATATAAATATCTCTTTCTGTATATAATGTGTTTTTTTATTTGTCCTTTAAGATTTCCTTTTATCATAAGTTTCTATAAATTGAGTATGATGTGGCTTAATGTTGTTTTCTATGTTTTTATCTTAATGGGATTTTCTTGAATCCTCTACATTTGTTGATTTATGATTTCATCAAATTTAGAAAACTTTACCCATAAATTCCTCAAATATTCATGCCACTTACTCCTCTCTTTCTGCACCCCCAAACTAACTTTTGCTAGACTATTCTTAATCATTTTACAGAGCACTGGAACTATTGTATTTTTTTTTTTAATTTTATTTTTATTATTATTTGCCCAAGGGGTACAGGTCTGTGAATCATCAGGCTTATATTTTTTCTCAATGTGCCTCATTTTTTGTATTTTATATATATATATTTTTTTCTCAATGTGCCTCATTTATTTTTAAAGATTTTATTTATTTATTTGACAGAGAGAGAGATCACAAGTAGGCAGAGAGGCAGGCAGAGAGAAAGGAGGAAGCAGGCTCCCGCTGAGCGGAGAGCCCGATGTAGGGCTCAATCCCAGGACCCCGAGATCATGACCTGAGCTGAAGGCAGAGGCCTTAACCTACTTAGCCACCCAGGCACTTTCAATGTGCCTCATTTATATACCTAGTATATATACCTAGTATATATGTATTGTATATATCGTGTCTACAAATTCACTAAGATTTTCTTCAGCAATATATAATCATTAATCACAATTTTTAAATTTGAAAATTTTTAATTCCAGATGTCATAGTTTTCATCTTTAGAGGTTCTAGTTTTGATATATTCTGGGCATCTTCTCATTATGTTTATATTTTACTTATTTGAATATAACCAATGCCTATTTTAATATCTTTGTCTAATTATGTCATCATCTCATTTCTGGATCTGTTTCTATGGACTGATATATTTTGTCCTTTATGGACTACATTTTATTGCTCTTTGAAATAGCAAGTAATATTTAGATGCCACACATATTTAATTTAATTTAATTTGAGTATCTGAAATTTTTACCTTCTTCTAAAGAATATTGGGCTTTTTTCTGATAGGGAACTCATTACTTTAAGTGACAGCTTGAATTTCAATTATCGTTTTAATGCTTTGTTGGAAAATGTCTGGAATACCCTACATTAATGAGCATTTAGCCATAATATCAAGGCATAACTCTCATGGAGAATTGCTGAGTTTTCCTCCAGCTTGTTGAAACTCAAGTTCATCACAGCAATGTTGAACTATGGAAACCATTCAGTTAATATGCTTCAAGTCATTCTTCACTCAAATTTGTGATATTTTGTCCATTCTTCTTGTCTTAGTATTTCAGGAAGGATTCAACAGATCTCTGTGTCCATTTATGGAGGTGTTTTTTTGTTTGTTTGTTTGTTTGTTTCCCTCTGAAGCCCCCTAATTCTCTGAAACTATGCCCTGAAATTTTCAGACATGCCATGCTTTCTCCTAAAATCTGATCACTCTTCTGAAAATTCAGTAAGANCCCTCTGAAGCCCCCTAATTCTCTGAAACTGTGCCCTGAAATTTTCAGACATGCCATGCTTTCTCCTAAAATCTGATCACTCTTCTGAAAATTCAGTAAGATTACAACTTGGTAGTCTCCTCCTTGCTCTGTACTCTAGATATTTCCCCAGCCAGAAAGCTTCAAAATCAAAGGGCTCCTCTCGTTTGGTTCAGATCTCTGTGACCATAGTCCATATTTGCTTCCCAATGCCTTAAAAGAGTTTTGTCTTTCTGTTTTTTTTTGTTTTTTTTGTTTTTTTTTTGTTTTTTTTAAAGATTTTATTTATTTATTTCACAGCGGGAGAGATCACAAGGAGGCAGAGAGGCAGGCAGAGAGAGAGAGAGGGGGAAGCAGGCTCCCCGCCAAGCAGAGAGCCCGATGCGGGCCTCGATCCCAGGACCCTGAGATCATGACCTGGGCCGAAAGCAGAGGCTTTAACCCACTGAGCCACCCAGGCGCCCTGTCTCTCTGTTTTTTGTCCAGTTTTAGTATGAATCTGGTTTTTCCTACACTATAATAATCAGATGCATTTTTGAACATACATATACACATGATATACACATGCACTCTCACTGAGGTTTCCATAAAAAGAACTCACGGCTTATCATTATCTCAAGCAAAATCCATTTTCACTTTGTACCTAGCAAATTACCTTCTCAGATGTACATTTGTTAAAGTTAGTGGATTTTTAATTTTTTGCTCAATTACTACTGGATAAAACTTTGCTAGATATACATGGGATTTACTAGATTTAGATGGGAACTCTGGGGTTCTTGGCCTGTCCTACATAAGCACAATATAGATTTTCAGTACAGTTGCAGATTTTCTTTCAAGCTAGGGTAGTACTTGCTATGTTATTCATTGCTTGTAATACACTCCTTAAGCTTTTGCTTCTAAGAAATTTTTCCCAAAGAAATACAGATCCTAAGATGTGTTGCTTTTCCTTCTAAAATCCTAAAGAATTTTAAATTATATATTTTGTAGTTGTAGTCTATGAATAGAGGTAAATAGGGAGATACTTATAAAGATGAAGTAGAATAAATTTGGGTAACTCTGAAAATAAACCTCATGCAGGGAGGTAAAGTGAAAGTGAGGGAAATATCTGATATTTTTACCACTGGTAAGTAAAATTAATGTTTATAATGAAGAAATTTGCATCAGAGTTTTTCCAATTGATTTGATGGCTCCTCTTCTTAAGTAATGCCTTGCATATTGTTGATTTATCTAAGGATTATGAGCATAACTTAACCTACCAATGTTGCAGTTAGTGAAAATTTTTCTCAGATATTACTCATGCTCATCTCATTCCAGAGTAGTTGTTTACTGCTATCTTTTGTGTTATCTTGACAAGTATTTTAAAAAGATATTGAATTAATGCATAATTTTATAAACACAAACCATGTATCTGCTGTGGTGAAATATGAAAGCTTGTTCTTTAGACATTGTGGAAAACATAAATAAATTTCTTAATTTAGAAATGTTATTCCAAAAAGAAATTAAAAATTATTAATGTTGATATTTTATGTATGAAATAATGTAATGCTTATACCAATATTTGTTAATACTAAAAATAGCTTTATATTAGTACAGTTAAGTAGATCTAGTCATTATGAAATAATGAAGTAATTTTTGTTATTGAATTCGTTTATGTAAATGACTGAATTAAGTAATGTGTTTTCTTCTTGTGAAAGATTTAACATTTTATCAAATATTTTCCCAAATATTCCTGATACATATTGAAGGAAATATACTTAAGGTGAAAATTGATTTTGTTGTAGTCCCTTATTACTGTGATATTTCTAAAATTCATCATTCAAAAATAACATTTTTCATGATTCTAAAAACATTATTTTGCCTTAATAATTTTTGTAGAATAATTCTATAAATCTAAATGGAAAAAATTATCTCAACTTTGTGTCCAAAGAGGTAGGAAAGAAAACAGATAAAAATAAATGTTTAGATATAAGTAAAACTGGAGAAAGAGAATGTGGTGATTTGATTTGTTTTTGTCTTAACCATGCTGGCACTACATTTGCCAGGAATCTTTTTTCTAACGTTTGCATGTTAGAATTAGCCACAGATAATTTTACATGATATTTGGAAGGTAGGATTAAAGCATTTTATGTTCTGTAGGTCAATTACATCATCAAGCGCCACTCTGGTTCATGTACATTACTACTATCTGGTGACTCACTTTATTAGTGGTGGAAGGCACGAACCAGGCCTTCACTGATCCTGTCCTCCTCCCTATACAAAATGTATAGACTCCATAAGATGTTCTAGTTTTTCCTAGTGAGCACCAATTTTCTTTCATGTTCCTGGTTTTTAGTCCCAGGTTTTTTTTTTTTTTAAAGATTTTATTTATTTATTTGACACAGAGAGAGAGATTACAAGTAGGCAGAGAGGCAGGCAGAGAGACAGGGAGAGGAGGAAGCAGGCTCCCTGCTAAGCAGAGAGCCCGACGTGGGCCTCGATCCCAGGACGCTGAGATCATGACCTGAGCCGAAGGCAGAGGCTTTAACCCACTGAGCCACCCAGGCGCCCGTAGTCCCAGGTTTTTGTTTGTTTGTTTGTTTGTTTGTTTTTCTGACTGCCACCTGATTTTCAGAGATCCAGGCCTGTCCCCAGATTCAGAGACAGCAGCCCTTTATATTTATTTTAACCAGTTCCTTGGATTAATTAAATTCCAACCCCAATAATATTACCTTATTCTATAACAGTGTTAGTTCTGCTTCCCAGTTCACTGAACCTTAACTGTGGGTATTGCTTTCCTTTCAAACCTCAGTTTTCTCTTCTGTTATATGTAGGAGTTAGTTGTTTTGGTCTCAAATGTCAAATAAACTATGCAACCTTACACCTAAAGAAGCTAGGAAAAGAAGAATAAACAAAACCCAAACACAGCAGAAGGAAGGAAATAATAGAGATTAGAACAGAAATAAATAAAATAGAAACAAAACAAAACAAAGCAATAGAACAAATCAATGAAACCAGAACTGGTTCTTTGAAAAGATCAACAAAATTGATACACCTTTAGCATGACTCATTAAAAAAAAAAAAGGAGATAGAGAGGTTCCCAAATAAAATCACATATGAAACAGGAGAAATAACAATCAACATCACAGAAATGCAAATAAGTATAATAAAATATTACGAAAAAATATTTGTCAACAAATTGGACAACCTAGAAGAAGTGGGTAAATTTCTAGAAACATATAACCTACCAAAACAGAAGCAGGAAGAAATAGAAAATTTGAATGGACAAATTACCAGCAAGGAGATTGAATCAGTAGTCAAAAACTCCCAACAATTGACAAAAATCCAGGACCAGATGGATTCACAAGCAAATTCTAACATTTAAAGAAAACATAATACTTATTTGTCTCAAACTATTCTGAAAAATAGAATAGGAAGGAAAACTTCCAGATTAATTCTATGAGGCCAGTCAGTATCATCCTGACACCACAACCAGATAAAGATACCATGAAAAAGAGAACTGTGGAGTAATATCTCTGATGAATATAGATGCAAAACTTCTCAGCAAAATACTAGCAACTGAATCCAGTAACACATTTAAAAATATCATATACCATGGTCAAATGGAATTTATTCCTGGGATGCAAAAGTTGTTCGGTATTTGCAAAACAATCAACATGATGCATCACATCAATAAGAGAAAGGATAAAAACATAATCATTTCAATAGATGGAAAAAAAAGCATTTGACAAAGTACAACCATTTGTGATAAATACCCTCAACAAAGTAGTCTAGAGTGATCAAAGCTCAACATGATAAAGGCCATATATGAAAAACCCAAAATGAGTATTGTACTCAAGAGGAAAAAATGAGAACTTTTTTTAAAAATTTTTCTTCATCAAAATAAAATTCCTCTGCAAAGTGAAGGAAATAATCAACAAAACTAAAAAACAACCTACTGAATGGGAGAAGATATTTGCAAATGACATATCTGATAAAAGATTAGTATTCACACCAAAATATATAAAGAACTGATACAACTCAATACCCAAAAAGCAAATAATCTAATTGAAGAGCCAGAAGACGTGAACAGACATTTCTCCAAAGAGGACATCCAGATGGCTAACAGACATGTGAAAAGATGCTGAACGTCACTCATTATCAGACAAATGCAAATCAACACTACAATGAGATGTCACCTCACACCTGTCAGAATGGCTAGAATCAAAACAGAAAAAGCAACAAGTGTTAGCAAGGATATGGAGAAAAAGGAAGCCTCTTGTACTGTTGGTGGGAATGCAAACTCGTGCAGCCACTGGGAAAAACAGTATGGAAGCTCCTCCAAAAATTAAAAGTAGAGCTTCCTTTCTATCCAGTAATCACACTACTGAGTATTTACCTAAAGAATACAAAAAGACTAATTTGAAAGGATAAATGCACCACTGTGTTTATCACAGCATTATTTACAATAGCAAAGATATGGAAGCATCCCAAGTGTTCATCAATAGATGAACAGATATAGAAGAAATGGTATACACATCTGATGAAATATTATTCAACCATAAAAAATAATGAACCCTTGCCATTTACCACAACATGGGTGGAGCAAGAAAGTATAATGTTAAGCAAAATAAGTCAGTCAAAGAAAGACAAATACAATATGATTTCACTCAGAGGGGATGTGGGGGGAAGGATGAGTGAAATAGGTGATGGGAATTAAAGAACACACTTATCCTGACGAGCACTGAGTAATATGCAGAATTACTGAGTCACTATATCATACACCTGAAACTAATATAACACTGTATATTAACTATATTGGAATTAAAATTAAAAACTTAGTAAAATAATTTTCATGTTCTCATAGACTTATTATATTAAATGTAATAAAAATATGTATAGCACTTAAGACTATATTTCAGAATAAGTGCTATATATATATACTTTATAATAAGAATAATAACAAAAATACTATGTTTGACCAGCTAAATTTCATTATACTACCTTTTCCCTTAAAATGAATACCATCTTTTGCATATTTAAGCATAATATCTTATTTCTGTCACTTCTTTATTATGCTTCTATTATAGTAATATTAATTCTGTTACATTTAGTTTTAATAAATCTACTCCCATTTATATAGAGAACAATTTTGAAGTAGATGAGTAGCACATTTATAATCATAATTAAATGAATAGAAAACAATGTTTACACATTTAGACAAAATGACTCAGTTGTGTTTTTCAAATGTTTATAAATACTTAAAATAGAATTCTTTATGTGACCAAATAGCATTTGATATAACTGTTGTATGTTTGTAGAGTTGAAAATATTTTATTTTGTTTTTCTACCATAAAAATAAACAAAAATATTCATGTAAAATTATAATCTCTGCTTTCTGAAATAAAAAAGAATTAAGTCTTTAAAATTTAATTTGGATATCTGGAAATGTAATACTTGTCCTGCTTCTATTGTTATATTTAATCAGTGAAACAGTCATTGTCACAAATGTCTTTTTTTTTTTAAAGATTTTATTTATTTATTTCACAGAGGGAGAGAGATCACAAGGAGGCAGAGAGGCAGACAGACAGAGAGAGGGGGAAGCAGGCTCCCCGCTGAGCAGGGAGTCCGATGCGGGCCTCGATCCCAGGACCCTGAGATCATGACCTGAGCAGAAAGCAGAGGCTTTAACCCACTGAGCCACCCAGGCGCCCACAAATGTCTTATTCATAGAAAATTTTCTCTTTGTAGAGAATAATCCAAAAAATTTAGTAATTCAATTAATTTTAATAGATAGAGTTTCTTTTTTTGTTTGTTGAAAAAAAATCCTTCAAGGAAAACTTCAGTTTCAATACCCCACAAAGAACTGGCAAAATTCCAAGATTCCTAAAGAGAGCGTTTGTATTTTCTTTTTCAAGTTTACATGTTGAGTATTATATTAAAATCTCATTAGTTTCAGATTCATTAAATTTTGCTCTAAAGAAATAAATCCAAATTTACATATTAAATGTAAAAAATATAATAAAATAAGATAAAACTCTTGATGGAGAAGATGACCGCCCAACAAGAGACCATTAGCAATTCCCTCTTTATGTTCTACAATAAAACATGCTGTGTAGAAGTGATTGCATTTGAAGTTATTGGTACATTTGAATGCAAACTACCCAACCATGAAAAATGAGGTTTCCATTTGCTATAAAAATAAATTAGGAGGCAATGCTTTGCTGGGAAAGCCATTTGAACACCTCAGTTCATAACTATTCATAGTAATATAAACACATGGCTTTGCTCATTCTGCGAGCTGCGGTATGATACTGTTTTATTCAACATTACTTTGTATAAAATGAATGTAGGTGACTTATTTTAGGATTTAATAAAAAAAAATCCTGGTGTAGAGATCCTGTGGGAAATTATACAATAATGTTACCTGCATAACTAATTTTCTTCTTATGAAATCATGATCCCAGTACAATTTTAGGGCTATAGAATGTATTGTTTGACATCACCATTTCTGTGTTAATGTCTCAATATATCACAAAATTATTTTTTTTATAAGAAGATACTTTGTAAAAAGGCTGTCCTTTGGGGAAAATAGGTTTTCATTTCTAAATTAAAAGTAGCATGAAGTCAATACTGGACATGTCACCTACTGCTTATTGACACTAAAATTACTTTTTTATTTAGAAAACTATTTACTTCTGAGAAAATATCATGGTGTTAGTCCCCACTACATTATAAGTAAGATAACTTATTCAAGAAAAAAGTCAAAGATGAATTCTGCTTATTTTGCCCTTGTTTAAAACTCCTAGGAAACATTTAAGAATGCAAAGATATCTAAAATGTAGTAGTCTTGTCTGACCAAATACATGTTCCCACACTCATATATTAATTTGTCCATTGGAAACAGTATTCCATAATGATTAGATTAAAATTTTGAAGTTAAAAATAAACATTTCCTGGGGACGCCTGGGTGGCTCCATGGGTTAAGCCTCTGCCTTCGGCTCAGGTAATGATCTTAGGGTCCTGGAATTGAGTCCCCCATTGGGCTCTCTGCTCAGCGGGGAGCCTGCTTCCTCCTCTCTCTCTCTCTGCCTGCCTCTCTGCTTACTTGTGATCTCTCTCTCTCTCTGTCAAATAAATAAATAAATAAATAATATTTAAAAAAATAAAAAAAATAAAACTAAACATTTCCCATCTGAGTTCAAGTGGCTATATGAGCTTTTCATTTAGCTCTCAATGAGGAAATATGTTTCCTCATCTATAAAATGAGAGTAATAATAAACATCTCCTACTTTTGTGAGGTTTGTATTTTAAAAACATGATTTAGAGAAGGATTATGAAATTTTTAATTCAGTGCTATACACATTGTGTTATTAAATTTTCATTTTAAAATGTTTCTTGGTATTTAATAGCACTTGAGTCACTTCTGTGTCTTTATTTTGGATCCTAAGAAATAAGATCCTCAGTGAAATAATCTTGAAGACATCTCCCAAAATTTGGACTAATGAAAATAAAACTATAAAGTGGTGTTATGAATGTCCCATCTTCCTTACTTTTTCCTCAATGATATGTTAACAGCAAAAAAAAAAAAAAAAAAAAAAGAAGTAAATGACAATTATTTGGTGGTAAGTACTTCTAAGAATGTTTTTTTTTCCTCAGAAGAAAAGATAATTTGAGAGAAAAATATTAAATTAATTTTGGGTATGGGGAATAAACTGCCTTCTTCTCATTATATTGTATAAAATATTAAAGCCCTTTGTGTGAATTTAGTTCATTTGTACTAAATACTATCAATAATCTATGACTATTTATTTGACAAATAATTTTATACAGCTTAAATTTTTATTTCTTTTGAGGAAGCCACTTAATATTGCTGCTTAGGTTAAGTTTCTTTGGGATCTCATGTTAATGTTTTAAGTAATACATCCATGTACATTTATTTTCCGTATCTATTAAGTTTCTCTCTATCCACATACATGGAGGCATAGAGATATTTCGATATTCTTAAGGATCATATACGCTAGCTACTAAAATAAGAAAGATTCACAGAAGGGCCACTGTGTGGCTCAGTCAATAAGCGTGGGCCTTCAGCTCAGGTCAAGATCCCAGGGTCCTGGGATCTAGCCCCTCAACAGTCTTTCTGCTCCACAGGGGGTCCTGCTTCTCCCTCTCCCTCTGCCCCCCTCACCCCCACTCACTCAGGCTCTTGCTGGTGCTTGCCCTCCCTCATGAACACTCTCTGTCTTTCTCTCAAATAAATAAATAAAATCTTAAGAAGAAAAAAAAGATTCATATAAAGTGATTTTATAGTGTGAGTATATACTACCTGCATGACAGGACTCATGAGTGGTAAAATGTGTAAATTTACATTGTATCCCTGAATGAATAAAAGATAAAGTTAACTGAAAAAATAGAAATAATATCAAACAACTTTCCTGAAATACTGAAGAAATTTAAAGCCAAACATAGTTTGCTATCATGATAATTAAAAAATATGAGAATATTTATGTTTATTTATTTTTATTGTGTTGTCTTAAATCTGTATTGTGTATTTCATAATATACTTGAGAAGTAACCCTGTATTATTTGTAAATAGAATGTATTTATTCATTAAAAATATTGATTGATATGTTAACACTTTTCTTGGCTTAGAATATACATCAAAGTTGATAAAGATCCTCATCATTTACATTCTGATAGAACAAATAAGTATAGGGGCGCCTGGGTGGCTCAGTGGGTTAAAGCTTCTGCCTTCAGCTCAGGTCATGATCTCAGGGTCCTGGGATCCAGGCCCGCATCAGGCGGCCTGCTCAGCAGGGAGTCTGCTTCCCCCTCTCTCTCTGCCTGCCTCTCTGCCTACTTGTAATCTCTCTCTCTCTCTCTCTGTCAAATAAATAAATAAAATCTTTAAAAAGAAAAAGAACAAATGAGTATAATAAATAACAAATAATGTAATATATTAGAGGACAACAAAATACAAGGGAAATAATCAGAATAAAATGAATAATGTGTTCCTGTTAGATTAAAGGCAGGAAGGCCAGATGCTGTTTTTTTATTGTTGTTGTTTTTAATCACTTTATTGAGGCAAATTTTATACTAAAATTCAATCATTTCTAAAAGTGCAATCTAATAACTTTTAGTAAATTTACAGTTTTGCCCAAACATCACAACAATCTAATTTTAGAACATGTTGTGAGTTCAAAAAATAATGTTTGATCCTATAGGCAGCTATTTCTTTTTCTTAACACCCTGCCCAGGGCAACCACAGTTTCCTTTTTGTCTCTATAGGATTTCTTCTTCTAGAAATTTCATATAAAGGAATCATGGAAACTGTAGTCTGTTTTTTCTAACCCCTTTTAGGATAAGTTCTTAGGATTCATTAATGTTATTGCATTATTGCAGATTGAGACGTAATAATAAATTACAGAATGCTTTCCTCCCTCATACCTTATCAAAATGTCAACAGGGCTCCAGTAAAAATGATTACAGCTGAAAGAGCTGTAAGCCACAAACTATTTAAGGAGGTGTTCTTAGGGAAACCTAAGACAACAGGAGAGACAAGGATACTCTAGGAAACTGCAACATTTGGGATCTACAACTACAGCAAACATTAAATATAGCTTAACTTTATCAATATCGAACCTCACACAAAAGGCCTATATATTTCAATTCCAATTAGCTAATATGTCATGAACAGCTTTCAACAAAAAATTACGAATGAATGGATAGCATTTATTTGTAGAGTAATAGCCTTAAGTAGAAGAGAAGGGATAGGTTTTAACACATAAGTGGAAGAATTTGTTCATCATAGGAAAACAGAAAGTTGTCATACAGCAAGAGCTTAAGAGACAGAGAACAGAGGTATAGATGCAGGTAGTAAGTAAAGGACAGGAGGGAATTCATGCAAGTTTTTTTCTGATTGCCTGAATTTCCTTAAGTAGAGAGCAACATCATTAATTTTGAGTGTGGACAGGGAATTGGAGTTACAAGGTCTTAAAATTCTGAAGACATGAAATATCATTAAGAAGAGTGGAAAGCATAGGCATATGTAGCAAAATTTTCTTTAATACTAAGGGTTCACAAAAAGTTTATGGTCATCTATTTAAAATAAGACTTTGCTGCATAATGGTTTGTCTATAGAGTGGTGCATTCAAAGAAAGTGCCAAGGGAACACACAAAACAACCAGTGGATTCCTGTTGTTTCTTCTGAATTCTTTAGTCAAAGTTCTATTTTTACTGAGCATCCTATAAGTGCACATATGTAAATACACACACATACAGATACATATGTGTTTATACACTTACACATATCAAATACAATAGTTTGCTTATTAATTTCATCTTGAATACATGTAGCAAGGTTTACTCAAAACTATAAATGAAGTAACATAAAGCTTAATAAAATCCAGCTCTTTATTAATTAGAAATATATAGTATATAGAAATATATATGTATGTACATATACATATATATAATCATTACAACTCAGTAGTTGGAAAACTACCAAAAACAACAAAAACAAAAAGCCCAGAAGATTTGAACCAAATTTTTAACAAAGAAGGTATATAGGTGGAAAATAAGCTCATTAAGAAAATGTTCACTATTATTCATAGTTAGGAAATTGCAAATTAAAAACAGAACATAAAGGCACTAGAATGGCAAAAATAAAAAAAATACCGAGGGTACCAAGTGTTGTCAAGGATTCGAAGAAACTGGAACCCTCACGTGTTGCTATAAAATAGTACAACCACTTTGGAAAATAATTTGGTGATTTCTTGTAAAGTTTAACCTTCACTTACATACCACCACGTAATTCTTAGCCATTTGCCTTCAGAGAGAAAAACGAAACCATATGTCTATATAATAAAACCAGTACACATATGTTCATATTAACTTTTTTCTATAAAAGCCAAAATCTGAAAGCAATCCAAGTGTCCGTTAGTAGGTAAATAAACAACAAGGGGTTTATCTGTACAATTAAATATTTATTTAGAAATAAAAAGAATGGACTATTGTTACATTTAAGAACATGGATGATTCAGGGAGAGGGAGTAAGAGAGAAGGAGGGAAAGAGAGAATTCAAGTGAAAAAAAGTCAGGCAGAAAAAAGTATAGACTATATGACTCCATATAAAATTTGAGCAAATGGAAATTAATCTTTGTGAAGAAAGAAAGCAAATATATGATTGCCTGGGGGTGAAGATAGATAAATGAATGGCTCACAAAGAACATAAGAAGACTTTTGTAAGTGATGGCAAGTTTTGTTATCTGAGTTGGTGATGCTTTCATGAGTATATACATATATCAAGACTTATCAAATTATAAACTTTAAACATCACTATTTTATTGTGTAGAAGAGATTTTTCACTTTCAACCTTTTTTCCAGTTTCAACCTTTTTTAAAGCAAGCAGTGCAATATGAAGTTTATAATGTATATAAAAATAAAACATAATGTATATAGAATAAGAACAAGAGGACACATCACACTATTGATTTAACAGAATTTACAACCATCAAACTTTCCAAATACAAAATGTTATAGAGTTGATATTTATAAATAGTTACAATTATAATTATTCTCCATATTGTTTCCTTACCAAGAAAAATTACATGAACATATAGAGAGACTATATGTAGAGTAAGACAAACAGGTGTGTCATATGTTATTTAAATAGGTGTCCATAATAAAATCAACTGAGGAACGTAGGATGAGAGAAAGAGAGGTCAACAATAATTAAAATGTGTAATGTCTATATCTCTGTGTGTGGTGTGTGTGTAATCATAATTTGGTATGTTAAGCAATCATTCCCAACCTTGAAACTCTTGGGGAAGATAGCTAATTTTGACTATAATAATAATTACCTTTGAGTTTATACTAATTCCCAGGAAGTGTTTTTATTTTCATTTCCAAGACTCAAAGCAGACAATCTATTTTAACCTCAATTTTATTTTGATTTAATTCTCACTAACAATATAACTACACATTGTAGAGATTTTCACTTTGACATAATTAATGTCAACATAATTAAAATATTTGATCGATGACATCTGTATCAGTTGCATACAATGAAATATTATAGAATTACTTGCAATTCCTAAGAAATTAAGATCAGTCTCACTTGGTGGAATGTCCCACGACTATGTCCACTTACAGTAAAGTTACCTTTTAGCATCTTTAGAAAAGCACCCCTATCCCTACTGATTCATAATGTCTAAGCATTTGTGATGACTTGTAATCCATGGATTTTACAAAATATGTAAAGTAGTCAAATTTAACATTGTTAAGCTCTAAGAANATTTTCATTTCCAAGACTCAAAGCAGACAATCTATTTTAACCTCAATTTTATTTTGATTTAATTCTCACTAACAATATAACTACACATTGTAGAGATTTTCACTTTGACATAATTAATGTCAACATAATTAAAATATTTGATCGATGACATCTGTATCAGTTGCATACAATGAAATATTATAGAATTACTTGCAATTCCTAAGAAATTAAGATCAGTCTCACTTGGTGGAATGTCCCACGACTATGTCCACTTACAGTAAAGTTACCTTTTAGCATCTTTAGAAAAGCACCCCTATCCCTACTGATTCATAATGTCTAAGCATTTGTGATGACTTGTAATCCATGGATTTTACAAAATATGTAAAGTAGTCAAATTTAACATTGTTAAGCTCTAAGAAAGCTGCATTCAATATTATTTCATTAGTCATTAAAATAACTTATTGAGAAAGATAGCAGGGTCATTTTGCCAAGGGAGAATGATGCCAGTGTAGATAAGTTATTTCACCCAAGTTCCTTCTCTAGTAATTGTATGGATGACTCAAAAGCTTGTGTTTTCTACTCATTGAGGTGTACTCCTCCCCTACATTGCTGCATTCTTTTATTTTTCTAATATTTAGTTTTGTTACTCTTAGAAATTAATAATATCTCATTTCTCTCTTTCTTTTTCTAAATTTGGAACGACAATTGAGAAAAACAATTTATTAAATACTATCGCTGGAATAGTAAATTTAAAAAAGAGAAAAGAACATACAACTTCTATTTTGATACTAATCAAAACTTAATCTAGCTTGAAACAAACTGGTTCACATGAAATCAACTGTAAATTATATATTGTATTTCATTTTCACAACAACCAGTCTGTTGCTTTGAAGACTTACTTCGATTATATATTTTCTTGGAAAATTATAAGATATATGTACAAGAGTTATATAGACTGTACTTTTTTTTTAAAGATTTTATTTATTTATTTCACAGAAGGAGAGAGATCACAAGTAGGCTNCATTGAGGTGTACTCCTCCCCTACATTGCTACATTCTTTTATTTTTCTAATATTTAGTTTTGTTACTCTTAGAAATTAATAATATCTCAATTCTCTCTTTCTCTCTCTTTTTAAATTTGGAATTACAATTGAGAAAAACAATTTATTAAATACTATCGCTGGAATAGTAAATTTAAAAAAGAGAAAAGAACATACAACTTCTATTTTGATACTAATCAAAACTTAATCTAGGGCGCCTGGGTGCCTGCTTCCTCCTCTCTCTCTCTCTGTCTGTCTCTCTGCCTCCTTGTGATCTCTCTCCCTCTGTGAAATAAATAAATAAAATCTTAAAAAAAAAACCAAAACTTACTCTAGCTTGAAACAAACTGGTTCACATGAAATTAACTGTAAATCATATATTTTATTTCATTTTCACAACAACCAGTCTGTTGCTTTGAAGACTTAATTCGATTATATATTTTCTTGGAAAATTATAAGATATATGTAGAAGAGTTATATAGACTGTACTTTTAAGACAGGTTTTCTTTGCAGTATAATTAATGCTATATCAATAAGCAGCAGACTGATGAAGACACTAGTTGACTGTTAATTGAAACATTTGCAACAAATAGTCATAGGTTGATTTTCATTCTCTATCTTTTTAAAAACTTAATGTCCACATTAACTTACTTCTGGGTTTCTTAAAATTCCATAACCATCTGAAACATAATTTCATTTTTCTTCAGAAATCTTTTGCATTACATTTTATATTTTCAGCAGTAATTTTCAGCAGCTTATTTACCATATCAAGACTTTGCCTTTAAGTTTGGTAAATAGAACTGAAAACAAAAGAAGATGGTACTTAAATAAAGCTTTCATATTGTCTTTTGTATATTGTCTTTTTAATAACTGACAGTGTTAATTAAATTGATATTGTTTTATTCTCAGGAAATGTGAGAGTGCTCAGACACTGTGTAACATAGTTACATCTGGTGTAGTTTTTCATTATTTTTTCCATTTAAGACCTAGATCTTCCTTATTTTTAGAAAACTTGATAAAGATGTATTAGTATGAATGCAGCAGATTATGCAGACGCGACCATCTTGACATTCATTATTCACTATTTCAGGGGGTTATGGAGCTGGGAGGAGCCAAGAAATACAAAGTTTTAGTTGAAAAAACTATTAACCTTAATGTAGAATTTAGAGATTTGCCTTGTAATGATTTTTCCCAACTGACAATCTACTTATACCCAGGAGGCTTGATTAGATCTTTAATTAACTCAATCTGGAAGTGCGATGACCTCTAATTAAATTAAATTTTGTTTCTTCTGGCAGCAAAATAATGAGCTTATTCAAATGAGTTTCACAGCTATGCAAAATCAAAACCAATTAGAAGCTAATAATGAAGTATGTCAATAGCTATACAACAAACTCGAAAAAAGAGGGAAGATTTGTTTATTAAAATCGTAAGGGTTAAATATTTGATTATTATAAATGAAGCAAAGTGTAAACGTGCTATGCAGTGAATATGAATAAGTGAAATATATATTCTCAGAAGTACATCAGGAAATCATAAAAAATCCTAATGATTTTTCTGAGGGTTTCCCTCAATCTTAATTTAGTTTGCTGTTGCATGACACCCTTTTATAAGTGCTATTTTTGAATTGCATATAAAATCATTATGAGTCATATTTGAAACTCAACTATGTATAATCATGCTATATTCCCTGTTACTGTAGAATTTAAAAACAACTGTATAAGTTATGAATGAAATGCTATGTTCTATGATGGATCTATTNGTACAACAAACTCAAAAAAAGAGGGAAGATTTGTTTATTTATTAAAATCGTAAGGGTTAAATATTTGATTATTATAAATGAAGCAAAGTGTAAACGTGCTATGCAGTGAATATGAATAAGTGAAATATATATTCTCAGAAGTACATCAGGAAATCATAAAAAATCCTAATGATTTTTCTGAGGGTTTCCCTCAATCTTAATTTAGTTTGCTGTTGCATGACACCCTTTTATAAGTGCTATTTTTGAATTGCATATAAAATCATTATGAGTCATATTTGAAACTCAACTATGTATAATCATGCTATATTCCCTGTTACTGTAGAATTTAAAAACAACTGTATAAGTTATGAATGAAATGCTATGTTCTATGATGGATCTATTACTCAAAATTGTTAGTCATATAAGTCTACTAATAAACCTATATGTAAAATAATATCAGTGGAAACATGAAGATCTGCCAGCCTCCAATTATTAAATAAAATGATTTTTCTCATGGTTTATGAACTTAAAAACATTAATTAATACTTAATTATACATACATTTCATTTATACTAATGTATTAAATAAGAACTTTCTAGAGTAGCTTATTATGTCTTCAATATTTTCAATATTTTACTCTGTTTTTGTTGGTCTTTTGATTGTAAAAATTGCATGTGAACATTTAAGGTAAATAAAAAAATTAAGAAATATATAAAAGGAGTCTCAATGCCACAACCAGATATACTCTGCCTTTTTATTAATAATTTTCTATGCTTAGTTTTATTTACAGAACTTTTGCTTTTGGTAAAATTCATAAGAGGAAATGCACGTATTTATTTTATATGTACACTTAAGTGATTTTGAAAAAAACATACATCTGTATTTCAATCAAGTGAAGGTATATCCATCATCCAAAAATTTCTCTTGCTCTTTTTTTCCATCCAATCCCACAATACCATCTACTGACAACCACTTTATAATTTTTTTTTCTTAAACCACAGATGGTTTTGCTGATTCTAGAACCCTGTAGAAATGGAAACATACTGTTTTATGTGGGCAATTCATCCATGTTACTGTGTGTATCACTGTTTTCAATATCTTTTGAGTAATGTCTCATTCTCTATATACAGCAAAATTTGTTTATATATTTTCAAGTTGATAAACATTTTAATTTTTTCCTGTCTTTAGTTATGTTGAATAAAGCTGCAATAGACTTTCTTGTCCAAATCTGTTAGTGAATATATATTTTATAACTCTTAAATATCTGAGCACATAATATCTGAATTATTGTGTAGGTAAAAATGTTTTTCTAAAGTGGTTGTATGATTTTACATTGTCATCAACAATTTCACTATCCACATTTCTCCTAATCGTCAATATTCACAGCTGATGGTCTTTAAATTTTAGTCTTTCTTGTTAATCATTTTTATTTAATGTACATTTATTTGATAAATAGTAACTCAGTACACTTTTCATGAGCTTATTTCCCATATATATAAATATATATAAAAGATATGTCATATATATTTATATATGAAAGTTTAACTTTTCAAGATAATATTGAATTCCCCACTTCCCTTAACATAAGTGTAGTTTACCTTGATATATTGTTACATTCTATATAATTATTGGTACACGAATTCTTGTACAAGCACAAAAGGTCTATTTTTTTTATTACATATCAGATTTTAAAATGAAGAAGATAAACTTCACTTTGATTTTTTTTAAGATTTTATTAATTTGAGAGAGAGCACACGTATGAGGAGAGGGAAAAAGGAAGGAAGAGGGGCAGAAGGAAGTGGGGAGGGGCAGGGACAGAGGAAGAGGAGGGAGTCCAATGTGAGGCTTGATCCCAGGACTTTGAGATCAGGACCTCAGCCAAAGGCAGATGCTTAACTGACTGAGCCACCCAGGCATCCCTCATTTTGATCCTTAGTTAACAGCTTTGTTATATCTGCATCAAAATCCCTGCAAAGTGGACTGAGAAAGTTCCACTTCCCTTCTTAGACATAATAATATTTAGTACATTCTGAACTGTAAGGATTTTTTGTAAAATTTATGTCTTTGTTAACTATCCATCATGCTAACATACTGACCAACAGCCCTATACTTGTGTGAAATAATAACTGTCTTAAGTAGAAACTTAATGAAACATTCTATTGTTTACCTGAATTTCAAAGTAAAATATGTGCAGTGTATGAAGACCTTATACAATTTAAGAGGCATTAAAAATCTATTTTATCTAAAACCTCCCCCTTGCAAGAAAAGTCATGGTGTTTGAACATAACATCGCTAGCAACTCTCCTACACTGTGCTCTGAACAGAGTTCCCATTGTAACTGAATTACAATTTCCTTATCTAAGAAGACTTGCACTGATTAACAGCATTAACATTTCCTAGTAAATATCATATACATCCAATTCTTATGTAGCTCATACTAAATCTAAAGACATTATTAGTATTTGAGAAAACAAAGACAAAAAACAAAGCTTTAGAAATAAAAACATTCTGGGGAAGTTAAATTAGGTGAAAAATAGAAGGTGACCCCAAGAGCATTAGTACTGAATGTTAACACTAAAAACCGTTAGGCAGACTTGAAGGATCTTTGCCAGAAACATTTTTGAGTATGTTTCTATCTGTAATTGTGTAATTGAGTGGAAGTAATTGATCTGGACACCCTACAGCGACATAGTAATACCTACTGAGTTAAAACTTCACAAGTAATTTCTCAAAAGTTGTGATAGCAACTAGATTAATATTTTAAAATATTATTATTCCTTCAGTTTTTCTGTACTGAGCAAACTGACATAACCAGAGTTTTAACCTTAAAAGAAAAATAAATATGTAAGAAAATAAATAATTCTATGATACTTGCTTCATCATGTGCACTTAAAGCATTAGGGCTATTTCAAAAACAATAAAAAAAACACCCTAATCTTTTTTATATTAGTGGTTTTCTCTCTTGGATATAGGGTGTCTAACTGAAGTCAGGGGAAGGATTTGCCAATATGTCATGGAAATCTCTTTTACTACTTTTCTTCAAAGCTCTGATCTCCTGGTGCCAGTAGATAATCTTGAATATAGCTGGAGATACAGTTTTGAACCAGAAGATAATCCTAAAGATCGCTAAGAATTTGAATTTTATTGGGAAAGGTTAGTCCAGGAGATGCCCTTAATTTTCCTGATTCCTTCATTACTCAAATTTTTAATCAAGAACTGTCAAGTCTAGTTTCAAACATATCAATTATCTATTCATTTCTGCCCAGTTACATTATTCTAAGTATTCTAGATATGCAAAACATGAAAAATTAGCAATTAGTAAAGTCACTATGTTTCAGTTTTTTTAAAAAAATTATTGCATCACATTTATTATTTTTTCAACAAATATTGATCAAGTACACAAAATTGTAACAGTATTCTAGCTGGTCTTAAGGGTTAAGTTGCTTCAAGTTAACGTACTTCTTGTTTGATGACTTAAGGCCCTTGATCTGCAACAGAACTGATTTGCTTCTTTGAGATTTGCAGAACACTGCTTTGGGAAATAAGGGACCAGAACTTTCCCAGTCCACAGAGGCCAACCAGTCTGCTTGAAACCACCTCAGCTTTCTGATTAGCTCAGCCAGCTTAGCAAAATGCTTTTTATTTTTCTTCTTAGGGTCACACAAAGGATTTTACTGATCTCCCTCTGTGCATCTGTAGACTTTGCTCTGCTTTGAGTATTTATGCACAACCCCTGGGTACCAAGAAACCAGACCTTCTTGCAGAATGACCCTGGGTACCAAGGAACTAAAACTTCTTGCACAACCCTGAGCATTGAGATAATTGTAGCTGACATCATGGAGTCTGCACATAATCAAGAAATGTCACAAACCACTACATTCCCTTAACTGACCAAACTCCTTTAAAAATCTCTGGGTCAAGCAGAAACCTGGGAGTTGGCCTTTGGACAAGAGTCTGTCTTCTTCCCAGGTGGCTGACCTCCTGAATAAAGCTCATATTTCTTTCCTGTCAAAATTCATCTCTCAAGTATTCGCCTTTCAAGAGATGGGCAGCTGAACCTGGGTTTTGGTAATAAGATATGCCAATTATCAACTGGTTCCTGATAATAGGATATTAAAAGTCAAAGATCCAACATTTATGAAGCTCATAGATGGGAACTGGATGAATAATTCAGACAATTATAAACACCTTAGTGAAATTTATATCAATAGGTTGTTCCCTAAACTTCTAGAGGACAAAAGGGAGATGAAAAAAAGACAAGTTTGTCATATCTGCAGAATGGTGAATTTGTGTTTATTCCTGAAAACTTCATGGGTCAAGGAAAAACAGGTTATTTTTCCACATGCCTACTATGTGTCAAATACTGTGCTGTGATGAGGAAATCAAATAGAAAACATGATGGACATGACCAGAATTGAATCTTGTGAGTGAATAAGCATTTTAAATCAGTACACAGAAAGGAAAATGTATTCAACAATAACAAAAGTTAGGAAAAATTGCGTAAACAGGGTAATTTCCAAAAAATATCTTAAAAGCAGTTTCTAAGAATATATAAGTTAATATCTAAACGATGTGAAAGAGACAGAAATGAATAGCACCTGGGAAAAAGAAATTCTGGCTGAGGGAAGACCTTGATAGGAGAAGGAGTTTGGTGCTTTCATTGAGTACAAAAACAGAACAAGTGAACAAAAAGAGCTTGCCTAGAAGATTAGCACAGTGAAACTGTATAAAATGGATTCAAAGAGAGGAGGCAAGGCCAAATGATGAAGCACCTCATAAAATGAGGCATGTCTTTTGGAATGATTGGAAGGTAAGATGTGAGATGATCTAAATATTCCATTATAAAAATCAGTATATAAACATTATATAAATGCTAAATTAGAAGTGGACTATGAATTGGGAAAGAAATTATTTTTGAGACAAAAATAAAAGGAACTTCTTTTGGGTGAAACATGGGCAGTAAGTGTAAATTAGGAAACAAAGAAAATTTTAGCATAGACTTGAGAAACTGGATGATAAGTAGTGCCATTTACTGGTTTTTGGGTGGTGGATAAACAATAATTGGACATGCCGAATGTGATACCTATTAGCCATCTAAGTGGTGATGTAAATTAGGCTGCTAGGTTAGGGCTGTGAATGAATACTTGAATATTATCAAAACAAAATTCTATGACCTTATGACACTTTTATACCTTGTTTAATTTTAACTTCAGAATAATTTCTTGAAGGATATATAATATATATATTTATTTAGATAGATAGATAAAGATATATGAAGTAAGAACTTGAAATTCTCTCTGCCCATTAAGAATATTTTCTTTGGGCGCCTGGGTGTCTCAATGGGTTAAAGCCTCTGCTTTCAACTCAGGTCATGATCTCAGCATCCTGGGATCAAGGCCTGCATCGGGCTCTCTGCTCAGCAGGGAGCCTGCTTCCTCCTCTCTCTCTGCCTGCCTCTCTGCCTACTTGTGATCTCTCTCTCTGTGTCAAATAAATAAATAAAATATTTTTTAAAAAAAAGAATATTTTCTTTTACTATCCTGTAAGGAGTAGGGACTCCTTATAAGGGACTAGAGATGATTTAATAGCTTCTTTATTAAAAAATTTATTATATATTTGTTCCAGAAAATTGTACTAATATATCTTTTTAAAAATGTAATAATATCATAATAGAATGATATCCATAATGGATAGAAATTAGGAATATTTTAAGATTAAGAGAACATACAACATTCTATAGTACAATCAGTAGAACAAGTGAGAGAAATTCAAAATTCTATCTTATGTATATTGTATAATTAATTTTTTACTACAGAGAAAGATTCAATACTATCAGAGATACTATATGAATTTAAATTCTATTTTCAATGTTGTCATTTAAAAAAATTAAGAGATTAAAACAAGAGAAAGAATCTTCTGTTAAAATAGCTTTTTAAATAGCTAATCTAGGATAAAAAGTTGAATAGTAAATGATAGAGTATACAGAACTGTTTTTTAAATACTATTTTCAAATCTTTATTATACTTGATGATTTTTTGGTGGAGTAACCTTGGTTAGAGATTCTCTGAAACTTAGCAAGTTAATTTAAAATCACAATGAGATACTACTTCACTTGCACTAGAATAGCCATCTTAAAAAGAAAGATAATGTGATGCCAGGGTGGCTCAGTCAGTTAAGGAGCCAGCTCTTGATTTCAGCACAAGTCATGGTCTCAGGGGCATGAGATACAGCCCTACCTGGGGCTCTGCCCTCAGTGAGAAGTCTGCTTGAGATTTTTCTCCCTCTCCCTCTGTCCCTTACCCACCTTGTGTGCTCCCTTTCTCTAAAATAAATAAGTAAATCTTTAAAAAAGAAAGGAAGGAGGTAAGGAAAGAAGGAAAAAAGGAAGGAAGAAAGGAAGGAAGGAAGGAAGGAAGGAAGGAAGGAAGGAAGGAAGGAAGGAAGGAAAGGAGGGAAAGAAGGAGGGAGGGAGGAAGGAAGGGAAAGAAGGAAAGAAAGGAAGGAATAAGGGAAGAAGCATTTTCTCCCTTTCAATTGCCACACAAAACTACCATTTGTGAAATAACTACCCTTCCCCACACTGAATTGCCCCAACAACTTCATTGAAAATCAACTGATTATTAATATACTTATGGGTTTACTTTTGGGCTTGTGTTCCAGTGACCTTGTATATCGATCCCTATATCATACCACACTTTCTTGATTATAGGAGCTTTATAGTAACTTCTGAAGTCAGGAAGTGTAAATTCTTTGTTTAATTTCTAAGTTATTCACATTGTTTGGGGTCCTTTCCATTTTTACTTCAATTTTAGCAGCAGATTGTAGATTTCTGCAAAACCATAATTCTGCTGGGATTTTGTAGGGATATGTAGATTATGTCAATTTGGAGAAAAGTTTTATCTTAACAATATTAAGTATCTCAACAGTAGGCTATAAGTAGTTAAGCTTTGGGAGAGTGAAAAGTTATATGTGGATTTTTTTACTGTGCAGGGTGGGGGTCAGGGGCCCTAACTCCAGCATTGCCCATGGGCCAACTGTATATGTTAATGCAACTGGTCTTGTATATGGATATTGTATCTTACAACTTTGGGGAAGTTGTTTATTAGTTTTAGTGAGTTTATTTTTTTGTTGTGGAGGGAGTTGTTTCCTTACTATATTCTGCATACAGAATGAAGTTGTTTGCAAATAAGAAGTTTGTTTCTTTCTTTGTAACATGAATGGCTTTCAATTCTTATTTTGTTTGTTTTTGTGCTTTATTGAAATGAATAGAATTTTAAGTACAATGTTGAACTGAAGTGGAGAGAGAACATATTTTTGCGTGTTCCCTATTACAGGAGAAAGCATTTAATCTTTCACTAATTAGTATGTTATTATCTGCAGGCTTTTTATAGATGCTCATTATCATGTATCTTGAACATGTTTATGCTTACTTCTTAGAAGTCTTGGCTTATTCTAATATCTGGGTTTCTTTGAAACAGTTTCTATGGACTTCTTTTTGCTGCATATAGATCACTTTATTTTTTCCTGCATTCTGACATTTTGTTTAAAAGCAAAAATTTTAGATGATATAGTAATCATGGATTTACATATCCCCTAGGGTTGTTGTTGCTGCTTTTTATATGTTTGTGTTTTTTGATGACTTTCCTTTTTTAATTCTCTAATGTCTATCACCACCACAGGGTGCTCTGCTGATTTCTCTGCTTAGTTGTCTGTCTTCCTTCTTTCTCCCTCCCTCCCTCTCTCCTCATCCCATCATCTCTCCCTCCCTCCCTTCCTCCTTCCCTCCCTTCCTCTTTCTTTCCTTCCCTGCTTTTCTACCTTCCTTTCTTTCGTCTTTATTTTTATGCCAGTTGTATCATGCCTGGGGCAGCACAGCTGGTAGTTGGCCAATTACCGATCAGAGATTATGCTTAAACCCTGTGAACCAGTAAGGTTTTCACCCATTTTTGGTAGATCTGTGCATGGATTGGGGAATGCATTCAACGTTCAGGCCTTCTGCAAATCTGCACAACCCTTAACTCTCCGCCAAGATCCATCTTGTGCTAAAACTCTGCCTGTGCAGCCTTCATATTCAGTCAGGGATATTTAGATAGCTAGGACTCTGTGTTAGGTCAAATAATCCACCCAAAGATGCCCACGATCTAATCCCTCAGAACCTGTGAATATGTTTTTACATGGTAAAAAGAACTTTGCAGATATAATCAAGTTAGAAATATTGAGATGGAGAGATTAGCTTGAATTCTATAGGTGGGTCTAATGTCCTCACATAGGTCCTTATAAGAGGGAAACAGGAGGATCAGAGTAGAATGGAAAAAAGTCATGTGATTAGAGAAATGGAGATTAGGGTGATACCACCACAGACCAATGAAGCCCAAGGTCCTTTAAGAGATGGAAGACCCAAGACATAGATTTTCCCTGGAGCTTCAGAAGGACCAAACCTACCAACACCCTGACTTTAACCTAGTGAGGCAGATTTTGGACTTCTGACCCTTACAACTGTAAATTAAAAATTTGTATTGTTTTAAGGCCTATATTTGTGGTAAATTGTTACAGCAGAAACAGGAAACTAGTATAGGCCCTTTGTGTTCTCTCCTCATAAGAGATTAATTTTGGTACCTTCAGATCATTAGACTAGTATTGCTGTGTCATTCCCTGGATTCCACAGTATATTTCTTGCAGTGTTTGCTTGCACCAACTAGATCATAACCTCAAGATAGCTGTAGCTTTGGCTTTTCCTGTTTGTTTGACATCAAGGTCTAATCTTTCTAAAAATTCCTAAAGCATAGGGTTTTCTAGGCTTCACTCCAAATCATGTCAGCCCCTTATGACAGCAAAGCTGCTAGGCTTAAGGACTTGTTCCTTCCCGTAAATAAATCTCCTAGTGGCGATAAGGAGAATTGGGAACAGCTACAAAATAACATGTCATAGGCCTTCATTCTTCTAAATTGTGGTTAAATTTTTTCTTGAATAGATGTTTCTCAACTTGTTATATGACTTTGGTTGATTTCCACAGTCTAAAAATTGCTAATTTTGAAAAAATGCATCCAGTGTTATCCTTAACTGGAGAATGACTTGCCCAATTCTTTAGTCTTTCAACACAGAGATTTTTGTTTCAATACCATTTTAGAGATTTGACAGCATGTTTTAATTTTTAAAAATGTAAGTTCAACTCATTTTTCATATTTGTCATTATATATTGATTTGGGCAGACACATATTTATCTACATGATCCTAAGATAATTAAATTCTATGACTATTGTGATATAGATATGGACATATTTTGGCTATAGTGATTGTCTTAGTCCATTTAAGCTTCTATAACACAACATCATAGACCCTTGGCTTATTAAAAAAAAATATTTCTCACAGTTCTGCAGTATGGGAAGTCCAAAGTCACCAGCAGATTTGGTATCTGGTGAGGATCTCTTATAATCTCGCATGGTAAAAGGGGCAAGGATTTCTCTGGAGCCTCTTTAAAAGGCACTAATCCCATTTATGAGAGCTCCACCCTCACAACTTAATCACCTATCCAAACCCACTTCTAGGTACTTTCACACTGGGGAATACATTTCAACATATAAATTTTAGGGAAACACAAACGTTCAGTCTATAGCAGTAATTTATCAAATTGTCCTATATGCCCATTAGCTAAAACCTAATGCAGTTCCAATATATTAAAATAAAATAAAATCATCTTTCAAGGTACCAAATAGCTAAGCAAAGTTTTTTACTGATTTTTTAAATCAATATAATCCAGCTTCTTTTTCTGTGTATAGATTTATTAATGATATGGTCCATAGATATGCCATATAGAGAATTAAAAATTATAGAATGGTAGTTTTAAAAAATTATGGAGATATGAATATGTATTGTTTATTGTAGGAGAAATTGTACTTTTAACTCTACAAATGTGTTACATTTGTTAAAGAACAAACATAGTTAGAAAAAGCTCTATCTTAGTAGAAACAAATCAGATTTTTTTTTTACAACTTTACTTATTTATTTGTCAGAGAGAGAGCACAAGCAGGGAGAGTGGCAGGCAGAGGGAGAAGCAGGTTTGAGCCCAATGCAACAACTTTACTTATTTATTTGTCAGAGAGAGAGCACAAGCAGGGAGAGTGGCAGGCAGAGGGAGAAGCAGGTTTGAGCCCAATGCAAGACTCAATCCCAGGACCCTGGGATCATGAATCAAGCTGAATGCAGATGCTTAACTGATTGAGCCACCCAGGCACCCTTGGATTTTTGTAATTAAGACCCTGAGAGCTACAGGAAAAGAGTTTTAAGACTAGTCATATAGAAAAAGAAACCATCTGATGGTTGAACTGAGATGAAGGAAGAGAGAGTGGAGTGGAAAATATTTAAAGAAGCTTGTATTTTTGTCATCAAATTTTCCAATAAAAATATAGAAGTGGACCCCCCCTCTTTTTCTTGTATTTATACCCTTTGCCTATTTAAATTATTTAACCACATGGTTTTAACATAAATGTAATATTAGCTCTTACATTAGCTTCCATCCTATATTTTTGGTGCTTTAAACAAACTGTCAAGGTCATTCATGTATATCGATGCCCACAGTAATATTCTTTGATGAAACCAGCTATAACCAAATTCAGTCTGCGCCATCCAGTGAATGCATTGGATGCATTGGCATAATGTATTCTTCAGTCATTGCTGCTTTGGCAAATTGTCACACTGGACAGAGCAAATCATACACCATCATATCCTGGACACAAAGTAACATACTTTATTTTTGGAATGCAAAACCTCCATGTCAGACTTCAGATTCCTGACAAAATTTAACCCCATTGTCTCCTGATGAGTGAATATACATGGTATATAACATTGTTCTCAACCAAATCTAGAAGATAGACTGTGTTGGACTTTTGTTCTCTCTTGGGACTATAAACGATTTCTCTGTTGATTGCTTTTTGGGTTTTTTGGGGTTTGTTTGTTCTGTTTTGTTTTGTTTTGTTTTGGTATAGTGTTGCTGTTCCAAACCAACTGGTCAATTTCTGTCACATAAATATGACCATAAAAACTAATCTCTTGTTACCTGCTTGGTTTCCTAACCATTTACCATCTGATAGTGTATACCTAATGTCACAAAAACCACTCAACAGTGGGTTAATAGTCAAGATATGACTCTCTGTCTCTCTCAAATATATACATTTTTTTAAAAAAATGGCAAAGAAATAATTCTTCCTGTTGAAAATAAGACATCCCCTCCCTTNCTCTGTCTCTCTCAAATATATACATTTTTTTTAAAAAAATGGCAAAGAAATAATTCTTCCTGTTGAAAATAAGACATCCCCTCCCTTTCCTTAGAGCATCCACTTAGAAAACTTGTAATTGCTAGGTTTTTTTCTCTATCTCTATCTTGAAATATTTATAAATCTTTCCAAAAGCTAAATAGGACTCTTGCCCACTTTAAGACTCCAGTATGTCTTTAGGATCTGGGTTCCATCTCTATGAAATGTAATCAACAAAGAAGATAGAGTCTCTATCTCCCAGTTTCTATGGGAGCAGGACCTATCTCCAGGTGCCTTGTTCCAAGTTTCAAAACCACTTCCTGCCATCAAAATACAAGGAGTTCATTTTTTCTTTTGGGTACAGTAAGCTAGCTAATACAAACGGTCATCCTAATTACCAAGAGGATTTAGAATGAACAATGTGTGATAAATGGTGTTGTCTGCCGGAGTCCAGCTCCAGCAACAGTCAGGGTCCCCGAAGTAAAGGATGGTGTCGGTGATACAAAATGAGGAGACGGACTCGGATGATGTTTCAGGAGTCTCCCAAAACCTCAGGGCTCGGGGTCCTTTTTTTATATCATTGTAACAAAGGATGATCAAAGACACAACCAGGATGTTTATTCATTAATCAAAGGAGCCTTGGTAGATAAGTTTGGTGTTTTCTCAGAGGCCGGATAGATGAGGCCTGCTTTTCTTATCTGTATCATAAGTCTCCTGGAGCCTGCATAGTTTTAACAGAGCTCCCCTCCTGTTCCTTTGTTTTAAGGTCTCAACTAGTTCTGACTTAAATCACTGATTTGGTAAAGATTCGTTAGTCATTATGTTTTGAGGTAAAAGGCTATTCATTCTGGGGAGGGAGGATATGGTGCCAGACCTTATCTGGCAGTATTTCAGGACTCTATCTAGGCATGCTTATAGAGGGAGTAAATCATCTATATAGGAAAAAGGTGAATCATACTAAGAGTAAATTGGACTAATGCTTAACAAATCTAACCCATTCTCTCTATTCATAGCATTCCAGGTCCTTTGGACTACAAGCCGCTTTTAACTGGGAGGGAGTGATTAGTGCTTTACCCATTGTGATTCTCCTCGCCTTGCAGGAGGGTGGTGCCCCATTGCGTGCAGTGGGGGTTCACCTTCCTGTGCCATGCAGACGGCTCACATCAGTTGTCAATATCCTTTTATATATCCATTCTCAAGATCAACAACTGGCCATCAGGTAAGTAGATTTGTATCCTCTATAAAATGGTAATATTTGTCTTTGCCATTTCTTTGTGTATTGCCTGTGATANGGCGTGCAGTGGGGGTTCACCTTCCTGTGCCATGCAGACGGCTCACATCAGTTGTCAAGTCCTTTTATATATCCATTCTCAAGATCAACAACTGGCCATCAGGTAAGTAGACTTGTATCCTCTATAAAATGGTAATATTTGTCTTTGCCATTTCTTTGTGTATTGCCTGTGATATACATCCCACTCTACTTTAATATTTATTCAACAATAAAACTATTTTCTTTCTCTTCTACCTTTGAGAAGAGATTTTCTAGTTTGGAAGGAGATTATATTTTTTCTTATATTTATCCAATGATGGAGATCAAAATCCTGGCACCCAGGAAGGAGAGAACATGTTAGGTATGTTCTAGGTGCTAAGGGGAAACGAGTGACATTAATCATCTCTTTATTTCAGAACAGGTCCTGGAACCTTCCTCACAAAGGAAAACACTCTGCTGTGGGTCTCTTGAACCATTACAAGCATCTTAAATTTAATGGAGTGCTGGCCTGTTGTTCTTTCCATTTGGCTTTGACAATGATTCGCTCACTATTCCACTGAACTTTATCAAGAATTCTGTTGGAAACAGCAACAAACTCTTCACCCCTCAAACAAAGCATTTGTCAACACCATCAGGTGTCTTCCCTACCCCTGTTTCTTTGCCAGTCTGTTTCTCAGTCACTTTGTGGGATAGGTGAATGTCCTTTAACTGGTAGCATGGACAAGTAGGACAAATTCAACTGACTGAAATTAGGCAAGTTCTAAATATAAGAAATAGACTCAATAGTTTAAAGTAAATTGTGACTCTTAAGACTCAGCAGCAGCTAGGAAGCCACACTGTATATATTGGCATCCTATGCCTCCCAACAGATAGAGATCTCATTGTGGGTCCCCATGAGTTATAATTAACTACATGTTTCCAGTGGCACAATAAATGTACTTGGAACTCTAACCTGTGTTGAAGCCAGGGACTCACTTGCTTCCTCCTTAAAACATTGGGATTCACACTTTAGAGATAGCAGTTAAGTGTTTAAGAAAAACAATGGATCATGTAACCCTTAGATGATCATGACATCATCTGTAAAAACTGGTCACCGTTGATATTTGGGGAAATTTATGAGGAGATATTCACTGTGCTATATGTCTACTCTGACAAGAGTTTTACCTAAAATGGGACTCACTCATTTAGAAAAGAGAGTTAAAATTCTATCTCTGAATTTAGCTAAAGTCATTAATGACAGCAGTTCAGCACCAGGTGACTTTCAGGTCAACCTGGGCTCACTGGTTAGGATTGCTAGGAATGAAATAATTGATCTAGATTTTTCCACCAGGCCAAAGTTTTTTTTGTTTTGTTTTGTTTTGTTTGTTTTTTTTTTATTCCAGATTTTTGTGTATTCTCAAGATCTGAGAAAGAAATTCCTCAAAAGGTATATCCAAGTTTATGATATAGTAACAGTATCATCAGAAAATTGGGGAGTTTCATTTAGATGCTTATGATCAAAATTTTTTTGGAGAAGCAAGACTAGTTAATATTCACAGCCATGTCGATGGAAACCTATGGAGAGTTTGTTTTAGAATAATTCTGAATGACTCTTTTTTATTTATTATTTTTTTTCCATAGCACAAAGCCTCCCCAGTGTCCTTAACCCAGCCATCCTATCTCTATCCCCCACTTCCCAGTAACTCTCAGTTTGTTTCATGAGATTAAGAGTCTCTTACAGTTTATCTCCTTCCCAATCCCATCTTGTTTCATTTTTTCCCTCCCTACCCTCCACGAGCCCCCACCCTGCCCCTCAAATTCCTCATATCAAAGAAATCATATGATAATTGTCTCTCTCTGATTGACTTATCTGTCAATCAGACACTTTATCTATTCTATTGCCAATATATCCTTTTGTACCCGAATTAACATCTGAAGCCTAGGAGAAGAGTCAATCAAGAAACCTATGGTTAAAGCTATGTGGCTTCCTTAGGTAACTCCCTGTGGTTTATGGGATTTGATCTGTGATACCAGGATGCACTGCTATGGTCAAAACTCTAAGTTGGCTTCATCCCTAGCCACATGGAGTACTGTTGAGAGAAGATTTAATTAAATTTTGTGGGTCAGAGTAATCAAAAGTGGCCAAAACAGGGGTCTACTCATAGGAAAATTTGTCAGAATCAAGATGGCACAGAAATGAAAGTAAATATTATTGGAAGAAAATCCCATGGATCTCCTGTGTATCTATGTATCTTGCAAATGAGGCACTCCTATCCTTTTGTTCTGGATTCTCTTTAAAATATAGCTATAAAAGGAAAGTTAGTTTACTATCTAGTATAATAAAGATAATGTCTCCATCTAGGAAAATGGTCAGACAAATCTGCTCACAGCATATTATAAAATATTTGCATTTATTAAGCTCAGGTTCCCTCAAGTGTGATTCAAACTCATTGCATGTGTAGTATCTGGCTGGGCTTCTCCACATCACCACTTGTAGAACTTTGGAGCAAGGGGACCCTGAATAAACAGGAAGCACATACTCCTTGCCATACCATAAGTGATAAAGTTCTTGGTCTACAACCAAAGAGTCTTTTGCATTCTTCCAGCATTCACCTAATGGATGCAAGTAGATTTTAGATTGAAGTAGGGCAGAAGCTCAGATGCTTCACAATTTCCACCAACTATCTGATAGAATGCTTAGAAATAAGTGTTTTATTGAGGAAAACTTTAAATGCATAATGAAATTGAAATATTGAAATACTGTATGAAATACTGAAATATTATACTCCATTACTTAGGCAGTAAAACATCACTGTCTGTTTCTGAATGGGAACCAATCAACCTGGAGTGAAGACTATTTAGGTAGTAATGGTAAGTAGAAGGATGTGGTAAGTTGAGTCATGGATAACTCCTTGAAGACATTTGCTATAATCCAGAGTAGAGTAAAAAGTGGTCAGTATAAAACTTTGCCTTAGGATGGGCTTCTCCTGCATTTACTTTACCTTTTGTTATGTTACATACAACATGATTTAATAAGCTGATAATTGATATTGAAATGATGTCTTAGTTGGCTTATTCATACTAGTTCAAATTCCTAATAAAATAGGATGGCTCTTTATATACATTAGAATGATTGATATAGTTTATTTAATTAAATTAAAACATTTCATCACAAAATAAAAATATATCACTTGGTGGAGTGAGATTTATATCTGTTGTTTTGAATATTTTATGTCCCTTGGGATAAATTTATACTATCAGATAAATAATGATTTTTTTGTTTGTTTCAGTTGACCATTAATTTTACTAAGTCCAATCTATGTCTAAGTATTCAAAGACATGACAACTATGCCCAAACTAACAAATCATTGCAATTAGTCATAGAAAAAAAAAATCACATATTTTAATGTCTGTGAGTAGTGACCTACTTTCAACTTGTTGGTAAGAGGAATAAAAGAAAACATATTTTGTGTAAGAAAAACTGAGCACATCAAAAATATAAAATACATCTTTGATTAAGGAATAATAAACTTTAGTAGTAATAATAACATCTATGGAATGAATATTTTATCTCTCAAGTCTTTGCACTACATGGAAAATATACATCAATAAAAACATACTAAAATTGCTAATGTTTTTATATTACTTTTAAAAATGATTTTACTAGGCTTTTGGAAAATATTTCAGTTGAGTCCTGGTAATAGTTCAATTTTTGCTCCTTAAATTCTCTGTATTATTTAATTATAAAAAATAATGCTCTTTTATTCCTTAACATATAGTGTTGAATGGCATGCTTCATATTTGTAAAAACAAAATAAGTAAACTAGGAATAGAGAGGTACTTTCTCAATTTGATAAAGGCTATCTACACAAAAAAAGTCCATTTAACACCTTACTTAATGTGAGAAACTAAAAGCTTTCTCACTAAGATCAAGTACAAGACAAGAATTCCACTCTCACCTACTTCCTTTCAACAACAAACTGAAAGTCCTTCCAAATACAGTAAGGTAACAAAAGGAAATAAAAATTATACAGATTGGGAATAAAGAACTAAAACTGTCTTTGTTCACAGATGACACGATGTCTATGCAGGAAATCAGAAACAAAACGAAATAAAACAAAACAACAACAACAAAAACANCAAAACAAAACAACAACAACAAAAAACCCTCCAGGAACAAATAGGTGATTATACTAAGTTAGCAGGATATNTAAAACAAAACAACAACAACAAAAACAACAACAACAACAAAAAACCCTCCAGGAACAAATAGGTGATTATACTAAGTTAGCAGGATATAAGGTTAATATTTAAAATTCAATCATCTTCCCATATTAGCAATGAACAAGTGGAACTTGAAATTAAAACACAATACTATTTTTTAAAAATGCACACAATACTATTTATTTTAGCACATCCAAAAATGAAATAGGTATACATTTAAGAAAATATGTACAAAATCTATGTAAGGAAAACTACAAAACTCTGATGAACAAAATCAAAGAAGAACTAAATGAAGGCGAGATATCCCAGTTCAAAAATAGGAAAACTTAATATTGTCAAGATGTAAGTTCTTTCCAACTTTATCTATAGATTCAATGCAATCAATCCAAATCAAAATCCTAGCATGTTATTATATGAATATCAACAAACTGATTCTAAAGTTTATATGGAAAAGCACATGACCCTGAATAGCCAAGATAACATTGAAGAGGAAGAATAAAATAAGAGGACTCATTTAACACAGATTTAGAAGTTACTATAAAGTTACAATAATCAAGACATTATGATATTGGTGAAAGAGTAAGCAAAGAGATCAATGTAACAGAGTAGATGACCCAAAAATAGACTCCCATAAATATAATCAAATGATCTTTGACAAAGGAGGGAGATCAATATAATGGATCAAAGATATTCTCTTGAACAAAAGGTTCTAGAACAACCATAGGAGAAAACTTAGGTGCTTGAGTATAACAATGACTTTTTAGGTAGAACACCAAAGACATGATCCATAAAAGTAATAATTGATAAACTGAACTCCATTAAAATTAAAAACTTCTCTACATGGGCGCCTGGGTGGCTCAGTGGGTTAAAGCCCCTGCCTTCAGCTCAGGTCATGATCTCAGGGTCCTGGGAACAAGGCCCGCATTGGGTTCTCTCCTNACAAGGCCCGCATTGGGCTCTCTCCTCAGCAGGGAGCCTGCTTCCTCCTCTCTGCCTGCCTCTCTGCTTACTTGTGATCTCTCTCTGTGTGTCAAATAAATAAATAAAATCTTTAAAAAAAAAAAAACTTCTCTGCAAAAAATAATAATAAAGTTAGGAAAATAAGAAGCCACAAACTAGGAGAAAATATTTGCAAAAGATGCATTTAATAAAGGACTGTTATCCAACATATATTAAAAAACTGTTAGAACTCAACAATAAAGCAAACAACACAATTAAAAAATGGGAGAAAGAACTTAATGATAGACACCTCTTCAAAGAAGATACACAAATGACAAACAGGCATATGAAAAGATGCCCAACATCACATGTCATCCAGGAAATGCAAATTAAAACCACAGTGAGATATCCCTACATGTCTATTAGAATGGCCAAAATTCAAAAAACCTACAAATACTGGTAAGGATGTAGAGCAATGGGAACATTGCTGGTAGGAATGAAAAATAGTACAGCCATCTTAAAAGTTTAGTAGTTTCTTACAAAACTAAACATACTCCTTATCCTGTGATCCAGTAATTGTGCTCCTTGATATTTACCTAAATCAGAAGAAAACAAGTTTATGTAAAAAACTACACACTGATATTTATAGCAGATTTAACCATAATTGCTAAAACTTGAGAGCAACCAAAGCTGTCCTTCTGTAGTTGAATGGATAAGTTGTGGTCCGTCTAGACAAAATAACACAAAATACAGGTAATTGAGAAAGAGCTCATTAAGCCTTCATTAAATGTATAAAATATAGGGGCACCTGGGTGTCTCAGTTGGTTAAGCATCTGCCTTCTGCTCAGGTCATGATCCCAGGGTCCTGGTATTGAGCTCCCTGCTCAGTAGGAAACCTGCTTCTCCCTCTCCCAATACCCAACTGCCCGCCCCTCCCCCTGCTTGTGCGCACACGCGCTCTCTCTCTCTCAAATAAATAAAATCTTAAAAAGTCTACAATATAAATTGTGGAAAAATATAAAAATATTCAAAGAAGTTAAAAATAAGAGGAGAACATGTTCTTATTTATGGGTAAGAAAACTCTGTATTATAAAAATACAGAATGGGGGCACCTGGGTGGTTCAGTCATTAAGCATCTACCTTTGGGTCAGGTCCCAGGGTCCTAGGATGGAGACCCGCATCGGGGCTCCCTGCTCAATGGGGGACCTGCTTCTCCCTCTCCCACTTACCTGGTGTTTTCCCTCTTTCACTGTGTCTCTCTCTGTCAAATAAATAGATAAAAAATCTTTAAAATTTTTTTAAAAATAAATAAAAATAAAAATTGTTCCCAAATTAAATAATGAATTCAACACAATTTCAGTCGTACTTCTAATATTTTTTGTAGAATTCAGCAATATTTTAAAATTTAAATAAAAGTGATGGTACAACATATATAAAGTCTATAGAATTAAAGTTGGTTTCATGTTTGCTGCAAAAAGGCACGTCTAAAATTTGGCTTTTGTCCAGACTCTAGGAAAGTAACCGCTAAAACCTTGAAATTTTCCTAGTGGTATGTGTCTTTGTTATTCACAATGAACCCTTCAGGCTACACCTGATAGCTGATGCTAATGAGATGACTCTTACTGTTAATGAAGGCAGGCTTCATCATTTAAGAAGTTGGCATGAATTAAATAATATTACACTATCTGCTCACTTTTAGACATGTAAGAATGCTGCTATAAAATATGCACCCCCACTCTAAGATCCATTAAGGGAGGTGGTTATGATGATAATTAAATATTTAATGTTGATTAAAATATCTTTTTGGAAGGCAACCTCATTAAGAACTTCTGTGATGACAGACATAAGATTGTGAAGTGGCCTACAAGAGTTAAAGATACATAAACTCTTATTAGGAGGCACTATAGAAGGTGACTTTAAATTAAAATCTGCGCTTATCTTTCAATCTTTCTGAGAATCCCAGAGCACTAACAGGTAATGACAAAACATCCCTAACTGTCATTTGGCTTGTCATAAACTAAATAACATGGTTTCAACACTGGTTTCAATTGTATTTTTTTGTTCAGAGGTGGAGAGATACATAGATAAATACTGAAAATTTTTAGATAAACATAAATAATTATTTTATTGTATTATTCATAGTTTTTGAATATGTACTTTTTCTAGAGATTCTTCTTTTTAGGACATCAAATAATTTTGCTCATCTTGAACTTTCTCTGATTTCTGAGGCAATGCTGGAAAGTGTTTATGTGAAAGAGCTAATTTTTCACTAATGACTTGATCCTCATTGATTTCCTCCTTCAAAGTCTCCTTTTGTAACTTTTATCTGAACCATAAAATTAGCAACTGATTACACGTTTTCTGTTCGAAAAGAGCTCAAAGCAAAATTGTGGGTTTAAAAAGATCGAGATCTTCCTCACCTCTTTCCTATGCACTTTTCCTCATTTGTAGGAAATGTATGACTCAGAAATGCTAAAATCCCCTTTTAAGAAAATGGGTCATCATGAGTGAGAATATAAAGTAATGGTCTTCCTCTTTCCATATCTACAGTTTTAACTTTTCTCTGTTTATTTGGATACAAAGTCTTGTTATCTGCTACTCCTTCTCCATAAACCTAAACATGTAAGTTTATTTATATCAAGTTAGTTCATATGAGAGTTTAGGTCTTGATTGTACAAATCACCTCCATAAATTTACTTATGAATACCTTTTGTTAGAATATTATTTATAGTGTGTTCTGAGGATCAACATAGATATAAATATTATGATAAGTCTTGCAATGGACTGAGCTGACATGGCTGAAATTTTGGGCTGGGGATGGTATCGATAACTCAAAATGGAATTTGTTAAAAATGGTGAACTACAATGAGGACTCATTTTCCTGTGACCTCTGTGGCCTTTGAAGGGAAGGAGGAGATCTATTAGAAGATTGCTGAAAAGATTCCACATATTACTATCATTGAGCCCACGCCTCTGTCTGACCTTTTTGCACTGGAGTATATTCCGCACCAGAAAGTAACTGAGAGGCATTTTCTCTACTGACTGTGGTGGAAGTTTCTCCTCTAACATCTTGTATCCTGATACATAAGGACCATGTTGCTGTGGTTAAGTTTTAGAGGTCAGAAGTGCAGGGAACTGTGACTAAACTGGATATCTTCTCCAGATCTCAAACATTAAAATCAAGGTGTCTGCAGGTCTGTGCTCCTTTCTACCGTTTAGGAAAGAATCTGCTTCCAAGACTCTAGTTTGTGGTTAAATTCAGTTCTTTCAGACTACAAAAATGATGTTCCTCTTCCCTCATGATTGGATAGCCTAGGATCACAGTCAGTTTCTTTCTTTCTTTTTTTTTTTTTTAAGATTTTATTTATTTATTATTTGACAGAGAGGGAGATTACAAGTAGGCAGAAAGGCAGGCAGAGAGAGGAGGAAGCAGGCTCCCTGCTGAGCATGGAGCCCCGTGCTGGGCTCTATCCCAGGACCTTGAGATCAGGGCCTGAGATGAAGGCAGAGGCTTTAACCCACTGAGCCACCCAGACACCCCTCATGGTCAGTTTCTAAAGGCAGACCTCATTTTCTAGGCTGAGGCTTCTTCTGTATTCAGACCCAGAAGGAAAGGATTGAGGTGTCTAATTTCTTCTTTCACACATCTTTATCATTCCAACCATTTACATTTTAAAGCACTAATACTGTGAGTAGTTTCAGGTCACCCTGATTCCCTCAGGGCCTTGAATGAATATATGAAAATGTATTTTTTTTTTTACCAACTACAACTTCATTAACCTTGCTAATGGATCAAAGAATTATTTCAACTTTTGAAAACTTTTATGTAGGTTATTGATATTACAACTGAAGATCATGGGATTTCTTTACCTGAATTTTGGAAAACATATGATATATAGCATGCAGCCAAAAACATGTAAGCAGCATGCAATAAGTAAAAGGGAATTTATACATGAAGTATGGCAGAAATTTTTACTGCACCTGTTCAAACAATTTTACAGGATTCAAACTGAACTTAAATGAAATTATAAGAAGCAATAAATGGCTGTAAGAATGTTGACACTGTCTTCATTTGAGAGGCTCTACATGTGCAACTAGAGAAATTTAGCAGAGATAAGCTTACAGAAATAAATGGACGCTACTCTGACAAAAATAATGAAGCTGCCCCAAAAAACCGATACTGGCCAAAACTTCACAATGAAGGAACTCTCAGGAATGTTTCAAGACATTGAAAGGTCAAAAGATAAAATGTTAGAAACTGATCTAAGTTTAGAAAAGATTATGACAGGGGTGCCTGGGTGGCTCAGTCAGTTAATTGTCTGCCTTCTGCTCCGGTCATGATCCTGGGGCAGAGCTCTGAGTCAGGCTTCCCTGCTTGTGCTCTCTCTCTCTGTCAAATAAATAAATAAAATCTTTAAAAAAAGATTATGACAATTCATTAAAGCTCACTATCATAAATTATATGTCAAGAAAATGAAGGTAAGAACAGTTAGAGTAATACCAAATTTACAGTTGTTTGTTGTTGTTTGTTTTTTTACTAAGAAGTAAAACACAAATTTCTCCAGCTTTCTAATGTTTAAAGTGTAAGAAATAAGTATCTTTCTTCATTTCTCCAACATGTGAAACCAACAGTAAAAGAGTTTTTAATGTTCTAACAGAAATTTGTCAAGATCCTGGAACAATCATAATTTTTCCAGTTGATGATTAAGATCATTTGCATATTGGCAGCTTGCATGGTCATTTTTATGCTTCCACATTTCCACAAAGTGTTGCCTGCCTGTGCATCCCCGATTCCTTTCTCCCATCACTTCTGCCATGATGGGCATACTTTTGTTTTGTATATGCTATATGCACACAGCACATTGTTTCTATTTTTGTTTTAAACTAACATTTATGTTTTGGAGCAGTTAGAAATAAGAAAACATGATTTTACTTCCCTATTCCACTTCAGATACTTCATTTATTTGTGTAGGTCCAAGTTTCTAATCTATATCATATTTCTTCCTTATGAACAACAACCTTTACCATTTCTTAAAAAATAGGCCTGCTGATGATAAATTTTCTTAGTTTTTGTTTTTCTGAGAAAGTCTATTTTCACCTTCATTTTAAAGAATATCTTTATATGGAATAGATTTCTGGCTTGATTTTTTTATCTTTCAATGATATAAAGATGTCTTCTTACTTGTGTGGTTCCTGATGAGAGTCTGCTATAATTTTTATCCTTTTCCCTTTTATAGATAATTTGTCTTTTATTTTTTTTCTCCATCAAGGTTTTCTTGTCTTCAGTTTTCAAGAGTTTGTGTATGATGTGCCTAGGTCTTATGTTTTGGTGTTTTTGGTGTTTAGTTTGTTTTGGTATCTTTCCTGCTTCCTGTTCTCTGAACTTCTTGGTGCCTGTCATTAGCTTGAAATGCTCAGTTATTATTCCCGTAAATAATTCTTTTGCCCTGTTCTGTCCCTTTCATCCTGTGATTCCAATTTAGGCGTATGTTAGGTTATTTGATTTTGTCTCACAATTCCTAGATCTATTGTTTGATTTTTTTACACTTTTTTCTCTTTGCATTTTTTAAGTGAGTATTTATTTATTACCCTCCTATAAACTGACTGATTCTTTTTTGGCTGTATTGCATACATTGATTAGCATATTGATGACATTCTTCATCTGGCTTGTTTTTAATCATACCAATTCTATTTCATCTATTGATTTCACCTTTCTGCTCAAATTGGGGTCTATCTTCAAAATATAACTAATTAATGTTGAAGTTTTAGAGTTATTTTAGATCTAACTTTATACTAACTCTAATAGGTTTATTAAGATTTCAATATTTCTATAAATATAAAAGCAATTAAATATGCACAAGTCATCATTTTAGAATATTTTTCTGACAGATTCTGGGTTTAAAATAGTAAGTTCTATAACAAGAAAGTAGTGGTTGTGAAGAATCCATAACAAATCTTACAGAATAGTAATACCAGAGGAGTAAGACATTTATTCACATTCTTGCTCTGATTCCAATCCAACTTGATTTTTGTTTTCATTTTCTATTTTAACTCTAGAATTTCAACATGTAACCTGTAAGTAGGTTGAGAATACCAGGGAAAATCTAAGAATGAGAAATCAATTGGCAAAACATAGGTTAAATATTGAAAATAGACACCTTTGAAACTCCCATTTGAGACAAAATTTAGAAATAAAGTCAGTATATTAATTAGGATCCACTGGATTATACCATTACCTGATTAAGATGGATTCAGAAAGAAACTTAATATGTATTTTGTATATATGCAGTTACAATTTTTAAAAAAATTATTATGTTATAAAGGCTCTTTAACTTTGAAAATTTGTGTCATTAATCAAGATGAAGAAGGGAATTTAGAAACATTAGAGTCATGCCTGTCTTTTATAATGACTTGTGACATTTAAAACAGCTGAGTATTTTTTTTTAATGTTTCTTAAAAAAATAATAATTTAATTTACTATTTCTCAAGAATTATTACTACCTAGTAAGTTATATGCTAATTAAAACTTGTTAGAAGTAACTGCCAAATCTTCTTCCTCCAACAGTAAAATGTTAGCGTATTAAAAATAACACCATAATAATATCTACCCACTATACTTAATATATATTTTTGAAGGCATGGAAACTAATTTTAACAATAAAAAAAGAATTTCAAGTAAGTCTTAGCATTTTTTCTATTTGTATTTTTTATAAATAAGGTTAATCTATTGCTTAGAACTACTCTTAATATTAAACATTTGATGAATTACATTAAGGTAGCCCTTTCTGAATTTAATCATTCTTCCTATAACTAGTATAGAAATGACTTGTCAGAGAATTCTTAGAAAAGCAACTAAAAACAACATGCAATCTGAACTCATTTTTAAGGAAAAATTTCCATTTGGGGGTGAATACGTGTACCTATAATTTTCCCTCAATTTTATTGGCTATTGCTTTGCTTGAATTTAAACATATAAATAGACACAAATGTTGAAAGGACGTAAATAAATGGATATGCTTCTGAGAAGCTCTATTTAATTAACTATATTGAATTTCTCTTTGTATATTTTTTATCAAAAGTGTTTTATTTTCTAAATACATATCATTTTTCTTCTGATTTCCTATTTATGCACATTACATGTAATTTGGAATTTAAAAAAATCCTAAGAACTATGTTTTTGAATGATGCAATAAAGAGATTCAAACTGTCTTAATCTTTTTGATGCTTACACAATTATATTGCATATAGATAATATATATTTGATTTTTATATACAGCTATATATAAATATATATATTTGATATTTATCTATGGTCATCTAGTTCATACTCTTTATAATCTTTTCTTCATAAAAAAGGTGAAATGGACCATGNGTTTTTGAATGATGCAATAAAGAGATTCAAACTGTCTTCTTAATCTTTTTGATGCTTACACAATTATATTGCATATAGATAATATATATTTGATTTTTATATACAGCTATATATAAATATATATATTTGATATTTATCTATGGTCATCTAGTTCATACTCTTTATAATCTTTTCTTCATAAAAAAGGTGAAATGGACCATGTCAGAAAGAAATATAATGTAAAGATTAACTCACTAGGAACAATATTTAAAATATATATTGAAAAAGAGCATATATAAGAGCATATATTTTAAAAAATTAATAAATGTTCATCTGATTAGGTAGAATTATATCTAAAAATTGGCCCCCAGACTTAATAACATCATGATTCTACTAAATTATATAAAACTTTAAGCTTTAGCTTTCATGTTTAAATGTGGTGATAATGATACTCTTACCAATGACTGTTGTAAAGATTATATAAGAAAATTGTAAAAGCTATAGTTGTAAGAGCAATGCATATTAGCCATTTTTATTCTTTAAAATAAGCTTAAGTACTGGGTTGGAGCTGTATCTGTAATCTAAATAATTTCTATATCAAAATTCCAAAAAATTTCCATAGAGTATTGAAATTCCATCAAATTGTATGAAAGTATTTTAATTGAAAGCATTTTAACATATGTTGTTAATTGTTTTTTAAAAACATTCTAGGGGCGCCTGGGTGGCTCAGTAGGTTAAAGCCTCTGCCTTCGGCACAGGTCATGACCTCAGGGTTCTGGGATCGAGGTCCGCCTCAGGCTCCGTGCTCGGCAAGGAGCCTGCTTCCTTCTCTCTCTCTGCCTGCCTCTCAGCCTCAAGCCTACTTGTGATCTCTCTCTCTCTGTCAAATAAATAAATAAAATTTAAAAAAAAATAAAAAAAATAAAAAATTAAAAACATTCTATTAAAAAAATAAAAATTTTAAAATTAAAAAAAAATTCTCTTCCTGCTCTCTCTCTCTAAAATAAATTAATAAAATCTTAAAAAAAAAAAGGTGGGGGACCTGGGGGACTCAGCTGGTTAAGCCATGGAGTCTTGATTTTGGCTCAAGTCATGATCTCACAGTTGTGGGATTGAATGCAATGTTGGGCTCCATGCTGAGTGTTAATTAATCTGCCTGTCCCTCTCCTTCCCTTCATTTGTCTGTTCTCTCTAAACTAAATACATAAAATCTTTAAAAAATAATAAAAAATAATAAACAATTGTAGCCATGATATTGCCATGATGTTGATAGTCCTTCAGTGTTTTGAACACAATGCATAACTATTGAAATTATTATTGTTATTTTGGCTTGTGAAGTTTTTTAGATTTGTTCGTGTTTGCTGTCTTTTCTATTTTGTTTTTTTTATTCAAATTCAATTAATTAACATACAGTGTGTTTTCAGCTTCAGAGGTAGAATTCAGTGATTCATTAGTCTTATACCCAGTGCTGTCTTTTATAAAGGTTTATCTGCCATTAGTATATTTCCTTTGGTGACTTTCATTCAAATTTTTATCTATTTCTCTACTGTAGTGTTTTCTATTGATTTATTAAGTGCATGTTAGTTTTTATTTTAGTATTACATAATTCTAGTATTTGAGTATATTTTTCCATTGTTATTTACAGAGCAGCTATTTGAGGACTCTGAAAGTAAATAGCAGCCAGAGAATTCATGAAGAATATCAAAACTGCAGTGACTCTAAACCTGAAGAATTTGAAGTATCATAGAAACTTCTATGATTTTACCATTTCCCTCACTCCCATATTCTTCAGCCTGAACTTAATGTACCCAGAAACTTGGGAGTGAAAGCTGTGGCACAGAAACCAGGGAATCTCCTTACTCTTTCTCCTCTTCTCTTTCTCTCTCTCTATATGCTTTATTTACAACCGTGCAATAAACATTTTGCAATGGGAATGAGGAAATAATGTATTTAAAACTAACACAAAATATATACTAATAAGGATACAAGGATATTTATTCATTCATTTTTATTATGATCAGCTAGCCAACTACAGTACATCATTAGTTTTTGATGTAGTGTTCAATGATTCATTAGTTGCATATAACACCCAGTACTCATCACCACATGCACATGTGCCCTCCTTAATACCCATCACCTAGTTACCTCATCCCTCCCACCCCCCTCCCTTCTGTAACCCTCAGTTTGTTTCCCAGAGTCCAGAGTCTCCTTCTCTGACTTCTTCCCATTCAGTTTTCTCTCCCTTCCTCTGTGGTCTTACGTGCTATTCCTTATGTTCTACACATGAGTGAAACCATATGATAATTTTCTTTTTCTGCTTGATTTATTTCACTTAGCGTAATTCCCTTTAGTTCCATCCATGTTGACCCAAGTGGTAGGTATTCATCCTTTCTGATGGTTGAGTAATATCCCATTGTATATATGAACCACATCTTCCCAATCCATTCATCTTTTGAAGGACATCTCAGCTCCTTCCACAGTTTGACTACTGTGGACATTGCTGCTATGAACATTGGGGTGCATGTGCCCTTTCTTTCCACTACATCATTATCTTTGGGGCAAATACGTAGTAATTCAATTGCTGGGTTGTATGTTAACTCTATTTTTAACATCTTGAGGGAACTCCATACTGTTTTCCAGAGTAGCTGTACCAGCTTGCTTTCCCGCCAAAAGTGTAAGAGGGTTCCCCTTTCTCTACAACCTCACCAACATTTGTTGTTTCCTGCCTTGTTAATTTTTGCCATTCTAACAGGGGTAAGGTGGTATTTCATTGTGGTATTGATTTGTATTTCCCTGATTGCTAGCAATCCACAGAATGGGAGAAGATATTTGCAAATAACATTACAGATAAAGGGCTGGTATCCAAGATCTATAAAGAACTTCTCAAACTCAACACACAAAAGAACAAATAATCCAGTAAAGAAATAGGCAGAAAACATGAACAGACACTTCTTCAAAGAATACATGCAAATGGTTAACAGACACATGAAAAAAAATAAGGATGCTTAATAAGAATAGAACATTAAAAATTCATAAAATTATGTTGAAGATTGTAAAATCTTTTTTGAACAAGAAGGAAGAATGTCATGTTCTTAAGTGGGATATTTAACATCATTAAAACTTTCAAAAATTATACCTACAGATTTATTTTTACTTTGATAAAATAATTTTAAAGTTTCTATGGAAGAGTAAATCCTTTACTGAAACAAAACAAAACAAAACAACCATAAAAAACTATTACAAGAAAGGAAATTTGCTCAGAAAAATGCCATGCTACTGTAATCGATTTAATATCATAGTAGGTTAAAAGTAATAACTAGATACATACAACAAAATAAAAACTCCAGAAATAGTTACAGAGTATATTATTTTCAGTTTCGCTTTTCCCAATATTACATGAAGGGATCACCTCAGGCTTAGTGTATACAGACCTAACCCTTTTAAATAACACAAAATTCCAGAATGTGGATGTATTTTCATTGTTATAAATATCTCCAGATTATTTTGAAGAATTTTGTAGTAATTTACAGTTATGCCAATAGTGATTTTTTTAAATAAACCATAAGGAACAATAATACTTCAATTTCTAATTCTGCCATATACTTGCTATCTGAATTTGTACAGATTAGTTTACCTAATTGTGCTTCATTTTTATCATCTGAAAAGTTAGTAGTAACTAACTTGTGGGGATATTTTGAGGGTTAAGTGACTCAAAATTTAAAAATACAGTTATGGAAATGCCTGACATACAAAAGTACAATATAAACAAATACTAAATTAAGAAATAGTGATGTGATGAGATGCACATTATTTAAGGCTATATGAAGTAAACAAAATATGAAATAACTTGCATATTAAAATTATACATTTTCAAATCAGTATGTTGTATGCCTTATACCTACACAATGTTATATGTCAACTGTATCTTGATGAAGCTGTAAAAAATTAAATTGCACATTTGGTAACAAAGAACATGGTAATAACTCCATAATTTGTATATTTTACCCAAAGATGTGGAAGGATATGCCTTAACTTTATAAAGTTCCTTCTTCTTTTTTTTAAAGATTTTATTTATTTATTTGATAGAGAGAGAGATCACAAGTAGGCAGAGAGGCAGGCAGAGAGAGAGGGGGAAGCAGGCTTTCTGCTGAGCAGAGGGCCCGATGCGGGGCTTGATCCCAGGACTCTGAGATCATGACCTGAGCTGAAGGCAGAGGCTTAACCCACTGAACCACCCAGGCACCCTAAAGTTCCTTCTTTTGTTGTTGTTTTTTGCTGTTTTGTTTTTTGTTTTGTTTTGTCATTTAATTTATCATAGTTGGTAGAATGATATTAAAATGAAATGAAAATATTAAAATTTTTCTTCATCAACCATTGTGGGGTATGTTTTTATAAGTAAGCATTAGTTGAACAATAGGTGAAGTGTTTTCATTCTGAAATTATAGATTATTTATATTGCTATATTGTGTTTTATGCTTTTATTTTAATAAGTATTTATTATTTGTGCATTAAAATAATATGATATTTTAAAAAATTATTTATTCAATTTTGAGAGAGAGATAGAACAAGCACACAAGCAAGCGGGGAGGGGCAGAGGGAGAAGCAGACTCCCTGCTGAGCAGGGAGCCTGATGTGGGGCTGCATCCCAGGACCCCAGGATCATGACCTGAGCCAAAGGCAGACGCTTAACCAACTGAGCCACCCAGGCACCCAAAATGATACAATATTTTTAACTTAACTATATTTATTATAGAATTCCAGGTATGTACTAGGCTATTTACTTGCTTTATTGAAGCTTTGGAAAAATTTTTCTGTATTCACTACTAAAAGCTTATTATCCATTCACCTCAAAATGCCTTCTGGTAGTTAGGAGTACATTCAGGGACTTGAGCAGTATAACTCAATACTCCCAAATCTAGATACTTAATTTCACCAGTACATGAGATATAATGCCTTGACCCCAATTTGGGTGTGAGAGGGCCAAAGTTCTTTATTTGCAGTGCAATTTTATTTATTTGATATAAATTATTTTAACTTTTATAGCGGAGTTTTCATTACTGGTCTTTAATGTTTGCTTAATACAAAAAGAAAGCTTTGGGCGCCTGGGTGGCTCAGTGGGTTAAAGCCTCTGCTTTCGGCTCAGGTCATGATCTCAGCGTCCTGGGACCTAGGCCCGCATCGGGCTCTCTGCTCACCAGGGAGCCTGCTTCCTCCTCTCCCTGTCTCTCTGCCTGCCTCTCTGCCTACTTGTAATTTCTCTCTCTGTGTCAAATAAATAAAATCTTAAAAAAAAAAAAGAAAAAGAAAGCTTTACTTTTAAACTCTGTTAATTTCTTTTTAGGGAAATAACACATTGGGAAATAGCTTATAGGCTAGCTTATATAACCTTATGTACCTTCAGCAATTAATTCTCTGGCTTGTCTTTCTTGTTGTACTTCAGTGGTAATTTATAAATTTAGCAACTTTGTCAAAGCTAATAGAACATTAATATCCTTTAGCATCATACAACACCGCCCGTACCACCACATATTTTTTTCATTTTGTTCTACTCTAACATTCTGCATAAACTGTTAAGCAGAAATTTCGTAGGAATCCCTGCTTTCATTGCCTTTTTGATTTATATTCAATTCAACTAGGTTCATTGAAACCTATATATGCCATAGAAGTATTAGGTGGCAAAATTTTAATTGTCTTGGGGGATGCATAGATGAGCAAAATATAAAACCTATCTATACATAGTGTGATTCACAAAAAAATCAAACAATTCTGTAATATTTGGCACTCACTGAGTTCTTAATGTGTATTTATGTAATATTGATACATATGGTTTCAAATAAGGGACACATTTTATAACATTTAAAAATAAGTTGAAGAATAAAACTTATTTACAATTAATAACAGTTTTCAATCAGTGAGAGAAAATAGTGGCTGCAATCTCTTAGCAGTAGACTGAATCAAGGAGGCAAGAGTTACCAGTAGGACTTCACAATTGCTACCTTTAATTTTTTATCATTTTTCTCTTTTTAGCATACAGTTATAAATCATTGAAAATGGCAGCAAGTGTTTGAAGACCATCATCATTTTGTATAGTTGTTTGAATACTGACTGAGAAATTATAAATAGATTTCTAACTGCAGACTACTTCCAGTGTTATTTTTAGAAGCTCAATCAATAAATATATGGTGGGGGGATGCCTGGGTGGCTCAGTTGTTTAAGTGACCGACTTTTGATTTCTTCTCAGGGTTGTGAGATCTAGCTCTGAATCGGGGTCCATGCTTAAAATTCACCCTCTCCCTCTGCCCCTCCCTGGTTTCTCTCTCTAAAAAAACCAAAAACAAAAAATCATATATATATATTTATATATATACACATCAATGTTGCAATGTGAAATGTTACATTTTTTTTTAGTAAGCTCTACACCCAACATGAGGCTTGAACCCAAGACCCCACAATCAAGAGTCACTAGCTCTACCAACTGAGCCAACTGGCCACCCTAAAGAGAGGCAGTGACAAACAGCTTCCTACTACATCAGGCTTTGTATCCTTATTGTTACTTAATTAATAAGCTGTGACAGTATTTAGATATATTTGTTCCAATAAGCCCCCAAACCATCAAGTTATCTTTCTTTTTTTTTAAGATTTTATTTATTTATTTGACAGAGAGAGAGAGATCACAAGTAGGCAGAGAGGCAGGCAGAGAGAGAGGTGGAAGCAGGCTCCCTGCTGAGCAGAGAGCCCAATGCAGGACTGGATCCCAGGACCCTGAGATCATGACCTGAGCTGAAGGCAAAGAGTTAACCCACTGAGCCGTCCAGGCGCCCTCAAGTTATCTTTCTTAAGATAAAAATAAAATCATCTAGTATTGAGAACAAGTTGAATTTCACTACTTGACCAATTACACATAATTATGTCTTAAGAAATTATCTATTTTATTCTCAGCCACAACAATAAATTTTGACATGAAAGTAATCCATTTCCTTCAATGGGTAATCAATTCTTGATTATATACCCATATATACCATTTCAACAAACAAAAGGTAGGCCTTTATTGGCAATATCCTTGGCATATAGAAATCCTTGCATTATTTAATGAAGGTATTCTCTGTCACTTTAGTCTCTGTGAATAAAGTTTCCAATACACAATTAATGCATACTGAATGCCAAAAAATCCTGAAAATATCCTATCATGCCAAATCAAATGATTATTAAGAAAGGCAATAAATCTTCTGTAACATAGTATTTCAAATATAATTCGAATTATCTTCTAACATGGTTCCTTCACCTGTGTCAAAATCTATATCTTACAATGCAAGTCATTGGTTTAATTTGCTATAAAACTATGCATCTTTTAGACTATCCACTTGATGCCCATTAACACTGTATATTCCTGAAAATATGTGATATCCAAAAAATATCAGTTATTTAGAAAACTTTGCTAGTAAATCAATTTTCTAAGCTATCATATTGACCATTTATTTTATAGCTTAATTTATATGTCAAATGACAGAACACTATAAGAAATAAGAACTATTAATAGTATAGGAAATACCTGAAAGAAACCATTGAAATTAGAAATTTTACACATCACTATCATTTTAGAAAAGATTAGTTATACCTTAGACTGTTTCCTCATTTACTTAAGACATACTTAAGACATTCACCTGTGTCTGAGTTTCCATTTAATTCAAACAATTTCATACAGTTGAGGGAATTGAATTCTCTTATGCTTAAAATTTCATGACCTGAAGTTTAGTGTCACTTGAATTTAAATAGGTTCATTGAATTCCTGTTTGCTAGGAAACCATGAAGACATCCCCTACTTTCCAAACCCTGGATACTATTCTTTTTTTTTGCTACATATGTATTTTTCTTATTTAAACAAAAATCTTTCTAATTTCAGTTTTAAGCCATCCAGACTATGCTGCATTATTTCTAATAAAGGTCTACTGTCACTGAGAAAGATGAGATATTCAGTAAAATAAAGTTTCTTTTAAAATCAGACTCGGTAGTACTAATAGAAATAACTAACTTCAGTAATCGCTTCATATAGTTTTAGCAGAAAATTGAAAACTAAACATTTTAAAACTAAGCATTTTCTACTCGTTAGTTCAATTACTTCAAAAGGCACTTGAAAAATAAAGGTCAGCATTTTCACCAATTAACAGCTTTCATAAGTCAGAGAATAAATTTCTTTTTAAAAGTCTATGCTTGGGATGTTCTGAAAGCAAATTTGTGATAAGATAAAAATAAAGTGAAATACTCAAAAATATACTTTGTCTAATATTTTTCTTGGTTTGGTGAAAATAACACTGTTGTTTAAAAGAAATCACAAGGCAAAAAATATAGATATTTTTTGGAATGTGGTACAGAATAATCATTCATAATGTTAGTTTACAATGGTAAGTTTTCTCTAAATTCAGTTTAATATATCTTTTTAATTGAAACAGCCCAACACATACTGTTATTTGGGGATTTTCTTTCCTCATGGAATAAAAAATGTTATATTAAAAAATAAGTATTGAATACAGAGAACAGTTTTGTGTTGCCAGGGGGAAGGAGGTTGGAGTAGGGCAAAATTAGTAAAGGGAATTAAAAAGTAGAAACTTACAATTATAAAATAAATAAGTAATGGGGATGTAATGTATAATATGGGGAATATAACTATGATGGGCACCTGAAAACTAATTTAATATTATATGTCAATTACACCTCAATAAAGAAAAAATATTTAAACGTCAACAAATCTTAATGCTTTAACTTTAGAATTCTTTAAATTTCCATTTTGAGCTCAAGAATACACCTACAGTTTTCACAGTTTTTGAGGCTTAAGGAAATATTGTCTATCAATAAGTTTAAAAAAAACAAAATATCTGAACAAAGTTACAATTCCATTATCCTACTTGATAGGATAATACCAGCATCGTGATTAACCAATTAAAATAAAATACATTTTCATTCATCTTAACGTCTGGGTCAGGACATACAGTTAATAGCATTTGTTGGTATAAAAATATAAAGAATTAACTTTTAATGAAAAGGAAACCTAGGGCCTAGAATTTAAAACGTTTACCCACATTCTCTGGTAAATGACAGAGCTGGAATTAGAATGTAAGCATTGACTATTGAGTTTGCTGTCTTTTTTTTTTTTTAAGATTTTATTTATTTATTTGACACAGAGAGAGAGATTACAAGTAGGCAGAGAGGCAGGCAGAGAGACAGGGAGAGGAGGAAGCAGGCTCCCTGCTTAGCAGAGAGCCCGATGCGGGCATCGATCCCAGGAGGCTGAGATCATGACCTGAGCCGAAAGCAGAGGCTTTAACCCACTGAGCCACCCAGGCGCCCAATAGCATATTCTTTTATAAAAAAGGATTCCCTTATAATTAACATTCATGCAATTTTAACCTACTTTTGAAAAAAATGAATTTTAATATTTGATATATTGTCTTCCTTCTCTCCACCAACTTTTAGAAAAATACAAATTTTGTACTGCAAAAATGTAGTTATTCCTCAGTTTGTAAAAGAGTAAAATTATCACCACCCTTACTTATAGATATGATAAAACTGGGCAATTTACAACTATATATGCATATATAAAAGTTTATTACATATTATATATTATATATAAGGTTTAAATAAATATATATTATAACATATAGTCCCAAAATTTGACAAGATTCAAATTCAATAATTTATGTCTAATAGAAAGGTGAAAAACAGTTTAAGTTCTTAGTGCTTAATATTTGCTCAACTGATGTATACCATTTTAGACAGTTGCAAGTTGCTAATCCCAGTCACATGTGTATTTAGACTCATGAGGAACATTTTCTCCACAGTAACATTACGAAATACATATTTTCTTATCATAGTCTAACAGTTTTGCAGAAAATGACTATAATGCAAATTAACACTGATGAATCACTAATTTCTTCATCATGTCATTGTCACTAATTTGTTTTATTTACTCTGCACTCCAAGATCTGCATTCCAAATGTTAACACTTACAATTGTGTATTACAAATTAATATTACATTTGAATATATGCACAATTGTAAAAGATGGTATTTCACAACTGGTTTACTCCTCAAATGTCTTAAAAATTTAGATACCCAGTATTAGCAGTTTTTTTGCTAGATACACACATCTTTTTTAGATAAAAATATATAGGAAGAATATATATACATTCACACACACACACATATATATACATATATATGTATATATATATATATATATATATATAAAGATTTATTTATTTATTTTAGAGAGAGAGAGAGACAACATGTGTAGGTGCACTTGTGCTAGTGGGGAGAGGGGCAAAGGGAAAGAATCTTCAAGTAGACTCCCTGCTAAGCATGAAGCCTGAGGTTCAACCTCACTGATCCATGAGATCATGACCTGAGTTGAAATTAAGAATGAGGAGCTCAACTGACTGAGCCACCCAAAACCAATCAATATATTTTTATAAAATATGTTCTCATGAGGAAACTATTTAAAAACAAAAGAAAATTCAAATTTTTAAATACATATGACTATTACAGAACCTACCAAAATGAATGTCATGTTTTATTTAGGTGCTTAGAAATGGCTAAGTTTCCGGACCATATACCTCAGTGTATACTTATCTTATGCTTCACTTAAATAAGACAGAAGGAAAGACTCAAGGTGGCTTTTGGTAAAATATCACTGTACAATTATGAAGGCTGAAGTTTTATAGTTTAGGATTTCATGAACGGAAAAAGAAATAATAGGATCTGGAGTGTGAATTACAGTTGCTCAGAGTGATGATGCAAATTCAGCATCTCTATATTTTTTAATAATGGTTGTGGATTATTCAAACTAAATTTGAATTTCTTTTCATTGAGATATGAAGAGATATGAAGATAGGAGAATATGTATGTGTTGACTTCATATTTATATTCGACACTATTACACAATTATTTTTAAAACAGGAAGCTAAATGGAAACTCAGGAATATGCATGCAGTTCATTCTCCCATCTCATGCAAACACTTGATCTCTATTCATAAGGCATACAGTTAAAGTGTATTATACAAAAGTTTAGTAGGTCTAAATTATCACTTCTAAAGTAAAAGTTACAAAAACAATATTATTATATAATTAAATTATTATTACTAGATTATTTAACAAGAATATTGACTTATTCATGCAGGTAATACTCAATTATTTTTACATGTGTTATTTTACAATATTAATTAGTTTCTATAGCTTGTTAATTCTTAGCCTTGATTGTGTACCTAAAAGAATTGCTTATATCCTAATGCGAAACTTCTAGTGATACTGAGAATCAATCTGGGCACTAATCAGTTAAGAAAAAAAATCAGATTAAGAGACTAATAGTTAAGGTCAAGTAGGGAACTGATTAGACTAGATCGTCTCCAGGGCACATAGATCTTCCTTAACTTAGGATGTTGTTCCACCCCAATAAACCCACCATAAGTTGAAAATATAGTAAGCCAAAAATGAATCTACTACAGTCATACATCAGAGATATTGTGTCTTTGCTTCCACACCACTGCAACAAAGTGAGTGCTGGCAAGGCAGGTCACATGGCTTTTTTGATTTCCAGTGCATACAAAGTTATGTTTATACTATATTACTGTCTATCAAGTACACATTAATATTAGGTATAAAAATTTGCATAACTTAATTTAAAAATACTTTATTGCTAAAAAGTGCTAAGCACCATCTGAGCTTTCAGCAAGTTATTATCTTTTTGCTGGTGGAAGTTTTTGGCATGAGGTTGATGGCTGTTGACTGATCAGGGCAGTGTTTGTTGAAGGTTGGGGTGGCTGTGGCAATTTCTTATAATAAGACAATGAAGTTTGTCACATTGATTGGCTCTTTCTTTCATGAATGATTTTTCTGTAGCATGTGATGCTATTTGATAGCATTTAACCACAGTAGAGCTTCTTTCAAAATCAGAGTCAATCCTTTTAAATCTTGCCTCTGCTGTCCCAACTAACATAATGTAATATTCTAAATCATTTGTCCTCATTCAATAATTTTCACAGTATCTTCACCGGAAGTAGATTAATCTCAGGAAACCATTTTCATTGCTCACTCTTAAGAAGCATCTCCTCATACACTGACATTTTACTTGAGATTGCAGAAATTCAGTCACGTCATCAGGCCCCTCTTCTAATTCTAGTTCTTCTGCTATTCTTACCACATCTGCAGTGACTTCCTCCACTCAAAGTCATCCATGAGAGGAGCTCCTGGGTGGCTCAGTGGGTTAAGCATCCAACGCCTGATTTCGGCTCAGGTCATGATCTTGGGGTCCTGGGATGGAGCCCCATGTCTGGCTCTGTGCTCAGCAGGGAGTCTGCTTAAGGATCCTCTCCCTCTCTCTGTGCCCCTCCCCCCACTTTCTCTTTATATATAAAAAGAAAAAGGCACCCATGAGAGTTGGAATCAACTTTTACTCCCTGTTAATGTTGCTATTTTGACCTTTTCACACAAATCATGACTGTTCTTAATAGCATCTAGAATGGTGAATCCTTTCCATAAGATTTTCAATTTACTTTGCCCACATCCACAAGAAGAATCACTGCCTATGGCAGCTATAGTCTTATAAAATATATTTCTTAAATTACAATCTTGAAGGTCAAAATTACTCCTTGATCCATGGACTGCAGAATGAATGGTGTGTTAGCAGGCAAGAAAAAAAACATAAATCACATTGTACATCTCCATCAGAGCATTTGGGTGACCAGATGCATTACCTATTTATAGCAGTAATATTTAATATATATATATAGGTATGTGTGTATATATGTGTATATGTATATGTGTGTGTGTGTGTGTGTGTGTGTGTGTGTGTGTGTATCACTCTGAAGAATAGTCACTGTTTCCTCAGTATATAAACTGCCTTATGTGCCTCTGGGTCTCATTCCCTGTTTGGTTTGAGTGCTCTTGGTTGGCAAACTGTCTTTTTAGTGTGCACAATAAGCTTTTACTAATTGCTACTTTGATGATTCATTGCTTTTACTTCTATTTGTGGGATTTTGACAGAATAAAGGAGAGTGGGAAGTAGAATACATTTAAGTATGACTCCAATTTTAATTACCATTTAATATTCATCAGAAAAAAGTAAGTTGGAGAAAGAGAAAGAGAAGAAATTCCAATGAGAGAAATAAAATTTAAATATTGTGTTTGAAGTTTAATAAAATTTAAACATTTTTTTAAAGTTTAATTTTAGAATGAAGAGATCTTCAAATAGGCAAGTAATACTAATGAATTGTTAAACTATTTACTAAGAATGAAAAATGTGCTCCTAATGTCCCCAAGCTCTCTTTCATTGTCCTCACTAATGATGAATGAGATTGCTGGACTGGGACTGCTGTTTGCTTATCTCCAGGGACACATCAAAGTCTGATACTGCCTCTTGGCTAAGATAAAGCTAAATATAACATAGTAAAACTTCGAACAATTCTAGTCAAAACTTCAGTAATGCACAGCTTATTTTAGGATGTGTACGTCGATGATGTAAACCCCAAAGAAATACTCGGAAGTACTTCTGTTTAGAAGAAGACAGGGAGATTTCACTTATTCTTTCAAGCTATAGAAATTGATTGATCACAAACTAACCAACAGTCTAGTGATTAAAGGGAAAAAAATGAGGTTTCTGTAACGGAGGCAGATACAAATTTGTATGTAGTTTGTATGAAAGTTTGTAAGTAGGAGTGGTATCATTATATTACAGTAGTGAACTTCACCTTTTAATCTTAGCAAATCTCAACTTTTAATAATAATGCATTTATTTTTTAATATATTTACTATCAAATTTTCAAGGTCAATGCACACCGGTAATTATATTCAGAAAACAAAATAATGCTAGAGATGAGATGGTTTTCAACATTTAAATTCTCTAACATTGATTTGTATACTTAGGATTTATTTCTAGACCTCTGTGGTAGACAATAAACATTCAATCCCTTATGAAATGGAAACTTTCAGTATTTGTTTCTAAAATATTTGTTAACTTAAAAATGCTATTAGGAAAATAGCAATCCTATTCTTTCTTATATATACCAAATATGTGAAATCGATGAATTTCATCAATGGATAATGTATTATTATATTTAGCAATACAAATGTCATTATTATTACTAATTGAAATACATATACTGTTAGCTCGTACAATGATAATATTAAATTGCAATTAAATTTTGACTAAATTAAATGGAAAGCACAATTTTGACTCATTGTTAAGTTAAAAATAGTCATTAAAGTTGAATAGATCCTGTTAACTTAATGTCCAGATAAAATTGTCTCAAAATTCTTGCACCATGCTTCTGAGTTAACTACAGAGAAATATAATTTATCTTGAAGAACCAATTGGTCTTTAATTAACTAACATTAAGTGTTTACATGCAAATTACTTGTCTGAACAACCTAACTGGAAGCATTTCTCTGGTGCTTTTGTTGATTTGACAAACAACTTTAATTTATTATTTCATCATTTTTAGCTGTCTAGAGTAGCAGAGACAAGATTTATGGTAACTATATCACATAGTAAATGCCTCGAATGATATTTCCTCCATAAGTAAATACTAGTCTTACTCAAATTCACAAATAGTTTCATGTTATACTGGTACTATTCATCTAGTTGAACTCATTCAAAAACATTGACTAAGGCTAGGAAAAAAGCTATTTTTAAAAACCTTATAAATAATAACTAGCAGTATTAAACTCCGGTCACAGATGTATAGTTAATAACTGCATTTTACATTTCATATCCACTGAAAAGCCAGTATATTTTTGCTTAATACTCAAACATTCAAATTATTTAAATGATAAATACTCAACTCAAGTATTGCAAAGAATGACAACATGAAGTATATTTTAGCATAGAAACATGTCTTGGGACTAACAGTTTTAGCACCCATTGTCATGTGACATTTCATAAAGAGTAGAGTCTAAAGTCGATTAATCTCTCATATGTCATCAAGACTTGAAATTAAATACTTCAACTATAGCAATAAAGATAAGAAAAAAGAGTAATAAACCATAAATGTTTTTGGACTTCTTAAGCCCCTTATTTACTATTATTATATTTTCTTCTTTTTTAATTGCTAAATTAAAAAAAAAAGATCTCAATCCAGTTCTAATTATTCAATTTCTTCCAGATTTAGTACATACATATTATTAGAATATGTCATTCCTCTGGTTAGATTCTTGCTTTCCTGTCTATGAAAATGTGATTTAAACTATTTAAACACATTAAACTGATGCAATGGTGACTTGAATGAATTTAATATTTACTTATGCACCATTATTTCTCATAACCTATTATAATTTCAATAGAGTCTGTTATGGAATGAATGTTTTTACCCCCCAACTCCTTCACCCCCCACTTAAATGTTAAAAATCTTAACCCTTAATGTGATAGTATTTATGAGGCAAGGCCTTTGGAAGGTCATTACGTCCTGAGGATGGAACCTTCATGAATGGGATTATTACCATTATAAAAGAGACCTCCTGGAGTGTTCTCTAGCCCTCTTTCTGCCTGTGAGGATAGTAGGAGGAGATGGAAGTTTGCAGCCTGGAAGAGGGACATCACCAGGGCCCAATCATTCAAGTGTCTTGATCATTGATTTCAGATTCTGAAATCATGAAAAATATTCTATGAGACACCCAATCTACAGTACCTTGTTATAGCAGCCCAAACTAACATAGGAAGGAAGCATTTGTAAATAAATAAATAAATAAAATAGTTTTCATTTAATAAATGGGAATCAAATGAAAAAAAGTTATTTCACTTGATTTATTTTAAGTATTACTTGATTCCATATAATACATATATATTTTTTCCTACCAGACAAATAAAAAAGTTAAAAATTTTCCATTCATTGAACTCTGATGTAAAATTATATACACTGGTAATCCTGGAAATAAGGAAATCCTCACAAATTTAATCAAGTAAGGAAATATCAGTTTGCTTATTCAATGTTGGTAATTATATTATTCAGAAAAGAAATGCCAGAAGTCTAACAAAGAAACAAAAAGCAGAGTCAGACCTATGAATACAGAAAACAAACTGATGGTTTCCAGAGGGAAGGGGTTGGGGGAATGGACACCAACAACAAAAATGCCAAGAGTCTGGATATGATAATAGTATAAATACATATTGAATCTACTCTCATCCCTTTAGACCTTTCTAAAATAAAATAATTTTCACATGAAATAGGATATAGAAATTAATATGATGGTTAATCCTGTGTGTCAAGTTGGCTAGGTTAATGTGCTCAGATGTTTGGTCAAGCTTGAGTCTAAATGTTCCTGTGAAGGTAATTTTTTTAGATAGGAATCAATATTTCAACCAGTAGACTTTGAATAAAGCAAATTAACCTCCATAATGTGGACAGACCTTATCCTCATCCTTAAGCTTAATGTCTTAAGAGAAAAAGACTTTAGTTCTCTAAAGAAGAAGAAATTCTGCTTCCAGACTGCCTTTGGACTTGAGACCACCCATCAACTCTTTCCTTGGTTTTCAGCCTGTGANTTCCTTGGTCTTCAGCCTGTGAGATTCTTTCCCCCTCAATAGATAAATAGACAGATAGATAAGTAAATAGAAAGACACACACACACACACACACACACACACACACACACACACACACACACATACACACACAGATATCCTATAGGTTCTGTTTCTCTGGAGAATCCTGACTAATACAGATTTCCCCTACTATATCATACCACTAAAGAATTAAATAAACATGCTTTCCTTGTGGCTAAAGTTAAAAAAAAAAAAACCCAACTGCAAATTTACCACTTCTTATCCAATCTCTTCTTATAATTAACCTGCAGATTGGATAAAAATCAAAACAATCTATATAAGTAAAGAAATGATTGCTAAATTTTAGTGGACCCCTGGGGTTGCAGTCTATATTATAATGGTAATGAGAAATAAGTACAATGAAAAGTAAGTAAGTGGGAAAATACTGAATATAGACAAACCTCTTATATATGACTGATAGAGAAAAGAGGGGATCAAGAGCAATTACTTCTCTAGTTTTTATTTTTAAATAATATGAAATGTATACAGGAACATTAAAAATGGTCAGAATTCCTGTATAAACTTCATCTAGATTTACCAATCATTAGCATCTCTTCACCCATAAATACTTCAGTGTGTTTTGTTTAAGGAAAATGGCATCCTCCTAAAACTACCATGCCATTATCAAATTCACATGGCCCAGATTCCTAAATATGTGACCTCAGCAAACTGATTAATCTCATCAAGTTTAGGTTCCTCAACTTTAAACTTACACTAAAAAATTAGATTCTTTGTCTTTCAAATTATAACAAAATATATACAGATATACAGAATTTTCATAAGACTAAACTAATATAAACGCTGGAGTACCTCCAAAATTAGTAATACCTAATTAAACATAGATGAAAATAATAATGACATAAGACAAAAATAATGAAAGAAGTAGCACTTTTCCAAATGAAGAAGTTCATACAGCATTAACGAATCCATTATCAGAATCAAGACCTTGTAACATTGAGAAAGTTAAAAGTGTTGTAATCAAAAAACTTAAAGATGAATTGAATAGATAGACAATGAGGAAAATGTAGCCTTGCTGAAAACCAGAAAACAAATAAAGAAAAAGTAAATAAGTAAAGGGTGGGAAATAAGGTATAATCAAGAACCAAATAAAGGTGGAGTAAATTAAAATTACATTAAAAAAATAATAAACTAAGATGTGCAATTGAGAACTGAAATCATCTATAGGCCAAATAAGATATATAGTGAGAGTAAGAAAGGTAGCATGCAATGATAAAAAGATATTGCACAGGGGTGCCTGGGTGGCTCAGTGGGTTAAAGCCTCTGCCTCTGGCTCAGGTCATGATCTCAGGGTCCTGGGATTGAGTCCCACATCGGGCTTTCTGCTCAGCAGGGAGCCTGCTTCCTTCTCTCTCTGCCTGCCTCTCTGCCTACTTGTGATCTGTCTCTCTCTCTCTGTGTCAAGTGAATAAATAAAATCTTAAAAATAAAAAGATTTATTTATTTACTTATTTTACAAAATGAAAGAGAGCATGGGGGGGAGGGGCAGAGGGAAAGAATCTTCAAGCAGACTCCCCGCTGAGCATGGAGCCCAATCTCACTACCCTGAGATCATGACTTGAGCCAAAACCAAGAGTCTGTCACTCAACAGACTGAGCCACCCACACACCCTGGTTCTCTGTATCTAAGAGTCTGATTGTTGTTGTTTTTCTTTGTTTGCTCATTTGTTGTTGTTTTTTTTTTAAAGATTTTATTTATTTGACAGAGAGAGATTACAAGTAGGTCGAAAGAGAGGAGGAAGCAGGCTCCCTGCTGAGCAGAGAGCCCGATGCGGGCCTCAATCCCAGGACCCTGAGATCATGACCTGAGCTGAAGGCAGAGGCTTTAACCCACTGAGCCACCCAGGTGCCCTTGCTCATTTGTTTTGTTTCTTAAATTCCACAAATGAGTGAAATAATACCGTATTTGTCTTTGAATCCACTGTATTTTTTTTCTTTATGTTCTGAGGCTCTAGGCCCAGGCTCAGAGTTTACTGCTAGTTGCATTTACACTCATAGTTTCAGAAAATTGAAATATTTTACTTTCAGAAAAATTAGAAGTTATGTAAAAAGAAAATGGAGACATCTGTGTCTGCTCACTGTGAGATGTTGGAATATCAGTGGGGGAGGGGGCATAATGAGGGTATTCACAAAGAGTGGGGATGGAAGTAATAGGGGCAGCCTATTGTTTACACAGAGTGGGACTGATGAAATAATTAAACTTATAATAAGCAAATAATAATAATAAATAGATTTTTCACTGTCTGAGAATGGAGTTACAGATAAGGTTCCTGTAGAAGTGGTAATATTCTCTTTCTTGATCTAGGTGTGGGTTTCATTGATGTGCAAGTTTCTGTGTGAATTTAAGTTTTCACTTCTATGAGATAAATATCCAAGAGTATAATTGCTTGGTCTTATGATTAAGTGCACATTTAGTTTAATAAGAAACTATTAAGCATTTTACAGAATGGCTATACTTTTATTCATTCCCACTATCAACGTATGAGTTGTCTAGTTTCTCCAGATCCTTGCCAGCATTTAGTATTATAATTATTATTTTTCTTTAATTTCAGTTGTTTCAATAGATTTTTCTTACTATGGTTTTAATTTTCATTTTCCTAATAGCTAATGACATAAAATATCTTTTATGTTTATTTTCCATCTGATCTTTTGGGAAAAAACATTGATTGCCTTTTGTCTGTTTTCTACCTGGGCTGTTTGCTTGCTTTTATTACTGAATTTTAGGAGTACTTCAGATATTCTAGTAATAACACTTTTCTCTGATATTTGGTATGACAATATAGTGGGGTACATTTATATTTTACATTTAAATCCATGATCCATATTCAATTAACTTTTGTGTGCAGTGTGATCTATAGGGTAGGTTTGTTTTGTTTGTTTTGTTTTGTTGCCTAAGTATGCTCAATTGCCATAGTACTTATCCATACTGAACTCTTAGCAAACAAATAATACTCGTGAATCATTTATGTGATCAATATTCACCAAAACTCATTGGGAAAAAAAGTACACATTTTCCAAAAGAAATGCTTGAGCTTGGCATTTAAAATTATATAATTTTATCTCTATTCTGCATACTATCAGTTTATTTTTTTCATTTATTCACCTAAAAGTGTTTGTCATTTTATACCACTTAGCTTAAAAGTTTTAAGGATATAGAAATTTAAAAAACAAGAAATTTTTAAAAATTGGATGTACTAAAAAAGTCACTAACAAGTTAATTTGATAAAAAGTAAACAATAATTTCAATGCCATTTAAAAATTGGTATGGGTAATTATTAGAGATCTACAAGCATAGAATCTTTCACAGATGAAGAACACTGGGAAAAAACGTCTAGAAAATGTGGGCTTTTTGTTTTTTAGCCTTTCATTCTAAATAAGTGAATGTACTTTTTTGTTAATTAATCAAGACTCTCACACTGAACCAGATTTCACATTATAATTGTCACTTTCAGCCTTTATTTCCAAAGAGGAATTTTTTCCCTATTATAATTATTACAATCCACTCCAAAGTCCAATTTCGTTCCATTATATTGTTTTCAATTCTCCCCTCTGCCTTAAATGTTGCCATGTGATGGAATATACTAAAAAGGAGGATGAAACTTACTTCCCATTGTAACTCTGAAGTATATACCCTCATTCTCCATTTTAGATAATTTATGATACACACAAACATAAACACAAAAACTAATGTCTCCCTAAATTTTGGGAATTGATTCATACTGACTCAGATAATATAGATCTATATGAGCTGAATAGTCAAAAGCTACGGTTGTTGTTAAAGCAATAATCTGTTCTTTCATTAGAGAGCTAAAATAGATTTTGCCCGTATTTTACTGGTACATTGCATTAGCATCTTCCAGTTTTACAGAATGTCATGGTGATGTAGCTCAAAAGATAAGATTAAACACAACTCTGTTTTGTCTTTATAAGGAATTCTGTGGCTAACTCTGGTATAAATTGGGCATGAAATGAATGTATTACTGCAAAAGAGTGAAAGTAAAACCCATTATAAACTAGAAATTAATCGTTGCAATGGCAAACCATTTTATAAACTACAGGGATTTCTTTGAAACTATTTTGCTTTATTCTTTTAAAAGCTTTGCTGAAAAGAAATCATCTTTTCTCTTTACTTTTATTACTCATAACATCCGTATTCATATTTTCTTCATGTATTTGGCATATATTTAAAAAACTAATTGGTTTTTAAAGGTCTCTTGATTTTGTTTCCACAGTCTTGTATTCACCTTTTACATATCTTTTTAAAACTTCTATCCCACAACACGGAATTGTCATAAAATAAAATATATAATAGTGCTTAAACCATGTAAAATTATATTTTACCTCCTTGATGTATAAAACAGGATGGATAAATGCTCTATAACTATTAAAACAAATTCCCTGTTAGTTTTACCCTGTTATTGTAAAATTCCCTGTGTCATGGTTGTGTGGTTAGGGTATTGAACAGTAGCAGACACGTGTGTTTGTTGCCTATTAAGTGAACTTATGCATATTTGGTAAATTTGGGGGGCCATGATTTGTTATTCTGAAAAAAAATATCGCATTAGAAATTAAAGTCTGTATGTAAAATCCCCTTTTTTAAAAAAATTTGAAGCTATTATACTTTTTTGTAAAATTGCTTGTGAAATGTGTTCCATAGCTTTCAAATCAAACATATTAAAATTATATAAAGAGAGAAGTTTCTACTTGAACACTGTGCATGTATTTGTGGAAAATAATGTCCAGTAAAAATATATCTGTGAATAAAAATTGGAGTGGGGATAATCATACTTTGTAATCAAAATACATGTACATGAAAATAATTACACAAATAAAATCTAACACTTTAAAATGTCTAACACATTAAGAAATATTATAGCTAGTATTTGGCTTTTTCTTTTTTTTTAAGATTTTATTTATTTATTTGACACAGAGAGAGAGAGAGCACAAGTAGGCAGAGAGGCAGGCAGAGAGAGTAGGAAGTAGGCTCCCTGCTGAGCAGAGAGCCCAATGCAGGGCTTGATTCCAGGACCCTGAGACCATGACCTGAGGTGAAGGCAGAGGCTTTAACCCACTGAGCCACCCAGGCAGCCCACGAATCTATCCTGATGAGCACGGAGAAATGTATAGAATTGCTGAATCATTATATTGTGGGCTCTTTCCACAATTTGGCTATTGTTGATAATGTTGTTATAAACATCAGGGTGCATGTATCCCTTCTAATCAGTATTTCTGTATCCTTTGTGTAAATACCAAAGAGTGCAATTGCTGAATCATAAAGTAGTCCTATTTTTAACTTTTTGAGGAATCTCCAATACTGTTTTCCAGAGTAGCTGCATCAGTTTGCATTCCCACGAACAGTGTAAGAGGGTTCCCCTTTCTCTACATCCTTGGCAATATCTGTTGTTTCTTGTGTTGTTGAGTTTAACCATTCTGGCAGGTTTGAGGTGATATCTCATTATAGTTTTGAATTGTATTTCCTTTATAATTAGTGATGTTGAGCATCTTTTTGTGTGTCTGTTCACCATCTGTATGTCTCCTCTGGAAAAATGACCTGTATGTCTCCTCTGGAAAAATGTCTACTCATGTCTTCTGCCCATTTTGTGACTGGGTTGTTAGATTTTTGGGTGTTGAGTTTGATAAATTCTTAATAGATTTTGGATACCAACCCTTTGTCAGATATGTCACTTGCAAATATCTTCTCCCATTCCATAGGCCTTTTAGTTTCATTGATTGTTTCCTTCATATGTAAAAGCTTTTTATCTTGGTGAAATACTAATTGTTCATTTTGGCTTGTTTCCCTTGACTGAAGAGACATATCTAATAAGAATTTTCTCTGGCTGACACCAGAGAATTGCTCTGGCTGACCTGTGTACTCTAGGATTTTGATGGTTACCTGCCTCACATCTAGATCTTTCATCAATTTTGAATCTATGTTTGTGTACGCTATAAGAAAGTGGTCCAGTTTCATTCTTCTGCACATTGCTGTCCAGTTTTTCCAACACCACTCTTTGAAAAGACTGTCTTTTTTCCATTGGATATTCTTTCTTGCTTTGAAGATTAGTTGGCCATATAGTTCTGGGTCTACTTTTGGTTTTTCTATTCTATTCCATTGATCTATGTGTTTTTGTGCCAGTACCATATTGTCTGTATCACTACAGCTTTGTAATATAACTTGAAGTCCAAAATTGTGATGCCTCTAGGATTGTTTTTCTTTTTCAAAATTACTTTGACTATTTGGGGTCTTTTGTGGTTCCATAGAAATTTTAAGATTGTTTGTTCTAGCTCTGTAAAAATGCCTGTGGTATTTTGAAAGGGGTTTCATTAAATGTGTAGATTGCTTTGGATATTAGAGACATTTTTACAATATTTATTCTTCCAACTCATGAGCATGGAATATTTTTTCACTTCTTTGTGTCATCTTCAATTTATTTCCTAAGTGTTCTATAGTTTTTAGAGTACAGAAATGTATAAATTCCTAGAAACATATAAACCACCAAAACTGAAACAGATGAAATAGAAAACTTGAACAGACCAATAACCAGCAAAGAAATTGAATCAAAATAAAAAATATCACTACAGACACAAGTCCAGCACCAGATGGCTTCCCAGGGGTATTCTACCAAACATTTAAAGAAGAGTTAATACCTATTCTTCTCAAACTGTTCCAAAGAAATAGAAATGGAAGGAAAACTACCGAACTCATTCTGAGACCAACATTACCTTGATTCTAAAACCAGACAAAGGCCCCAGTAAAAAAGAGAATTAAAGACCAATATTCCTGATGAACATTGATGCAAAAATTCTCAACGAACTATTAACAAATTGAATCCAACAGCACATTAAAAGGATCACTCGCCATGATCAAGGATGGTTTATTCCTGGCTTGCAAGGGTGGTTCAATATTTGCAAATCAACGTGATACACCACATTAATAAAAAGAAAGGATGAGAACCATGTGATCCTCTCAATAGAGGCAGAAAATTACAGTATCCATTCTTGATAAAAACACTCAACAAAATGGTGATGAAAGAAACATATCTCACCATCAGAAAGGCCATAAATTAAAGACCCACATCTAATCATCTTCAATGGGAAAAAACAGAGCTTTTCCTCTACAGTCAGAAGCAAGACAGGGATGTCCATTCTCACCACTGTTATTTAATATAGTACTGGAAGTACTAGCCTCAGCAACCAGACAACAAAAAGAAATAAAAGTCATCCTAATCAGCAAGGAAGAAGTCAAACATTTACTATTCACAGATGACATGATACTCTATATAGAAAAGCTGAAAGACTTCACCAAAACATGGTTACAACTGATACATGAGCTGACAAAATCACAGGATACAAAATCAGTGTAAAGAAATCTGTTGCATTTCTATTCACCAATAATGAAGAAGCATAAAGAGAAATCAATGAATCGATCGCATTTCAACTGTAACAAAAACCATAAGATATCTAGGGATAAATCTAAGCAAAGAGGTGAAAGATCTGTTCAACTGTCTATTTTCAAGTTGGAAATTATTTCAAAAATATTGCCAGAATAGAAATACATATCATAACCAACCATACAATCAAACCGGAAACCATATAGGTAGTTTATATCAGTAGAAGAAAGCACTTTAATCCTTGATTCTTTCCTTTAAGTACCAATTAAAGACAAATATAAAGATACAGATGAAATCTGTGACATCAAAAAATACAGGATTACCTCAGAGATATTGCAGTTTTGGTTCCAGACCACCACAATAAGGCCCATCAAAAGAATTTCTTGGTTTCTCAGTGCTTAAACTTATGTTTACATTATACTGTAGTCCATTATGTGAGCAATACCAAATATGTCAAAAAAGTACATGATTTAAAATGTTTTATTTCTTAAAAAAAATGCTGTTATCTAAGATTTCAGTAAGTAGTAATCACTGATCACACAACACCATAACAAATATACTGATAATGAAAAAGTTTGAAATATTGTTTAAGTATTACCAACATGTGACACTGAGGCATGAAGTGAACAAATGCTATTGGAAAAATGGCATCTATACACTAACTTGATGCAGGGTTGGTGCAAACCTTCAATATGTAAAAAACCCGGTATGTGCCAAATACAACAAAATGAAATGCAATACAACAAGCTGTGCCTGTAGCAATTTTAAGTGACCCCTATCTTTATCCTGAACTATATTTTAAATTATTGCTAAAAATTACAAGGTTTTCTTAGAGACACAATTATTTTTTGTGAGATTATAAATAAGTAATGAAAATGTTGGTCCAAAGTAGCACATAGTATATCCCTTTATTTATAATTCTCTATTATATACAGCCACAGAGTCATATTTCCCTTTATCTTTCTTTTTAAATGTATATTATAGCTTATAGGTTCATATTTTTATATGATTATTTAATTGACCTGTATTTTTTTAGTAACCGAATTATCCAGGAACACAGTAACATATCTTTAGGCTCGGTACTTATTACTGTAATACTAGGCACATGGAATGCTTTACGTTTTAAGTTTATAAGATCACATACATGGGAGGAAAAATCTAGAAAAGGGTAAGATTGCAATATTTATGATTACAGATTTTTTTCCTTTATGATAGCTTAGAGTAGCAAGTTTGTTTAGCTCTATACACTTTTGAATACTTAAAGTGTATCAAGAAAAGTCTTCTCATGAAAAAACCAAATGGTTTATTGACCACCCGCAAAATATCCTCTTGCTCTTGTGATTAATTACAATATTTTGGGGGGTTCTTGAGTTATATTAAATTAAATTCTATGTATAAACAGAAAGTTATGTAAAGAAAAAGAATAATTTTGGAAGACACAGAATATATTGACCAAAATTTTGCCCATAAAATATGTGATGTTACTGTTCAAATAGAACTACAGGAAGATATATATATGTGTTGTGTGTGTGTGTATGCATACATGTACTATCATGAATTTCACTTTGGACGTATTATGATTGTGATGTCTATAGAAATCATTCATTTGAGAATGTTGAATTTCCAGGTGAATTTATAAGTATGTTTTGGAGTGAGTCTATGAATCAAGATAAAGATTTGAGTATTATTTTTATACATATAAGTAGAACAATCTTTGCTGTGGCTGATTTATTATTATATTTTTAAGGTCCAGTGTTATAAAGCACCTTTTTTTTTTTAAGATTTATTTATTTATTTGACAGAGAGAGAGATCACAAGTAGGCAGAGAGAGAAGGAAGCAGGCTCCCTGCTCAGCAGGGAGCCGGATGCAGGCCTCAATCCCAGGACCCTGAGATCATGACCTGAGCCGAAGGCAGAGGCTTTCACCCACTGAGCCACGCAGGCGCCCATAAAACACCTTTTTTTAGTTGAACAGGAAAACTATAAAGAATGTGAGTCACTAGGGCTCGGTAAATACTATAAGTGATGTGTCTATATATTTTAAAGTAAGTAATTGGTATAAATAAAAATTAACATGGAATCAATGTTAAAAACCTTGTTTTCCTTACATTTTATGATTTAATAATTTTTTAAGATAATCAGTGAGCACAAACAAGAAAATAAATTATCTAAGGCAATAATTTTATATACATATACAAAAGATATCCAGAGAAATGTCACAGATTTATTCAAAGAGAGAGAGAGAGATGGGAGTGTTCTTCCACTTCTATATTGCTGCATACATCTTAAAAACGTCAGAAGAAATATCTTAGATCGCTATGCCTAATAAACTGAGCAACTCCTTGCCTTCTAAAAGACAGCAACTGCTATGTCTCAGCCGATTACGAGTGCATATTAATTAATCATTTAACCAATTTTAGAGTTTGGTTCATACATCATTATGAGAAATGGTACATGTTCTTTTGTGTACAATTTTCAAAACTTATGGTTCTTTTTGCTTATTTTATCCAAATTTCTTATATTACCCTTGAGTAACATGAACTTCACCTTGTGGAATCATTTTACCCCATGCGGTTTAAGGGCTGTTGGCCCCAGAATCAATAGTGTCTTATTGACACAGTAATGTATTCTGTGCATCCAATCTTATTCTTTCCACTTGAACAGACTTTGTTATTTATCACAGGAAGAAAGAAAAGGGCTGGCTTTTTGTTTGGTTTTGTCTTTCACTTGACAAAGCAAACAAAAGTGAAGCATGTTTGGAGAAAGCCGCTTCGTGAGAAGAAAGCCGCTTCGTGAGAAGAAAGCTGGCTATGAGAAGCTGGCCCTTTGCAGTCAGGGGATGACTTTCGGTGTACCAGTTAAATTTAAAGACACCATGAAAATGGTGTGACATTGTTTTTTAAAAAGCTTTTAGGCTTCTCTTTGGCTACAAAATGCGGGGTTTATGTAACTGTATCTCTCCCAGTTAGTGGGGACCAAGGCAATGATGCTAGTACTTTAGGACAGACTGCAAATCACTCTCACAGAATCCAAATTCAGAAAAACAACAATGGGCACACCTTGTTATTCTCAGTTGTAATTGAAATGAAACAAAACAAAACAAAAACAACCAAGAAACCAAAGACAAAGTGAAGTTTCTTTTTAGCCTCAAATTAGCAATGAGATGAATATTGTTTTCAGACCTACACATCTTTAGATCGTAGCAGGCAAATTTTACTGTGTTGTTATTCCTTCTGCAGTTTGTCCTGATAAATCTAGTTTTGACATAAAAGTGAGCTTTATTTAATGATATCACTTAATGATGTTGTTTAAGGAATATACTGCTTTGTCTTGACAGCTGAACTGTCACTGAATTCCAGTCATGGCTTTAATGCATCCTCCAAGATGTTGGTAAACATTCTGAAGAAGTAAGCAGGCATCCACCCCACATCCCCCAAAGGGACATCACTTAACGGTATGTTGGAGTCTGTTTTTCTCTCTCTCTACCGTATACACATATATAGATGGTACTTAATGCCAGGAAGAGTTTGCAATATGTGAATATAATTTTTATCTGGCTTCTTTCTAGTAATCGTGAGCTCAAACAAGCCTGTTTACCAAAGTGACTGGGTGTTAACTTCTCTTTTTTCTGGCTACCACATAGAGAGCTCTACTTTCATGGAAAAAGTTACCCTAACTTACAGGCTAAATGTGCCGTCCTGCAATTCTAGGTATGTTCTATTTACAGAAGAATGAATGAGAAGTTTCCTTGAGATTTAGAACAACACCCAAATCTGTGATATATCACTTTGGATGGAAAAAAAAAATAATTATGCATGAGATAGAAAGACTCCTTGTTTGGAGAATCTAAATATTCACTTTGCCTGTTCAAGAAGTAGGCAGTTAGATTTTATTTCGTATATCAGTATTGTCTCTCTTTTATAAAAAGGAGATATAGAGGATTAAATTAAATACTGATATGATTAATATCTTAAAATGTGGCTTTTCCTGCAGCCGTAAAATAAAGTCAAAGAAAAAAAAGAATGATGCAGATAAAATAATCTAAAATAAATATGAAGGTTAAGTTTGAAATTGCAAAGAAGAATAAAACAACTTATCTATTGTCTTTGTGAAAATTTTATCTTTGTCCCAGAAGGGGGACTGGTTCCTAAGCATTCCAAGTTTTCAGAATTTGTGACAACTGCCTGAATCTTTTAGTGTCTTCCACTAAATTTCACATGATTTTCTTATTACCATTCAATTGACAATTTAAGGAACACATAAATTCAAGTCCATTAGAAAGGAAGAGGAAAATAATATTTTGTGTTTATCTGCCACGTGCCAGGCACTGTGATAGGAATTTTATACGACCATTTCATTCAGTGCTTCAATGCTACAGTTAATCTTTCCAAGAGCTCCTCTTACCATGCTCGTCCCTCCTGTGGTCTTAAATGCTTACTAGTCCAACTAATATACATTCCTAGTATCTGAACATTATCAGGCAGGCTGCTTATAACCCATATTTTCTATCTGAAGCAATGTTGTTTCTTAATGTTCAGGTTTAGTGAATAAATACCCAATTGTTACTAACATAAAGCCATTAGGTATTTTTTTCTTAAATAAAAAACTAACAGCTAAACAACCAAAGAGATAAGAAAGAAAATAATACTCAAAAGTTGAATATAAATATCATTCTTATATTTGATACTTGAAAAATGAGTTAGACCTGATATTTTTTTCTAATTCTACCCACATGTTGTTGACATTAATTAACTCACTAACATGGAAGACAGTACTTTGGGGAGCAAAAAGCAGAGGTTGAAATATTTTCGAAGATTTATTTGTAGGTACGTATAATCCTGGTTTCAGTACCTTTAATAGTAAGGAGAATTATATATATGCATATATATTTACACATAAATATGTGCATATATATATTTATAATAATATTTATGTCTATAAATATAAAATATATAGTCCTCTTTTTTAAAAAAAATATTTATTTGAGAAAGAGAGAGAGAGAGAGAGAGAATGGGGAGGGGCAAAGGGAGAAGGAGAGAATCTTAAACAGACCCTGTGCTGAGTGTGGAGACTGATACAGGGCTCCATCTCACAACACTGAAATCATGACCTAAGCGGAAATCGAGAGCCCCATGCTTAACTGACTGAGCCACACAGGCGCTCCTATACTTCCCTTTTTCTGATGTCTATTTTTTCCTTAAAAGGAAAAAAATAGATATCTATTTTATTTCCTTCGGGGAAGCTAATTTTGATGTACACACATTTGTTTAACAGGTTCTTATGTTTAACAAATTAAAAAAGATTACTAACTGCTTGTATACGCTTTGTATATTCTGTGTTCCTCCTATATTTCAGTATTTTATGCTAAAATTTGGATAATTATAAATGTATTGATCTTCCAAGTTATGTTATCTCTTATGAGTTAAGATTTCTTATTTCTTTAGTTTCTGAACTGTAAATCATTACTTATATTCACTTGATCTTGAATTATTTTAAAATGTTTATCAATGAAATCTGAATATTTTCTAACTGCTGCAGTAAAGATTACTTGAGTTTTAATGTTTTGAATTACATTATTTTGGGGGCAATTATAAATATCTACTGATAATTTATTTGAGGAATCTATTATTTCCTAGAAATATATTCTTAAAATCGACTTGGTAATTTTGGTCATTTTGAAAATATTTAGGAATATAGGCCCTCTGAAATATAAATTTTCTTAAAGTATATATATTCAACAGCAACAGTGTATTAACTGGTTAAATTGACTTATTCTTCTCATATGATTTTAAAGATTGTGTGTGTGTGTGTGTGTGTGTGTGTGTGTGTGTTTTGATTAGATGTTCAAAGAACCATGGATCTTTCTTAGAAAAATTTGTTATTGTTTACTATCAATCACAACAATTTGGATCCAAGTTCACATAATTATAATTATGGATTTATTGTCAAACAAATCCCATTAATGGTTTGCAAATCCTAATATAAATGCATTTACTAACCAAGTGGAAAAATCATGGCTGTCTCCAAGAACATCTCCAGTTTTTACTAAAGTGCTTATTTTTACATCCAGTGAAAAGTACATGATATATTATGTCCTTGGTATTTGGGAAATGGAGGATTTTTGCACAGCTTTTATGTCACACCACACTTTTTGCAAGAATATACATCATATTTTATGCTTGATTCCTGGCTGCCCCTGTAAAACTCTGAGTCAGGGTGTAAGTCTGACCTAGGTGTGTTTTGTTGTTATTGTTGTTGTTTTGTTGTTGTTTTTATGGAATGTTTTTAAAAAGAAACTGTTTATGTTTACAGGAGCTAAGGTTACTTTTCTTAGATCCATGACGTGAAATAGAAGAGAATTATATGTGCTAAGGTCAAGTGTTACAAATCAAAACTGAGAAATCCATACTGAGGAGTGCCTGGGTGGCTCAGTGGGTTAAGGCCTCTGCCTTAGGCTCAGGTCATGGTCTCAGGGTCCTGAGATCAAGACCCACATCGGACTCTCTGCTTAGCAGGGAGCCTGCTTCCTCCTCTCTCTCTGCCTGCCTCTCTGCCTACTTGTAATCTCTCTCTCTCTGTCAAATAAATAAATAAAATCTTAAAAAAAAAAAGAAATCCATACTGAGAAATGTTAACCCTGCCACATCTTGTATTAATTTTTATTGTTACTAAATCTAAGAGGTTGTCATTGCAGGAAATGTTAAATGCCATAGAGTCAGGAATTCAGTTTTTTTCTTTAGAAAACCATTTGAAATTTATTATGTCTTTGAAAGATTCAACTTGAGCTTTCTTTTCAGGCCCAAAAATTTAAATTGCCAACCAAATTAAAGAATAATCTCCTTGCTGTCATTCCATTCTGTCTTTAAATTTCATCTGATTACTTTTCCTTTATTAAATACTCCCATCGGGCTAGTACCCACTCTCCAATGTTTTGTGGATGGGAAATGTCTTAAAAGGATTTGATATATTATTTTGCAAGACATACTCTAGAAATATATTAATTTCTACTGCCATGTAACAAATTACTACAACCTTAATGACTTAAAGCACATTTCCTATAGGTCAGAAGTCCAGCATAGCATGGCTGGATTCTCTGCTCCAAGTCTCACTGGGATGACAGAATTAACTTCTTTATGGTTCTGATTTGGGCACTAGTTTTCTTGCCAGGTGCTGACCAGGGACCATTAACTTTCCTAAAGTTTACCCACATTCCTTTTCATATGCTCCCTGTCCATTTTCAAGCTAGCAACAGCAAGTCAAATCCTCTCGTGTTTCAAATCTCTGAATTCCTTTTTTGCTGCCAACCAGAGAAAACTCTGTTTTCAAAGGGCTTATGTCATCAGGTCCACAGTATAATTTCCCATTTGCCATATAATTTACCATAATCTAGGAACTGATTTCTCATCATATTCACAGGTTACACACACACACACACACACACACACACACACACAAAGGGAAGGATTTTTACACAAGGGAAAGGTCATCAGGGAATCATCTGAGAGTTGTGTCTTCCACAAGCAGTGAATTAAAGGACATAAGAATCTGGTATTACTATATTCATACAGAATATATTTGAGAGATCCATAATTTCTTAATTTCTCACCATACTCTAGATATTTTCCAAATACAATGTTTGTTTTCACATTTTATTTTTTTATGTTAATTTCTTCATTATTGAACCAAATTTTGGAAACTCCATAAAGAATTTATCTTGTTTGGTAAATCAGAAAACTTTGGAAAGTTTTACTCTTTGCGATTCAAATTTTCTTTCACCATCCATTCAAACTACTGAATTATGCTTTGCTCAATAAAAACCTTAATTCCATTATTCTACACCCTCAGAGACCATTATCTTTGATCTTACTTTTTTTTCACTTTATTTTAAATTCTGCTATGGCACTTTATATTATGTTGTATTATTTTCAATTTAGTCGCTGTCCTCTGTTTTAAATTCAGTTTATTTTTACCGAATATTCACTGTTCTTTTTTAGAGGACATAGACACCCACAGTAAATATTTACCAATATTTTTCTATCTGGGCAAAAAAAGGAATTTTCCCAGAGATAAGCTTTATTATGCATATTGAATGCAATGCTTCACTTCCCACATGATACAATTAAGCTTTAGAGGTGCACCATTTATTTTTGCTTCATTTTCTCATGTTTGAGTATATATCTATTCAAGCATGCACTGGGGGGAAAAAATCACAGGGTGACTAGAATATCTTTACTACTGTTACTGTTCTTCACTCGTATAATTTCAGCTTCCCATCTCTGCTCTAAACGTGAAAAGCAGTTTCTAAAAGAATAGCTTATGTTTAGAAAATATTCCCCCACTGTTTGTCTATAACATTGAGTTGTAATCTTCTGCTGTTATGGTTTTAATTTTTTTTGACATTTTGAGAGCAAGAAATAATTAAAGTTTTCATACAACAAAGACTACTTTTCCCATATGTACTGTGTTTTGTAATCCTCTCTACTTTGTCCTTATTTACACTGATTTTTCTAACTGGTTATGCTTTCCATGCTTTTCCAACCCGTATTCCTTGATTTCAGGCTGGGTTTGTCATCTTGCAAGACAGTAAATGGAAAACTTGAATACAGTATGACCCACAATAGAAGTAGCATGGATTGTTCTGAAACAGTTGGCATGCAGTTGGTGGTGTGTTAGCTTGCTGGAGCTGCCATAACAATATTACAGACTGCGTAGCTTAAACAATATACATTTGTTTCCTCACAGTTCTGGAGGGTAAAAGTTCAAAATCAAGGTGTTGGCAGGTCTGATTTCTGTGAGGATTCTTACCTTGACTTGCAGATAGCCACCTTTTCAACAGTTCCTCATATGGTCTTTCCTCTGTGTATGTGCATCCTTGGTGTCTACGTGTGTCTAAATTTCCTCTTAGAAGGACACCAGTCACATTGGATTAAAGTTCACCCTAACAGCCTCATTTTAATCATCTTGATGATAGTCCTATCTCTAAATATGGTTATATTCTGAAGTACTGGGGATTGGGATTTTAATATATGAATTTTTTTTCAGAGGGAAGAAAACAATTCAGTCCATAACAGCTGGATAATACAATCTTTCTAAATTCAGAGATGCACACGTGTTTAAATAAACATAGGCAAAATAAACTTAAGATAAATTATCTTTACCAATGTAGCAATTATTGTAAATTTTCTCTAAACATTGGTTTTTGGCCCACCTTATCCTTTGAAATGTGAGGATAATAAAAGTCAATAAATAAATAAATAAATAAATAAATAAATAAATAAATAAAATGTGAAGGACGTTTGGGTGGCTCAGTCAGTTAAGTGTTTGCTTTCTGCACAGGTCATAATCCTAGGGTCCTGAGATGAGCCCTGCTTAATGGAGAGTCTTCTTTTCTCTCCCTCTGCACACCCCGCCCCCACTGTGTACTCTCTCTCTCTCTCTGTCCCTCAAATAAATAAATAAGTAAAATCTTAAAATAATAAAATAAATAAAATGCGAGTGTAGACTCTGCATTCAAAATGTAGTGGTGGTTTTGGAAGTGCTATGTGAGACAGTACTGACAGGTATTGTGTTAAATGAAAATTCTTACTCATAAGAGATTTTAAATTGGAATTAACTCTTATTTCCTATGGTGTTATTTCAGTTTCTTTGGGTATTTATTTCATCTCCACTCAAAAGTTTTGTAAGCATGGATATGTCAGAATTAGCTCCTTGAGAGTATAGTATAGTAGCTTTCTTGGCTTATGCAAGTAATCTAAGTGAAGATACATTATCAGTTTCCTTTAGAGTTTCAAACCATATATCATTGGCAGTCTTCCCAGCATAGCATAGCATATCACATTCTCTAGGACCAGGCTTTCTGTGCTGGAATCCCTGGTCTGTTAGTTACAATGCTTTCTGTACTGTCATCTGGTGACAACACTAGTACTTACCTCATAGATATTTTATATTGTTTAAGACTCCCTTGTGTACGAATATGTATTTCCTAATTTTCCTTGCTTTGTTCATTCACAGTCCTCCTAGGTCTCTAATCATCAGCTGAATTTGGGATTCTGATTAGTTTTCTCTCCAGTGCATAAATTGTATAGCTCCCATTGTCTCTTGGTTTCTGACTTTATCTCACTGAAGTTCCATCTAAATTTAGTCGTCTACATCTGAGCCAGATGAAAACATTTAAAGACATGAACTGAAGATTTTATGGTGCTTCTCTTACATGTCATTCAAAGTTAAGGCATAATTATAAAAAAGGAAAGTCAACAAAATTCTATTTGAATAATGTTATGAAGTCAAATATAAGTTTTATTACAAACTATGCCCTGGATTTTCTGATTCTTTAAATATATGCTTAGGAAACTTATTTGGGATTTTAGTCATGACTGATCTCTTTTATAGGTCTCTTTCTTTCCCATTTCTTCACATCTCCACATTCTTTGTTTCCATAAAGTCGAAATTTCCTTGAACACTGAGTTATTTTCTCTCCTCATTTACCCTTTCCATGAATAGATGAAGTGGTTTATCAGATAAGCAAATATTATTGGAATAAAGTCAAAATGCATAGCTCGGCTGCACATGTTTCCTTTGCACTTCCTCTAGGGATTAAATTGTCTTTAGCATTTAATAATAAACATATATATATACTTCCCTTGTGGAATAGGAAGTAGATATAGATTCCAGTGCTGTCTGCAATGAGATGGCTAGCCAGGGATCCATAAGAACCTCCAAGCAAGTTACATGATCTAACGTATTCCTGCCAAGATTATGTTTTGATTTTTATTTTTGCTCTGGATTTTATCAACCAAATTTTGGAAGATGTAAGCATGAATTATTAGGGGTCCTGTTGAAGATCTTAATGAGTGTTTTTTTTAATTTGGTTTTGCTTTTCATTTTTCAATTGCTATTAAAATTTTGTGCCCATTTTAACATTAGTTTTGTATTATTTTTTATAAATCTGGAGCTGTACTCATTTCCAGGATATAATAGTAAATAACATAAGATCCTTAACCTAAAATATATTTAGTTTAAAAGATACAAATATTTTTAAGAAACAATTGGTATTCAGCTCCTATGTAAGGGATATTTATAAAGGTCAAAAAAATAGGACAGATAGTAACCATAGTTAACTGGTAGTTGAATAGAGTGTTGGGAAAATGTAGAGGGACATATTTATTCCAAATGTGTCTTAATGTGCAATAATTGTTTAAAATTGTATCCAGAGAAATGTGGCTTGAGCCACAGTGAATAATGCAGCATCTATGCTATGTAAAAAAGGCAAGAATGCAAGTTTAATATACAGCAGCGGAAATTGGCAGGAATATTTTAAATGATTGCAAAACTTGAACTGCATTGGTTGTAAGATAGTACATCTAAAATATTCAAAAATTGGTGTCTTTTTTCTGTAGCTTTGGGTATAGCAATTGCTCTTAAATAATATGGCTTCTCTTTCAAACAGAAAATTATCTGTCCTGGTAATTCCATAGTAATAAATAAACAAAATTTTTTGTTCCCACTAAGATGCCCTATTTCTGAAGAAATCTAGATGATGGTGCCATTCTTTCAAAGTAGAAACAAAGAGAACAGTTCTTGGGATGCTTAGGATATGACCTGAACTTGATTTTTCTACTGTAGTGTCCTTTGCATTTGTTGTAGACAATTGGAAGGTAAAAATGTATCTAAATAATATACACCCCTCACATCGCATTTTTAGAATATGAGTTATTAGTTGATATCACTAAACAGTCACTGTGTAAGAATGTCTTTTCATGTAAGTGTCTGAATGTCAGGATTTAATACAGCTGAGACATGTATTTCAAGTCTTTTGGGAAGAATACTGAAAGAAAATACTTCTAAAGCCATGAGTGATTTTAGCAACAATTAACCATATAAAATAAAGGAAATTTTTTTATTTTATGCCATTTACAAAAATCAAGTCAAGACAGATAACTAATTTCTTTGTGAATGCCATATTTTAAAAAAACTATAAAAATACCATGATATTGTTGTGATCTTGCAGAATGAAAATATTAGGGCAATGAGTTAAAATTTAAACTAAAGCTAAGTAAAAATTAAGAATTTCTTTTCAAAATATAACTTAATGTTACTGGGAAGACAAACCACAACTAGAAGACATCTGCCATATTTATAAAAGACAAATGCAATATATAAAACTCCCACAAATCAATAAAAGACAGCAATACATTAGGAAAATGAGCAAAAAGGCATTAGCAGGCATTACACAGAAGAGGAAACACAAATGATCAATAAGGTATGGAAAATTGTTCAACCTTATTTGTAATTAGAGACTGCAAGTTAAAAGAAAAAACATAATGAGGTAACATTTCATTTCCAACAAACTGACAAAAAGTAGAAGGTCTTTGATAGAAAGTTTCATCAGTGTGGCTCTAAACATGAAAATTGTTATAAGCACTTTAGAAAATATTTTGGCATTAACTATTGAATTTGAAGATATATGTACTATTTGACCTATTCCCCAGAACATACCTGTGAAAAACTCTTTTCCGTGTGCCTCAGGATGAATGTTCAAGAGTACTCAAAACATCATTTCCTGTAATAAGAAATGAAGGATCACAACCCATTGGTCTTTTGACAGTACAATGTATAAATGTATTGTGGTATAGTCACATATATCATAAAGTAGATTATTTTATAGGTATAAATGCAGCGAATTAAAACTTACATTTTGAGATTGATTTTATATTGATAATAATGTTGATTTTATAATCAAAGTGCTAAATAAAAAAGCCTCATCTTTATATCCCCTAGGATGCTCCTTACATAGAGTTCAAAAACAGACACAAGTAAATAGTAAAAGTATAGAAATTGGCAACATATAACAGTAATTTCAAGTAATTTTAGGTTATTGATTTTCTGAGAGTACAGGAAATATTATATGAAATTGAAAAACACACAGTAAACAATCAAGGTGCTGGTAACATTCAGGAATTCCTTGGTGGGTATTCAGATGTTTTTTGGTTATTTGGTTATTATTTCTAAAACTGTATGTATAATATAAAATATATTTTGTATGTAAGATATAGATACAGTAGACTTTAATTAGTATACATATAAAGAGATATATAATATTTAGTTCCAAACATAAGCTTACTGAAATAATGTGAAATTTTATAACATTTTCACCATTGTATATAACATTAGTTGTTATAGTGAATAATGTATGGTTATTCTTAAGAGATTTTTGTTAATAATTTTAAACTATGGTAGATGGATTATTCTGAGGACCAAATCTATCTGTGATATATGTTGTAAAATTCATTATACACTTTACTTCTTTCTAGCTTCTAGAAAAATTTCTAGTAGTTTTCAGAGATGGAAAAATGTTGAGATTATTTGGTTTATATTTATATTTGAAAGAAAACAAGTTAGTGATATGGAATCTTAGCTATTGTTTACTAAAAATGAAATTATTTCCTATAAAGTCTTGACATCAAGTTGTAAGATCAACTTTCTGGTTTTTGAAAAGTAACGATACAGAGCGGTATAATTAAGACAACAAGAAATATTCCTGATCAAAATATGTCATGATATTTATGACTTGATTTTTCAACTTTATTTTTACCAAGGTATATTAAGTCATAAAACCTATTCTGTTTAGAGTTTTCTTGTTTTGAAGTTATATTTGTCATATCATTTGACATAACTATACTAATATTATACAATGTTGTTATTACCTTAGCATCATAGACATAAGATACTCTCCTAAAAAAATTAGATGCAACTATGTTTACAAATGTGAAAAGTTAAGCAAATAGTCACATAAATGTAAATCAAGGGAAAGGAGTAGGGTTATAATTTAGATGGAGTTCTGAAGAGTAACATATCCATTATCTACATTAATTTTAATTGAATATATTTGCATTGAATAAACTTAGAAAAAAATTGACAGATAAAGTTCAGGGAGGATTAATAAAGTTTAGAGAGTGACATAGAGGTTTGGATTGGAATCCAGACTGAGCTCACTATAAACCTGAGTGACACAGCTCTCAGAAAAATGGTCACAGCCTGAAAAATCTACAAACCTCACAGAAGCAAGTGATCATACAACTATTTTCATGATGTTTCACTGTCACTAGATAAATTTAACTGGAAATTACTATAGTTTTGAAAAATAAGTTTGGAAGATAAGAAAGGGAATAAAACTATAGTAATAAAGGGACATAGGGGAAATAAAAAATTGAAAATGAATGAATGACAAGAAAAGATAATGTCAAAGCAACATAAGAAAAGAGAATAAGAAGAAAGGATGTTGTTCTGGGATTTAAATGTATTTTAAATCAACACATTTATACCTGAATATATCTTAGCTTGTGCCTAGATAGGTTCCTTGAAAGTTGTCCTTAAAAGCTTGATATTCTTATGATTTTTTAAGTTATTTATTTATTTATTTGTTTGTTTATTTATTTATTTATTAAGAGAGAGAGATAGCCAGCACAAGCAGGGGGAGCAGCAGGCAGAGGGAGAAGGAGAAGCAGGCTGTCCACTGAGCAAGGAGCGCAAAAAGGTCTGATATTCTTATGATTTCTTTATATATATAGATATCTATATATCTATATATCTACATATATATAGATATATATATATCTATATATCTACATATATAGATATATATAGATATATATATCTTGGTTTGAAATGAATATTTTTAAGTTCAAATAATCAACTATACTTTAGGAGTTAGAAAACTCAACTATTGAAAATATGAGAAATTTTAATGAATTGGTGAGAAAAATCCAAAAGCAAGGGCATGTAGTAGAATGGGATATCAGTTAAAATTCAAGTCAGGACTTGGTTTTTTTATATCTGGGACAAGTCATTTAGCTTACTCCATTTTAGATAATTTATCTTAAAAGTGCCTATTAAAATTATTAGAAGAATTAAAACTTATAAAAAGAATGCATTTATAAACTACATAACATGCTGCATTGCACATAATACATTTTCCTTAAAGGTCTGTTTCTCAAGTAATTTTTCTCTCTGTAGCCTCAAAATAGAAATATAAAACAAGTTTCATTCAACAAGTATATATACTGACATTAAGAATTCACAAATCAAGAAAGATTACTTAGACACTGTTATATGAAAAGTAATCTCTAATCCAGTTAACAGTGTATGCAGAGTTTAAGATAAGTAGATATTGAAGATAATACAATGGAAACTTGGAGGTCTCACAAACTTTTCTACAAAGTAAATTTGTTCACTTTATAGCCAAAGTATTTTTTAACAAGTAAAGCATTTTTATAGAATTTACAAAATTCAGAAATATACTTCCCTTCAAAGTAAAATGAAATAGATTTCTATTCCAATATTATCATAAATTATAAGAATTATTTTATGAAATATTCACTTAAACTAAAGAAAGTCTTTAAAACTCTATCTCAGTTTGAAGTAATAACAAGAAAACAATGTTTTATTCTACATTCAAGAATGGATGAAGAAGAGAGAACAAGCAACTTTCTTCATTTCAACAAGGATATTTTACAAGTGTTCATACTTTTCAGAAGTCAGTAGTTGTCAATTTAAAATTTGTGAACAGTTTAATACATTATCAGACAAGTCACATAGTTTATAATTGCAGAACACCAAATTGAAATGCTCCTATTTATAGAAAATATCATTCTCTGAATATTAAATCTTTAAAAATATGTTGATAAAATAATATTTCCAAGAGCAATTTTGAAATAATAAAAAATGGAATAATATTGTATATTTTAATCATGCCTTTATAATTAAAAAATATAAGGTTGGTGATTGCACAGTATTTTCAACCTAACACTCTATCAAGTTTATCTTTTTGAAGGTTATATAACTTCAAGTTGTATCACTCTACAATTTCTAGCAAGGGTGGATTTTACTGTATTTAACTTTCAAACATTGTATCCCTTAGAGACATTCTCAAGATTAAACCATGAAACTATTTAGCACTAAATAAAGAAAGCGAGCAAAAACACGCTCAAATCCTAAATTATGGAAAACAATGGGTAGCTGGTGATGGGTATTAAGGAGGGCATGTGTTGTGATGAGTACTGCGTGTTATATGAAACTAAGGAATCATTGAACATTGCATCAAAAACTAATGATGTAATATACAGTGGCTAACTGAACATAATTAAAAAAAGAAAAAAGAAAACAGAAGATGGTAAAAAAGGGACTTTTTGAAAAATGGGTATAAAATATTTTGTATGAAATAATATCATGTTTATATATAAACAATAAAACAACAATATATAAACATATAAAACAATATAATGCTTGTCTTCTTATATGGAATTATTATTGAGAGAAATAGAAGTGTGTCCAAAGTAGCTGTAGTCTAGGGATATTTATTATAAGGAAAATGACTATTTTTTTTTTGAAACTCAAACACCACAATAAGGTCTTTCAGGGTTTTGTGTGTGTTTTTCCCGGGACTTACTTTCTTTCTTTCTTTCTTTCTTTCTTTCTTTCTTTCTTTCTTTCTTTCTTTCTTTCTTTTTTTTTAAGATTTTATTTATTTATTTGACAGAGAGAGAGAGAGATTACAAGTAGGCCGAGAGGCAGGCAGAGAGAGAGGAGGAAGCAGGCTCCCCACTGAGCAGAGAGCCCAATGCGGGGCTTGATCCCAGGACCCTGAGATCATGACCTGAGCCAAAGTCAGAGGCTTTAACCCACTGAGCCACCCAGGTGCCCTAATTCCCAGGACTTTCAATTTTGCTGAGAGTAGTTTTCCCATATTATGCTTTAGTATTCTTTTATATCAATTTTTTTAAAAAATAACCTTTTCTTTAAAGATAGAGAAAATGAAGAATAAACAAATTTCATGCCAGCATAAATAACAGATTCATATTCTAAGGAATAATGCTTCTTGCTGATGCTTATATTTTATAGTTTAAGGGAAAGTAAATACATACCATGTATAGTAATGCACAAATACATTGGGAAGAAAAACATTTCTGACTATTGTAAATGTATTCTTGTATATGTATTTCCTTTAAAAACTGACTTTCATCATATGAAATAACAAAATTTTGCACCTTAAGAATTTTTGCTTTAGGCTTGATTTGTTTATTCCCAGGATTTCTAAATAGTGTGTAGAGGAAAATTAAGCTATTTCTGAAATAAGTGGAGTTTATAATCTCATTAAGAATGTATTTCTTTATCCATTCATCTGTTGAAGGGTATTGTGACTCTTTCCACAGTTTTGCAAATGTGGACAGTGCTGCTATGAACATTGGGGTACATATGGCCCTTCTTTTCACTACTTCTGTATCTTTGAGGTAAATACTTAGTAGTGCAATTGCAGGGTCATAGGGTAGCTCTATCTTTAATTTTTTGAGGTACCTCCACACTGTTTTCCAAAGTGGCTGCACCAACTTGCATTCCCACCAACGGTATAAGAGGGTTCCCTTTTCTCCACATTCTCTCCAACATCTGTTGTTTCTTTTCTTGTTAATCTTTTGCCATTTTAATTGGTGTAAGGTGGGATGTCAATGTGGTTTTGATTTGAATTTCCCTGATAGCTAATGATGAAGAACATTTTTTCATGTGTCTGCTAGACATTTGTATGTGGAGAAGTGTCTGTTCATGTCTTCTGCCCATTTTTTGACATGATTATCTGTTTTTTGGGTGTTGAGTTTGAGGAGTTCTTTAGATCTTGGATATCAGCCCTTTGTCTATAAGTGTCTTTTGTGAATATCTTCTCACATTCTGTGGGTTGCTCTTTGTTTTCTTGACTGTTTCCTTTGCTGTGCAGAAGCTTTTTATCTTGATGAAGTCCCAAAGTTCATTTTCACTTTTGTTTCCTTTGCCTTTGGAGACATGTCTTGAAAGAAGTTGCTGTGGCCAAACTCAAAGAGGTTACTGCCTATGTCCTCCTCTAGGATTTTGATAGATTCCTGTCTCACATTGAGGTCTTTCATCCATTTTCAGTTTATCTTTGTGTATGGTGTAAGAGAATGGTCAAGTTTCATTCTTCTATACATAGCTGTCCAATATTCCCAGCACCATTTATTGAAGAGACTGTCTTTTTTCCATTGGATATTTTTTCCTGCTTTGTCAAAGATTATTTGACTATAGAGTTGATAGTCCATATCTAGGCTCTCTACTCTGTTGCATAGGTCTGCATGTCTGTTTTTGTGCCAGTACCACCATGCTGTTTTGGTGATCACAGCTTTGTTTGTTGGTTTTTTGTTTTGTTTTGTGTTGTTGTTGTTGTTGTTGTTGTTGTTGTTGTTTTCAGTGTTCCAAGATTCATTGTTTGTGCACCACCCCCAGTGCTCCGTGAAATAAGTGTGCTCCTTAATACCCACCCCCAATGATAATAGCTTTGTAATAAATCTTGAAATCAGGTAATGTGAGGCCCCAGCTTTGTTTTTCTTTTTCAACATATGCTTAGCTATTCGGGGACTTTTCTGGTTTCATACAAATTTTAGGATTGCTTGTTCCAGCACTTTGAAAAATGTTGGTGGAATTTTGATTGGGATGGCATTGAAAGTATAGATTGCTCTGGGCAGTATAGACATTTTAACAATGTTTATTCTTCCAATCCATGAGCATGGAATGCTTTTCCGTCTTTTTGTGTCTCCCTCAATTTCTATCATAAGTGCCCTGTAGTTCCTCGAGTACAGATCCTTTACCTCTTTGGTTAGGTTTATTCCAAGGTATCTCATGGTTCATGGTGCTATAGTAAATGGAATTGATTCTCTAATTTCCCTTTCTATAGTTTTGTTGTTAGTGTATAAGAAAGCAACTCATTTCTGTGGATTGATTTTGTATCCTGCCACATTACTGAATTGCTGTATAAGTTCTAGTAATTTGGGGGTGGAGTCTTTTGGGTTTTACATTTAAGGTATCATGTCATCTGTGAAGAGAGAGAGATTGATTTCTATGCCAATTTGAATAACTTTATTTCTTTTGGTTGTCTGATTGCTGTTGCTAGGACTTCTAGTATTATGTTGAACAATGGTGGTGAGAGTGGGCATCCTTGTCATGTTCCTGATCTCAATGGAAGGCTGTCAGCCTTTCCCCATTGGAATGATATTTGCTGTGGGTTTTTCATAGATGGATTTTATGAAGTTGAGGAATCTTCCCTCTATTCCTACACTTTGAAGAGTTTTAATCAGGAAAGGATGCTGTATTTTGTCAAATGCTTTTTCTGCATCAATTGAGAGGACCATGTGGTTCTTCTCTCTTCTCTTATTGATTTGTTCTATCATATTGATTGATTTGAAAATGTTGAACCACACTTGCATCCCAGGAATAAATCCCACCTGGTCATGATGGATGATATCTTAATGTACTATTGGATTCAATTAACTAGGATCTTGTTGAGAATCTTGGCATGCATATTCATCAGGGATATTGGTCTGAAATTCTCCTTTTTTGTGGGATTTTTGCCTGGTTTGGGGATCAAGGTAATGCTAGCTTCATAGAAAGAGTCTGGAAGTTTTCCTTCTGTTTCTATTTTTTTGATGCAGCTTCAGGAGAATAGGTATTATTTCTTCTTTGAACGTTTGGTAGAATTCTTCAGGGAATCCATCAGGTCCTGGGCTCCTGTTTTTTAGGAGGTTTTAGATCACCTCTTCAATCTCATTACTAGATATTGGTCTATTCAGGTTGTCAATTTCTTCCTGTTTCAGTCTTGGAAGTGTATAGGTTTCCAGGAATGTATCCATTTCTTCCAGGTTGCTTAATTTATTGGCATATACTGTTGATAATAATTTCTGATAATTGCTTCTATTTCCTTGGTATTAGTCATGATCTCTCACCTTTCATTCATAATTTTATTAATTTGGGTCCTCTCTCTTTTCCTTTGGATTAGTTTGGCCAGTGGGCTATTGATCTTATTACTTCTTTCAAAGAACCAGCTTCTAGTTCCATTGATGTATTCTACTGTATCTCTAGTTTCTAACTCTTTGATCTCTGCTCTAATCTTAATAATGGAATATTACTCAGCCATCAGAAAGGAAGAATACTCAACTTTTGTATCAACATGGATGGGACAGGAGGAGATTATGTTGAGTGAAATAAGTCAAGCAGAGAAAGTCAATTATCGTATTGTTTCACTTACTTGTGGAAGATAAGGAATAACATGGAGGACATTAGGAGTAGGAAAGGAAAAGCGAATTGGGGAAAATCAGAGGGCGAGACTAACCGTTAGAGACTGTAGACTCTGAGAAACAAACTGAGGGTTTTAGAGGGGAGGGGGATGGGAGGATGGGTAAGCCAGGTTGTGGGCATTAAGGAGGGCATATATTGCATGGAGAACTGGGGGTGGAACATAAACAATGAATCTTGGAACACTGAAAAAATAAAATTAAATTAAAAAAAAGAAAAAATGATGTATTTTATTTTTAAGGTAAATATCTAACAATATGATATGTTAAACATAAAAATGGATTAGGAAGATCTGTGCTCAAAGTTTGATTTTGGTGCTTTCTTGCCAGATAACTAAACAAGACCCTTCACTTTCTTGAATAGCACTGGTTCATCTGTAATATAAAAATGATACCATGATTTTTCAATTCAAATCTATATATACCTTTTATATCTCTGAGATTAGATTGCTTAATTCTCCCACATAACTTCCTCTCTGACAGGCAGATAATGAAGTGTGAATTTATCGCCTTTGCTTAGGTGAATTGAGCCAAAGATCAGAGGTATCTGCTTGTTTTATTGTTAGTTCAGTTGACACATTTGCTTCCATTGCTATGAAAATTGTCAGTGTTTTAGTAGAGGTCAGAGTCAGGAAAGATATGTGAGAATGATTTTGAAAGACTGCTAATTAGGTGTTGAATCTCTGTCACAAATACAAGTAGACCCTCAAGGAAGGTAATCATAAGCAACATGTAACTAAATTAAGGAGAAATTAAATTAAAAATCTTAAATAACAGATTTTGGCCAAATAAGAATAGGAACAAGCCACACATAGTCTCCAACATGCTCTAACGTCAATTCTAACTTTTCTAGGTTAGGAATTACCAGAAGCCCCTAACACAAAAAGTATGTTAAGAGTCCTTCTGGCTAAGGAAGTCTACAGAGGCCTTACCAGAATAGTAATCTCATTGAAGAAAACATAAAATTAAGCTTCAATACTGCATATGAAAATGAGTATGTAACTAGCTTTTTGATTATTACTTAAATGGTGTTTTAAGATCAGGTTTATTTGGGCTTAATTTAAACAGAGTAGCATTCACCATTTTTTACTGTACCATTAGAGAACTGTTAAAACATGTTACAAGTATATGAACATCACCACATTCAAGTTACATAACATTTACATCAACCCCTCAATTTTTCTCCTGCTCATTTGCAATCACTTCTCCACCCAGACCCTGACCATTGTTTTTCTTTTTCCCTGTCTGTAGTTTTAACTTTTGTAGAATTTAAAATAAATGAAATCATACAATGGAAACTGTTTTCTGCCAGGCTTCTTTTCCTTGGCATTATACTTTTCAAATGTATCTATAACATTGTTTATATGAACAAAAGTTTCTTTTATTGCTGAACAGTAATTTATATATGTATATATTTTAAAGATTTTATTTATTTATTTGACACAGAGAGAGAGATTACAAGTAGGCAGAGAGGCAGGCAGAAAGACAGGGAGAGGAGGAAGCAGGCTCCCTGCTGAGCAGAGAGCCTGATGCGGGCCTCGATCCCAGGACCCTGAGATCATGACCTGATCCAAAGGCAGAGGCTTTAACCCACTGAGCCACCCAGGCACCCTGAAGAGTAATTTATATTGAATCAAATATATATAAGCCAAAATTTGTTTATCCATTTAGCAGTTGATAGATAATTTGGTCATTTTTAATTTCTGTAAGAGTTTTATTAAGATATATATTATATACCACAGAATTCATTCATTTCAATGACTTTTAGTATATTCACAGAATTATGCAACTGTCACCACAACGAATTTAAAATATTTAATTAGCTCAAAAGTAAATCCCTCATTTTTTTAGCAATCATCTCCAACCCCACTTTGACTTAACCCATCTCTCAGCAACTCTCAATCTGCTTTCTAGCTCTACAGATTTACCTATTATGAACATTTTACAAAAATGGAGTCTTATAGTATGTTGTCATTTTTTTTCAGTGTTTCAAGTTTTTATTTAAATTCTAGTTAGGTAACTAAAGTGTCATGTTAGCTTCAGGAGTGGAATTTAGTGATTATCACTTACATGTAACACCCAGTGCTCATGACAACAAGTGCCCTCTTTATTACCCCTCACACATTTAGGTCATCCCCCACCCATCTCCCCTCCAGGAACCCTCAGTTTATTTTCTATAGTTAAGAGTTTCTTCTATGGTTTGTACCCCTCTCTTTCTCTCTCTTCCCCCCCCCTTAAATTCATCAGTTTTGTTTCTTAAATTCCACATGTGAGTGAAATCATATGGCATTTGTCTTTCTCTGCCTGACTTATTTTGCTTAGCATAATATACTCTAGCACCATCCGGGTCATTGTAAATGGCAAGATTCCGTTCTTTTGATGGCTGAGTAATATTCCATTGTATATATAAACCACCTCTTCTTTATTCACTCATCAGTTGATGGACCTTTGGGCTGTTTCCATAATTTGACTATTGTTGATAATGCTGCTATAAACATCAGGGTGCATGTGTCTCTTTGAACCAGTACTTTTGTATCCTTTGAATAAATACCTCGTAGTGTAATTGCTACATCATAGGGTAGCTCTATTTTTAAGTTTCTGATGAGCCTCCATACTGTTTTCCAGAGTGGCTGCACGAGTTTGCATTCCCACCAACACTGCAATAGGTTCCCCCTTTCTCCACATCCTTGCCAACATCTGTTGTTTTCTGTGTTGTTAATGTTAGTCATTCTGACAGGTGTGAGGTGATATCTCTTATAGTTTTGATTTGTATTTCCCTATTAATCAATGATGGTGAGCAGATTTTCATTTATGAGTGGCTTCTTCTTCTTCTTCTTCTTTTTTTTTTTTTAAGATTTTATCCATCTATTTGACAGAGAGAGAGAGAGAGATCACAAGAAGGCTGAGAGGCAGGCAGAGAGAGAGGAAGAAGCAGGCTCCTTGCCAAGCAGATAGCCTGATGTGGGACTCGATCCCAGGACCTTGAGATCATGACATGAGCTGAAGGCAGAGGCTTTAACCCACTGCGCCACCCAGGCGCCCGTGACTGGATTCTTTCACTTAGTTCGAAATTTCTAAGGTTAAACCTGTTCTAGTACTTATCAGTTCTTTATTTCTTTTCATTGCCAAGTGTATAAATATATCACATTTATTTATCCATTCATCGGTTGATGGGTGTTGGGATTCTTTCCAATTTTTGGCTTTTATGAATAATGATCCTATAAACATTCATGTATAAATTTATTTTGTATATATATGTTTTGACTTCTTTGGGGTATATATCTAGGATTGGAATTGCTGGAGCACTTGGTGACTCTGTTTACCTATTTGTTTCCAATTTATTTTTGGTTTATTTGTTTTGCCTCTTAAATACAGGTACTATGAAATTCATTTAGCAGTCTTTTTACAGAAATAGTTTTTGGGGTTTTTTGCTCATAAATTTCACAAATGGAATTTCTATATAGTTAAAAGTATATATTTTCTCCCAAACTGTTGTCCAAAATGATTGTAACATTTTGTATCTGACCATGAATAGTTCTAGATGAAATTTATTCTTTCTACCATTAGTTTATTTCAGCCTTTTAAAATATTTGCTGATATAGTTAATAAGTAAAAATATATGATGGTAGTTTTACTTTGTGTTTCTCAAATGATTAACGATGTTGAATATCTTTTCATGTGCCATTGGCCATTTTATTATCTTCTTTAATAGAATGACTTTCCCAATCTTTTGACCATTTTTTATTAAATTGCTTATCTTCTTCTTTTTGAATTGTTAGAATTCTTTACATATCCTGGATAAAGAATTAAGCCAGATATAATTTTTACAATATTTTCTCTGTAGATTGCTTCTTCATCTTCTTAACTGTGCTTTTGAAAAGCAAATATTTTTTTATTCAATTTTTGAATATTTGATAAGCAAAGTTTTAAGAATTTTGATAAAATCAAAACAATCAGAAATTCTTATATACGTCTCAGTTTTTGCATTCTAAGAATTCATTACCTAACTCAAAGACACAAAAATGTCATCTATGTCTTTTAAAAGAGTTGTAGTTTCAGGTCTTACATTTTGATTAATGTTAAAGTTAATTTTTATATGTATTCTTGAGGTTAAGCATGGACATTTATTTTTTCTTGTAGAGATATAAAGCATTTATACAGCATTCATTGCAGAAGCTATCTCATGCACTGAATGAAGCACATTCACACTTTGTGCAAAATCAGACATATATATATGGTTCTATTTTTGAAATCTTTTCATTGATATAATTGCTTATTTTTACAGAAATACCACACTTTCGTATTTTTTATAGCTTCTAGATAAGATTTGAAATCTGGTTATTTTAGGGCCCCTGGGTGGCTCAGTGGGTTAAAGCCTCTGCTTTCAGCTCAGGTCATGATCTCAGCGTCCTGGGATCAAGGCCTGCATCGGGCTCCCTGCTCAGCAGGGAGCCTGCTTCCTCCTCTCCCTGTCTCTCTGCCTGCCTCTCTGCCTAGTAACTTGTAATCTCTCTCTCTGTGTCAAATAAATAAATATAATCTTTTTTAAAAAAAAGAAATCTGGTTATTTTAGTCCATTATTTTTTTCTTCTATTTTAAATGTGTTTATTCTGTGTTAGGTTCTTTGCATTATATATTAATTCTAGAATCAATTTGTCAGTAGGTATAAAACAACATGCTTGATTTTTTTTTTTTTAGAGGTGGGGGGTAGGGGCAGAAGGAGAGAGAATCTTAAGCAGGTTCCACACCCAGTGTGGAGCCCAACATGGGGCTCAATTTCACAACCTTGAGATTATGACCTGAGTCAAACCAATAATCCAACACTTAACTTACTGAGCCACCCAGGTGCTCCATCATATGCTTGAATTTTGAATGGTAATTTATTAAGTCTATAAATCAAATTGGAGAAAATTTATATCTTAATATCAACACTTTTGATTTCGAAGCATAGTAGTTCTCTCCATTTATTTAGATCATTTAAACATCTCGGCAATGACTTATAGTTTTCAGTGAACTAATCTTACACAGGTATTATTAAATTTCTAAGTATTTGATAATTTGAATGTTATTGCAAGTCATATTTTTTATTAAAATTTCAATATTTCATTGCTGTTAGTGTACAGAAGTAAAACAGATTGAATTTTAATATAACAATATCCTTCTAATATACAGAACATAACAAGTATATTTATCAAAACTAAAAATATTTGCTTTTTATTTGATGTTTTTATATCACTTCAGTTTAATGTTATTATGATTATGGCATATTGCATATTTTTCATCTTATTTCTTTTTGTGTTTGCTAAATTTGTTTTTTGTTTGATTCTTTTTTTTCTGAATTTATATTTGATTTTTTTTTAATGATTCCACTTTAGGTCAACTACTGGCTTAATTTTATGTCTTAATTTTATTATTTAGTCACCTTTTTTATTTCAGAATATGTTTTTATTGACTGATTATGTTCCTAATGTGATCCTATTGTTCTGCCCCCATGAAAGCCTGATAAGTTTTTAATGGATGCTGGGCATTGGGAATTTTACATTTTTGAGTGCTGAAGTAAGTTCTGTAAGGTTTGGATATTTTATGATTATCAAGTTAAGTAACTTGGAATTGACTGTATTCTTTTAAGTCTTATTGTTTTGTTATGGGGAACAGAGAGGAAGCTTTACTTGGGGCTAACTTAGTGGCCCTACTCTACTTTAGGAATCCCAAACTAAAGTGACTTTTTGTTGGTAAGACAAGTAATAAAGCAAATCAAAGAAGACTGATAAATACAATAAGGTGTGCTCTATAGAGAACTCATATATATACTCTCTGTATATATGAGGCCATATATACTCTCTGTAAAGGTAAAATATGCCATTCTTTTTAGTTGATTTTTACCAAAATGTAAGGCTGTGAGTACTATATGTTCTGAATTTTCAAGGGAAGGCAGAAATCTAGATTTTTATGTTAAATATCTTGGTTATTAAATACTGGAATCAATTAAAAATCTTAAAAACCTGGACAAATAATACACAGGTCATGATAAATAAACCTAAAGATATATTTCTAAATTGGCTCTAATATATAATGAATGCAAAAATATATAACATTATAAAACATTCATGGATCTAATAAGGTTATAAGGCCATATTAACTCCATGTATAAAAAGCCTATTGACAACATGTACAAAAGTCGAATATCTATCTTGCCTAGTGTGTAGATGATAAGCCAAATATACAAATATTGACAAAAATAAATATTCAGCTATTAAGTTCTCCAATCTGAGCATTCATCTCCTAGTGGCTCAATATCTTGATGATCATATTTCAAATCTATTCAACTTGCCTGGCTACAACTCGGCTGTAGCCGTTGCCAATACAATCTAAGATGTGAGGGTATGACAAGCATTTAATGGAGTTTTGGAGGCAAATGGAATTAATAGAGGAAATATAAAGCATAATGGGTCTAAAAATCATGTTTAAAATATGCTTCCTATTAAAGAGAACACTACATATTATTTAAGATATTCTAGACAAAAATAATATATTCCAAGAAACCGTTTTAGATAAAATATTTACTGTATTTTAAAACTTTACTCAGTTATACACTTAATGCATTTAAATGAAGTTATTTAAATTTTACCTTTACAGCAGAAAAAAAAATAAAAAGAAAGAAAAAAAGAGGACATTTTGTTTTTCTTCTTTGATAATGGAACTCTCACCCTTAAAGGACAGAAATTCTCAACCATTTTTTACCTTGAAAGTATAGAAAAATTATATCTAGCAACCACTTTCAGCTGAGCAGTCTTATAGTCATAAGAAAGGTGAATAATATGAAAATAATTTTTTGGAGATTGATAGAGTAGAAATATTGTGAGCTGAGTGACCAGTCATGCTTTATATGAACTCCAATTTATTCATTTATTCGTCTGTAACTTCAGACACTTATCACAACCTAAGCTCCTCACCTATACAATACAAATCATAATACCTGTTATTGCTGCTGTGTTTTGAAAATAAAAAATAATGTACAAAGTGCTTGGTACATAATAGGGTCTCATTATATTGTCACTCATATTAAACATGATGATTACCAATCCTGTCCTTTCATCTGCATTAAATTTAAATATTTGAAAAGTGGAAATTGATTGCTTATGGAATATCAGTATTTAAACAGAACTATATTTTCTCATTGACTTTTGGCCTTATTTGTGTGTGATAGTATTCAGGATTTATTTAACACCTTTGTAAAACATAAAATATAATACAGTTTAAAATAAACTTCTTTCTGTGGAGAATTTGACATTACTATCTTGTATTTAGAATGGTACAGTGATCTGTAATACTCTAACACAATTATTTTTGCTAAACTATTAGCAAATCAATAACTTGCATATCAGAGTACTGTGAAAAACATAACATTAAATAATGTAAGTAGTTATTAAGATTTGTTAATACTTCTCAGCTGTGATCCTAACTTAAATAAAAACAAATATATGAAATTTTATTTTAATGCAACATTCCATGCTTCAATTAATCAAGCAGTCCCTGGATAAGGGTATTTCACAATGCTATTCAATTGCTTTTATTTGCCTGTTAATTTTCAAATAGATCGATAGAGTCAGATGCAACTGCTATAGGTATTAAAACTTCAAGGTTTAAGGGGAAACGGAGGTTAAATTGTTAACAAAATATTTCCCTTGCATTGATCTCACAGTCATGCTGGCAGGGTTTTGTTTTTGTTTTTTGTTTTTGTTTTTTTTTATCAGCATCAATGAATAAATTGCATAAAATGACAAAATAGATGGGAGTTGATTATTTTGCTTTGAAAGTTACATTCTGTTAACTCTGAAAGTATTATCTAATTTATAAAAAATTAAGTGAACTGAAATTAATTTTTAGTTATTATTATAGGTATTTGGGGTGATTATCCAGGATTTCTCAGGTTATAAGAGCGAATGGTTATTTTGTTGCCTATGTTAAGTAACTTGAAATCTACACAATTCATTGCATATTTTGAAGCATTGCAGATATGACTAATAGCAGCTAAAGTGTACTTCTGTAAAATGGAGATAACTGACCATGTTAAGGGGGTTAGACTCTGAAGCACTATGGATTTTTCAACTATAGTTCCTAGCTTTTTTTTAAAATCAAAATATTACAATGTTCTGACAACACTGAACAAATTTATGTGTTATTGAATAGATGCAAAAATTGAATATTTGAGTTTTCCATATACAAACACACACACACACACACACACACACACACACACTTCTTCAGTATATACTCTCATGAATGAAAAGTGATTATTCATCCATCAGGCCAGTAAAACATTTACATGCTATTGGGATTAAAACTATTTTTTGATACTCTGATTATATTCCTTCCAGTAAACATAGTTCACAACAACAAAATAAGGCTCAAACCGTATCCTGCTGTGGGTCAATGATAACACCTGCAAAACTGTAATGCTGGTATCTCCCCTTCATAGACTAGTTTTCAATCATTTGCTTTAAAACTGATAGAAGGTTTACTGTTGGGAACACAAGAGCAGGCACTATATAATGAGATCTTCTGTACTCATAAGTGGTTGAACTCAACCCAGTATCTACTTCAGTCATTTACCCTTTGAAGACTGCATGTCAAGTACAACTCACTATTCTTATACGCCCAGAGTCCAAAGTAGAAGTCAACTATATCCATCCAGTGCTACCCATGGAGTTACGTAATGCATACAGTCCCATGCTAACAACATCTTTCTCTGCTTTACATGAAAGAGAGTTAAATTCAGTTTTAATCAATATGTTCATTATAAGAATAGATGTTCATCCACTATAATTCTAAATTCTTCATGGACACATCTGAAATACAAATTTCATAGCTGAACACATTAGAATAGCATAATCTCCCTATAATGACACATACTCCAGCTTTTTGTTTGCTTTTTTTTTTGTGGCACATAATTTATGTTTTGCTCCACAGATGCAAGTTCTTATTTTAATGCATTTTTTTCTATTTAAAATAATTTGTAGTCTTATTTTTCTCTGAAGTTAATGTACTTTGACATTGTCAGGTATAGAAATACCTAAAACCATGGGCAATGTATTCAGAAATATTTTCTGAAGTCTTATAATTTATAGATAACCCAAATCACTCTTTGTGGTCAAAGATGGCTATTATGAAAGGTTCTTAATCTATTAATGGCTGGCATTATCTAATCTTTGTGGGCATTTTACTTTGTATCTTAATGTCCACTGCTGTTCATGCATTTATCTAGCTTCCTTGTATTTTATCCCTGTATCATCACTATTTTTTTTCAATAGTTATTAAAAAATGACACTGCTTGGTATAGAAACTGAGATGTATAGTTATGCTGTAAAAATATGGCTCTGCTTGTTGCTAAAGAAAGAATTATGACTTTTACCCACCTGTGCTCTGTGTGTGGCTGAAATGGGAACTGAATAACCAATTCTCTGTGAAGAAATTGAAAACTATTTCTAGATCTGTTGTGTTAGTTTTGTATTGTTGCTGTAACAAATTACCACAAACTTCGTGATCTCAAAGAATACAAATGTATTATTTTATGTTTTGAAAGTTAGAAATCTAAAATGTGTGCTCATAGCTGCGGTCATTTTGGAGCCTCTAAGAAAAACAAACAAACAAACAATTTCCTCTTTTTCAGTGCCTAAAGTCTGTCTCCCCTAACTTTCAAGCCAGCAGCTTAGATCTTTTCACTCTCCTCACTCCCAACACATGACCTTCTGTTCTCTCTTATAAGGATCCTTATGGCTGCATCAGGCCCAACGGGATAACACAGGATAATTTTTCCATCTCAAGAATCTTAACTTGATCACATTCATAAAGTCCTTTTTTGCCATATAAGACTATTAATATAATCCCAGGTTTTGAGGTTTAGTACCTGAACATATTTGGGAGACATTATGCAGCTTACCACAACCATAAAGTCCCAATTGGTTCAGGAAAGTTGAGCTGGTGAGGGTTTTCTAGCCTTACCCTTATGAAGACGATTATTATAATGACATTACAAGGTGACAGAGATGTACAAGTACCTTTGTTTGTTTTCTTCAATTAATGATATCTCTTGTTTATAGAGTAGGCCCAAGTAGGGAGTTAATTAAATCTGTTCTAGTTTTGTTAGACTAACTTAATTTGACTTGTTTCTTTGGTTAGTTCAAAATTTTGGAGACAAACTATATGTAGAGGCAAATACTCAGTCTTTCAGGTTTCTGCCACCACCCCCCTTCCCTTCTAATCTCCAAACTGTCTTATACAACCATACGGATTCGACACATCCACACAAGAGTTCTGTATCTTCTCTCAACTTCTAAGGAGTGAGCAGAGTGGTCTGTTTGAAGCACTTGTCACTGTTGAGGTGTTCCTGATGCTCTCTGGCTGTTTGGGTGACTTATTTGTAACACAGAGTTCTGGGTCATGTGCCCCAAACTCAATATTTGCAACTACAGATATCTTATTTTCCCAATCCCATACTTGTTCTCCCAGGCCTCATGAAATCTAAATAACTCCATGACTTTTATTGGAAAGGATGAGACCCAAGGAACCTCTACAAAAATTTATAAAGCCATGATGATCCATGAAAATTTTTAAATTCGGGCGCCTGGGTGGCTCAGTGGGTTAAAGCCTCTGCTTTTGGCTCAGGTCATGATCTCAGGGGACTGGGATCGAGGCCCGCATCGGGCTCCCTGCTCAGCGGTGAGCCTGCTTCCCCCCCCCCTCTGCCTGCCTCTCTGCCTCCTGTGATCTCTCTCCCTCTGTGAAATAAATAAATAAAATCTTTAAAAAAAAAAAAGAAAATTTTTAAATTCACCTATCTAGCTACTTCCCAATAATGATTCATTATCTCTGCCTGGTCCCACTTTTAGAGTGCTCCCTACAGATAGATGTATTGGTGGTCCACAGTTTTTCTTATCCAAGCCTAAGAAAATGCAATACCATTTTGATTCCTCACTGCCAAGCCAAGTTGTGGGAAGTTTCTAACCCAACTCGAGCCAACAAGTATAGACTATACATGTTGGTAAAATCCTGGCACATGATGTTCTTCTTGTGGATCTAAGATATTTCATTCTCATTAAAAAAACATGGTGTTGACAAGGAAAAAGTTTCTGTGTTCCAGTTTTCTATCTTGTGTCTATTGTGCATGAGTAAGAATGCCTTGTAATGAAGTTATCAGTGGCGGAAGTAGTACTGACCTATAATGTGGAAGAATTTCTTGTAACCACTAATTTGAACATCTGATATATACTGTAGTAAAAAACAGTTGGATATACGTTCCACTTTGCATTTTGCATTTGTTTTTCCAGTACTAAAACTTATTTTAAATTTGAATTTTGATGTTGTTTTATTTTGTTTCTCTTTTGCTAATAATTGAGAGCATAGAATCTAATAAAACAAAACTTTCTTAGTGAAAAAATAATTTTAAAGCATTGAATCATTAAAAGTATTTCCTTGAAGTTTAATTTTGAAATTACATTATGATGTAATGTATTACTTTAATGAAATAACTGGTATTCATGCAATCAGCAAATATTTAATGAGTGAAAGATATCTTGCTAGGCACCCCAAAGAGAGAATGACTATATTATGATCTGAGTTCCCAAGTGGTAATCTAGCAGTAATATTTTAATAAATAAATTAAAATCATAGGGAAGTTATTCATGCCTGAGGAAACAAAATATGATCAGTTATTTTTTTTTAAGATTTTATTTATTTATTTGGCAGAGAGAGAGAAAGATCACAAGTAGGCAGAGAGGCAGGCAGAGAGAGTGGAGGAAGCAGGCTCCCTGCTAAGCAGGGAGCCTGATGTGGGCCTCGATCCCAGGACCCTGAGATCATGACCTGAGCCGAAGGCAGAGGCTTAACCCACTGAGCCACCTAGGAGCCCCTATGATCAGTTATTAAGGCAAAAAATCATCTTTTACATATTTTAAATAGTAATAATATGTGTTGGGTTGAAACATTGTTTAAATAAAGAGCAGACAGTTGGTATCAGAGCTAGACACTTTGATGGCCTATTAAGAGCTATAACTTCAAATAGACAAAGAGTCAGTGAAGATTTTTGAACAGGTGAAGAGAAAAAAACTTTTCTTTAGAAAGATGGTTCGAGGTTCAATATTGAAGATGTACTTTAGGTAGGAGAAGCCTATACGAAGAACTAAGAAATATACATTTATGAGATTTCAAATATGTAAAGTTTTTGGGAATATTTGCAAAAGATTATTGCCCAGGCAGACTATACTCATTAATAGAAAATGACAAGAAATAGTTAAGATGACTCTAAGTTTTCATCCTCTGTGGCTGGCAGAACTGTGTTATGAAAAAAAGAGGGAAGTAGTGAAAAGTTCACACTGTGTAGGCTCAGAAAAAAACTACTTCTAGTAATAGTTTTGTGATTGCTTCTTTCCTTCTTTTCTCTAGGAAACTTCATGCAGTCTTTTAAAAAATACAATGTTGATCACTCCTGAATTGTGGGAAACTAAAGAGGAAGTATCTTTCTTTATAGGATAAAGTTGCACATTAGACATTGGTGTTCCTTTCTGTCAAGGCCACTGTGATTTTTTGGTTGTGGTAAGCTGTGGCTGGTGGTGGGATCAAACACAGGTGATATAGCAACTTCTCTGGGTACTTGCATTCCAGAGAAGCAAAGCACCATAGGCAATAGACCTCAGGAGATAGATTTTCAACCAAGATCCTGTTAGAGTAACCAATTCCCCTTGTATGAGACTTTGTAGAATAATCTTAAATGGGCTTAGATCCACCTTGAGGGAAAAATCCCACATTACTAAGTGCTTGCAGAGTTTCTGGGGTTGGAGGAGGTTAAATTGTAAGAGATTATAATATAATATATTGTTATCAGTTTATCTTGGGCAAGTCATTCTTAAATGACCCTATGTGTAGGGTAACAATATTGAAGATCATTTCATTTCTTTTTTTTTTTGAAGATCGTTTCATTTCTAAAAAATATTCTGCATAAAATATTTTCCTTGTTTTTTTTTGTTTGTTTGTTTTGTTTTGTTTTGTTTTACTTTTAGTAGCAGGTCTCAAGTTCATGAGTTATATAAAAACTACTTCAACAACACACTCAAATGTTCAAGAATGTGCAATCATTTAATTATATGTTACTCAAAGAGCTGACAGCTACATGTCAGTCTTGCACAGATCAGGAGAAACATACTGCTTTACTTCATTTCCCAAGGCAGGAATGTGTATTTCTGTGGGATTTGAAGTTAGGTAATCTTGGAGATAACATTTTACCAGAAGCTAAAGAAATTCTTTTATTAGATATCATACCAAGTTCCTAAGGAAATGACTTTGTTCGATTCAGAACATAAGTACATTTGCTATTGGCAGACATACATCTTCAATGGCTTTAGAGTGGCCATATATAAGTGAAATTCTACAGGGTTTAACACTTAGTGTTATCCTTGGGAACTGGATTTACACATCCCATGAAAGATTCCTTTGGAGTCCAAATCAATGACTGTTAAAGCAAATAGTGACTATAATACATGAATTGACTTCATAATACTAGTATAAAAAGGGAAAATATTTGCATAATAAATGAACTACTCCTTTCTCCCAGAATTGGTAGAACAATGGTTTCAAGAATTAGAAATTAATGGCGCTTGGGTGGCTCAGTGAGTTAAAGCCTCTGCCTTTGGCTCAGGTTATGATCTCAGGGTCCTGGGATTGGGCCCTGCATCAGGCTCCCTGCCAAGAGAGGGAGACTTCCTCCTCTCTCTCTGCCTGCCTCTCTGCCTACTTGTGATCTCTCTCTCACAGTCAAATAAATAAATAAAATCTTGAAAAAAAAAGAATCAGAAATGACCAGTTCCAGATAGAAATTGTGCATGGTCATAATTGATTTTTAATCAAGGTTCTTTATTAAGTAGTGGTTGACTTAACCTCAACTTAACAGTCATTATGGAAATTATAATATTAATAATAAAAATAGGCAATTATGACAGTTCATCAAAAGAAAGATAAATTAATGAAACCTCAGATCTGAGAAACAGATGGCTTTCACATGATAAAAACCAGAAATCCTATTAAATGGTGGTAAACTTTCTTTGCTTATTTACAGAGATGTCTAAAATACAATCTCTTTCTTAGTTTGGCAGTTGGTACTATTACTTAATTTCTAACAGGTCAAAATTGATTATCAATTGAATCACTATAATATTTTACCTATGTATCCCAGAGTATTGTTCTAAACCTAGGGAACTAGGGAGAATCTCATACTTGTTTTAGTGAGGAATATTTGCGCTCAATTTTCATAGCAAGAGGAAAAGAAAACAACACTGAAACAAAAGGACTGGTCATATTCCTGGAATTACCAGAGACACAGATTGTAACATTGTATCCCACCTTTTACCTATCTTCAGCAAATCAAGATAAGAATAACTATATTTCCTCCGTTATTGGGTATCCCAAAAGAAGAATGAGCCTGGGAAATTCTTCCAAGTCTTCTGGGAAAAATTGCATTCTACTCAGTATAATTAGTTAAGAGAAGCCTGTTGGGATAGGGGAGTGTGCAAACATTTAAAACAAAAAATATAAATAGGTACTTGTTCATAAGTAAGAGCCTTCAGCCTTCTTTTCAAGGTTTGCTCCTAACATATTTTATGCTTCAATAGTAGAATAATAAGTGTAAAAAATAAGAATGGAAAGAATATTTTTCCAGGATCTTCTCTGTTGTTGGTATCTGGATAATAGGCTAAGTAGAAGAGGGAAATAAAAACTCAGGGATATTAAGTTGAGTGAGATGAGTGTGGAGGTAAAACAACAACAAAAAATGAAAAACAAAAAAACTAGGAAGAGTAGGGGAAAATGCCTAAGTTTCACAAGGAATTGAAGGCTCTGGTAAGAAGATGTTATTAATCAGGCTGTCTCAATCATTCACTGACAAACAGACAATCCAACACAAGTGGAGACAATGAGAGACTGACTACTGGCCCAAATTAAGTGCAGAGACAGGTTCCTCATGTATTTAAGTGTTTCCAGTTAGTCATATAAGTGTTCTAGATTGGGAAAGTTTCGAAGTGATTTGCCTTAGTAACATCAGGGATATAAGTTCTTGTCCACTTTTTATGAGCCCATTTTTGTCATATTTATGCTAGAATACTGTGGTGGTTATACAACAATGTGCCCAAAATAGTTTCTTTTATTTTTTTAAAGTTTTTAAAAGATTTTATTTATCTGTTTGAGAGAAGAGAGAGCATGAGCAAAGGGAGTAGCAGAGGAAGAGGGAGAGCACACTTCCCACTGAGCAGGGAGCCTAATGCAGGGCTCCATCCAAGGAGTCTGGGATCATGGCCTGAGCTGAAGACAGATGCTTAGCTGACTGAGCCACCCAGGTGCTCCCAAAATAGTTTATTTTCGATACATTAAGACTTCAAAAGTTTATCATTGTCTTCATTGGAATATAGCCAATAACCATTAATTATAAGATTATAAAATGTACTTATTATGATTTTCCATATTTTAACTTCATTTCTATATAATAGCTTTGAATTCTCCTATTAATCAGAGAGCAGTTGGACTGCACCCATCTTTCTTGCAATGGGCCTATAATAATAAGTTGCTGACCATAACAGATCCATTTCTCAAAATAAATACAAATGGGAACTCTTTTCTGTCACAGTTATATATTAAAATTCCTTTCCAATGGCTTTTGACAGATATACTTGCTTTCAAAGTGTCTTTTTGCAAATATTGGTACAGATGTTACTCACAATTTGTATAGTTACATAACTAAGTATGTATTAAACATCAGCACCTCAAAGTTGGGAAAGGGCTTAATGATGGTGGTACAACTGGTTAAATATGAGAAAATTTCAAAAACAGGGGTAACATGGGAGAAAAAAAGTCATGTACAACCACAAACCACAAATACCAGCTAACAGAAAAATATTCATAAAAAGATTCAAATTGATTTAATGTACTTTTTATTTAAAATACATCTGAACTTAGGAATGTATTTACCATTCTACACATGTCCTAAAAAACATAAAAATAAAAAATAATACTTTAATGATATAAAGTCATGTGAATTATAATACTTCCATGCTAAGCAGGCCAGTTTATGGCCATAGAACTGATTCAGCTAGGGCATGACCAATATTAATCACAGTCTCTTTGAAGATTAGTAGTGTATATGTAAATTTGGGTAAGTAAGGTTATTTTTCCAGATTATTTTTACCTTTTCAACTGATTTGTAAATATTTTCCTATATGTTTTCTGTAACTGATACTCCATAATATTAAATAATTTAATAATCTGTAATTTAAGATTTGATGACAACATATAGTTTTTCTCTACATGGAAGAAGGAAGAATCAAGACTATAATTTATGTACTGTTAATATAAAAATTCCAAAAATGATACAATATGAGTAAATATGGGAGACAATCTATATAGAACAACAGTAGTATAATTGAAAATCAAATTGTCTTCTTACTGTGGAACGAAACTAGCATCTCATCTCCTCACGCATAAAAAAAGAAAACACATTTACACATTTTGTTATTCTACTTAGTTTACATAGAATAGTAAAATGTAATATATTGGTTTATAATTTTTCAGTTAAGTATTAAAAATTAATGGTAGTACATTACCAAATGTGCTTCTCTGCAAATTCTTCAAATTCATATAAACAAAAAACAATTCTAAAGTTGGTTTTGTTTCTACTCTGACTAGTACTTCCTAGAATTCTTCCATGACTTTGTTTTATAAAAGGGTTCATATTCCTAACCCAATTCTTTCATACTCATTTTTCTCATTTTTCAGATTCATTTTATTTTCCCTTGTAAACTATTAGAAAGTTTAATATCTGCCCCCTTAAATCTTAAATTGTCATCCTCACCTTCAAAATTATCCCACAACTTGTATTCCACATTGTGGTCAAAATTAGCACAGTCTATAAATGGTTTTATAGAAGACCTTAGGAATTGATCACAAAACAACCTTTTTAAAAACCTCTTCTTTCTTTTGAACATAAACTTAACTTTATTAAATTGTCTACTTTCCTACCAGGACCATGTACTTTGGGGGAGGCTGGCCTTAGCTCCAGTACCTGGAGAGTGGGTCCTAATTCATTTAATTCAATCACAGTGGAACTAATCTATTTACCAGGGAACTGAGTTTGTTATGGGAATAAAAGCACATTAATAAATGAGGCATGAGAAGAACCCTGTTAAGGGTCTTCAGGGAAATGATTTCTTTTTTTATCTTTCCCCCTCCTTTGGTCAGACACACAAGGCTGACAATCTCTTTTCCTCTTGTCATTTTTAGATGTGATGTCTAAAAATGTAGAGTTTTTCTAACATGAGAATAAACTTACCTAACAAAGTTGACGAAGAATTAAAAGTGACAGGCTGGCTATTTAATGACTTCACTAAACCACTGAATGAACTAAACATAGACTTTCCATACATTGGGATTTTTTATATTTATTATACCTTTGAGTATAATTGTTTATGCAATTACAAGTTTATATACACACACATATATGTACACACACATATCTATATATATCTATATATCTATGTAGATTTTTTTTTGGCTAAGTTTAATTGAAGGCATCCTGATATAAATGTCTATGACAGAAAACTAGGAGTTATCCTCCACACCACCTTAACACCATTCTCCCATTTTTTCCAAAGTTACATTCTATGTATCATTTGAATGAGATATTTCCTCTTTGTCAAAATCTATGCTACTTTAGTTTTTAAGAGGAATTTCCTGTTATTATTGAAGCATTGTCTGAAATCCATAGACCTACCCACTATTATAGCCTATATCTTTTTCAAAACAAGAACAAAAACAAAAACAGTTGTTTAGTATGATGAACTACTTGAGGGTGTTATTTTTCTTTACTTTTAATATTACTAATGATTAGTATAATTCTGGAAAATAATAGATATTGAATTTATTCAATGAATGAATTATTATACAACAAATTATGTTAAACTTTATAAAGAAAGATTGATTTGACTCTCTTGGCTTTAATTGTAATGGGTATTAGATAAAACATACTTCTTCTATTTTGTAAATACTTTTGTGGTACACCAAGAAAAATGTTTTGATATTTGTATCTTGTTTGTGTGCAAATGTAAACTAAATGCTTAGAGTAATAAACCACTATAGCAGAAAGCAAGATGAACTAAAAGGTCTTATATTTCATTTATGACTCTTCTGTTAATTGGATATACAATGTTAAACAATGTACTGTAACAGTATAAACTTCAGTCTCCATATAGGTGTAATAATGATAATTATAACACATATTGTTTAATATCCAAATAAAATGAGATTGATTATACTGAACTCCACGGAAAATGGATAAAGGCTGTAAAAATTTGTGTTATTGGGGTGCCTGGGTGGCTCAGTGGGTTAAAGCCTCTGCCTTTGGCTCAGGTCATGATATCTAGGTCCTGGGATGGAGCACTGCATTGGGCTGCCTGCTCAGCGGGGAGCCTGCTTCCTCCTCTTTCTCTGCCTGCCTCTCTGCCTACTTGTGATCTCTCTCTCTCTGTCAAATAAATAAATAAAATCTTAAAAAAATTTATATTATTAGTGGTAAATATTCTATTATAAAAATATCAATATAAATTGCCGAACCTGCTGGTCCAATAGATGATATTATTATTTGAAGTAACCCACCACATTTTAAGAAAAGTAAAAAAAAAAATGATATTTTGTATTGACCAAACCCAATCGAAACTTTTAAAAGCCATCTCTAACAATCCTGTGGGCTTCTTCCTCTTCTCCCCAAGCACAAATGAAGTATTTGATTTTATAAAGTGCTAAACTATAAAGAGGTTGTTTGGTGATTTTCAGAGTTGTATTGTAACGAGAACAAATCAATTTCCATCATCTTTCTCCTGGGAAGTCATGAATCAATAATAAACTCACTTCTACAGAAAATAACAAATCATTGTTTAAAGGCTAGTTCTTCAGATACCTCATGAATCATATATGGAATGTTATAATAAAAGCAACAAAAGTGATAGCATTAAAAACATCTCTTGATAAACTTATTACACAATGCAGTTAAAAATATACATGGGCTTTGTGAATTATGCTCTAGAGACTTAACTAAGGGAATGAAAAACAAATCCTTTCAGCTTGAGAAACATTACATGCTACCCATCATGTTCCAGCAAGTTTCTACTAAAGAGAGTTGGAAAGTTCCTCAGCCACGCTAGAAACACTAGGACTACCTCAGAATTTATTATAGCAAGTTGAAAAAGTGTTCGTATAATATTTGGCATATATACATTTGACAGTTAAAAAGTTGAAGGTAGAGAGTAACTAAAATGGATAAAACATAGAATAAAGGAAGAAAATACAGTAAAGAAACAGGAAGGGCTCCTGGGTGGCTCAGTGGGTTAAAGCCTCTGCTTTCGGCTCAGGTCATGATCTCAGGGTCCTGGGATCGAGGCCCGCATCGGGCTCCCTGCTCAGCAGGAAGCCTGCTTCCTCCTCTCTCTCTCTGCCTGCCTCTCTGCTACTTGTGATCTCTCTCTCTGTGTCAAATAAATAAATAAAATCTTAAAAAAAAAGAAACAGGAAAAATGGAAACAGACAAGTGGGACGTTGAACAAGAAACTGTATATGATGATAATCAAATCAAAGCACCATAAATCTTTCAAGGAAGGGAAGGAGACAATCCATGTAGTAAAATGATATCCCAGAAGGTTGGAGAGGAGGCTATTCCCATGCATGAGAAAAAACATTAAAAACTCAATGTCAGTGGACAATGTCTGTGGAGATGGAATGGAGCCACGTTAATCAAGACTACGGTGTGGTTGGGAAGGTTGTACCCTGCAAAAAGTCACTTGGATGAAGGTGGCTTGTCAAAGAAGTGTGGGGTTGCATCACTCCTGAGAAAGGTGCCATTCTGTAATTACTTCTGTCCCCCCAAAAAGACATTGAGAAGAGGGCCTTCTCTTCCTCCTCCTCTTTTTTTCTCCTTCTCCTCCTTTTCCCTCTTTTCCTTCCTCTTTCATTTCCTTCTTACCTTCATCACACAAAGGAAGAGAATATGCTTGACATAGACCCACTACCTCTTCCCTTGAAAAATAGAAATAAAGTTATAAGAAGGTTTGAAAACATGTTTAAAAGTCAGAAAGTCTAATCAGAACTGTGAGGAAATGTATTCTTTCGTGGTTTGGGTCAAAGGTGGGTATAAGATGACTTAAATATTCCCGTGGATAATTAACAAAGGTAGCAGCCAGAATGGAAATTGACAAAATTCTCAAAGGACATGTTCATATATAATGAAGCTTAATTTGGTTATTATTTGTATGTGGTGATTATAAAGGAAGGGAGTATATATATCAAGGTTATTTTGGGGGGGCTATAAAGTTTATTAGAGTTGACATTACATGAACTTCCTCTATTCACTGCTGTAATATAAAGAAACATCATAAAATACATAGAAGATATAAAATCACATATTTTCTTTTTCTTTTTTGTTCTTTTTTAAAAGATTTTATTTATTTATTTGACACAGAGAGAGAGAGAGAGAGATCACAAGTAGGCAAAGAAGCAGGCAGAGAAAGGAGGAAGTAGGCTCCCCGCCGAGCAGAGAGCCCAATGCGGTCCTTGATCCCAGGACCCTGAGATCATGACCTGAGCCGAAGGCAGAGGCTTTAACCCACTGAGCCACGTAGGCACCCAACACATTTTATTTTTCAATTTATTTTTCTATTGCAGTTATTGTTACTCTGAGTTTAATATTCAACTTTATAACTTCCATGCTCTAGAGAAGAATATGTTGTGTGTGTGATACATGCATGTGTGCATATGCATGTTGTGTATATAGGTACACCTACAAATACAGAACCATGGAAAATAAAATAGCATGTGATTAATGTAATTTTTACTTATAAGATGCTCCTGAACTCAGAAAATTAAAAAATAATTACTATGCTAAAAGAAATTTAAAGTAATAGAAAGAGAATATATAAACTGGACAGAAAGTCCCTTGTAATTTTTAGAAATAAGTAAGTTAAGATTAAGGAAAAAAACATACTTTAAAAATGTGGTTTATCTGTTTTTAATAAATGGATACATAAGGTTTTTAACCAGAAAGACTACAATGGTACTATTAGTAGTCAAAGGAAGGTAGAGAGAGGAACTTTTTAGAAGTGTCACATGAATAAATGTTATGTTGAAAGAATATATTAAAACACAAGGCTAAAAATAAGCCATCCTCATAATTTGGAAGGTAAAACACTCAAGATAAGTGTTAAAAATCGATTAAGTAGTTGACTAATATTTTTGACTAATATTTTTTCATTATTTCATTTACAAAACAAAAACAAAAACAAAACCCACCTTTTCTCAGGTCCTGTTATATTCCAGGCACCTAATAATGCCCTAGAAATATAAAAATAAGGACTTTAAAATGTCATTCAGTAGATATAGACCAACTCTGTCACTCACACATCAGTTCATTAAGTCTCTAGTAGAGAATCCAAGGATATGCAACATAATATTTCATGGAGCACTGGGTGTGGTGCATAAACAATGAATCTCGGAACACTGGAAAAATAAAAAATAAAATAAAATAAAAATAAAATATAAAATAAAGCTTGGGGCGCCTGGGTGGCTCAATGGGTTAAAGCCTCTGCTTTCGGCTCAGGTCATGATCTCAGCGTCCTGGGATCGAGGCCCGCATCGGGCTCTCTGCTCAGCAGGGAGCCTGCTTCCTCCTCTCCCTGTCTCTCTGCCTGCCTCTCTGCCTACTTGTGATCTCTCTCTGTGTCAAATAAATAAATAAAATCTTAAAAAAAATAAAATAAAATAAAGCTTGGATTCAACTCGAAGTATTTGGGGTTTTAACATATATTTATTAAAATCAATATGATAATAGGCATTTTTTGGCAAAGGTAGATGAATATTTATTTATTTGTTATTTATTTATTTATTTATAATCTAAATCAATTGGCCAAAGTATAGTACATCAATAGTTTTTGATATAATGTTTGATGATTCTTTAGTTGAGTTTATCACCCAGTGATTATCATATCATGCACATGTGGCCTCTTTAATGCCCATCATCCAGTTACCCATTCCCCCACCCACCTCCCTTTCCACAACCCTCAGGTTGTTTCCCAGAGCCAAGAGTCTCATATGGTTTGTCTCCCTCTCTAATTTCTTCCCATTCAGTTTTCCCCCTACTCCTGTCCTCTGTTCCTTGTGTTCCATATATGAGTGAAACCATATGATAATTGTCTTTTTCTGACTGACTTATTTCACTTAACATAATACCCTCCAGTTCCATCCATATCCATGTAAATGGTAGATATTCGTCCTATCTAATGACCGAGTAATATTCCGTGGTATATATGAACCACATCTTTATCCATTCATCCACTAAAGAACATCTTGGCTCCTTCCACTGTTTGGCTATTGTGGACATTGCTGCTATGAACGTTGGGATGCACATACTCCTTCTTTTCATTGTTAAATTAAGATAAATTTTAATAAAAGTGGTATGAAGAGTATAATATATGTCATGTTCATTTAAAGGATTAAAAAGCGGTATGCTTTTGAGATGCCCTGGCACCTTCTAACAATTTTAACCTAGTTTCTATGAATAAATGGTATTTTAAGTTTTAAATCATTACTTATAAAATCATTGTTTATAAATCATAGTTTTTTAACTGAAATTTCATAAATTAGGGTTTGCTTACAAAGGCTTTACAATATCCCAAGACAATGAAACTTTATAAGGAAATACAAGGGTCATCAACTTACAATCATTTAACTTTTTCTTTTTTACTTTATGATGGTGCAAAATTGATAAACATTAGTGGAAACTGTACTTCAAATTTTGAATTTTGATCTTTTCCTAGACTAGTGATATGTAGCAAGACATTCTAATGATGCCAGGCAGTGGAAGAAAGTCACAGCTCCCAGTAAGCCACGTGATCATGAAGGTAAACAACTGATACACTTATAAGAATTCTGTACCCATACAACATTCCATTCTTCAATTTCAGAACAATATTCAATAGATTATATTAGATGTTCAACACTTTATGGTAAACTAGGTTTTGTGTTAGATAATTTTGCCCAAGTGTGGGTTAATGCAATTGTTCTGAGCATGTTTATTTTATTTTATCAAAGATTTTGTTTATTTATTTGTCAGAGAGAGAGAGCACAAGCAGGGGGAGCAACAAGCAGAAGGAGATGCAGGCTCCCTGCTGAGTAAGAAGCCTGATGTGGGACTGGATCGCAGGATCCTGGGATCATGACCTGAGCTGAAAGTAGACATTTAACCAACTGAGCCACCCAGGTATCCCAATGTGTCTGAGCTTGTTTAAGGTAGGCTAGGCTAAGGTATGATGTTTCATAGGTTAGGGGTATTAAATGCATTTTTGACTTAGGACCTTCTCCACTTATGATGGAGTTACAACCTGATAAACCTGTATATGGCAACTGATTTAAAACAAATATTTAATAAAATATCATCCTATTCAATTATGGTTTTCAATGATGCTAGTAGAGTACAAATAGAGAATAAGGAAAACATACCCAAGTGTGCAAAAGTATAACAATGTTACAACAGTATTTACCATCTATGACTATGTCTGTGCCCTTCAGCATGACCACCATGCCATGCCCTACAAACACAGGTGTCAACAAGCATAAAGAGATTCTGTCGGGAAATCATTTCACGACTTGTTTGTAGACCTCCTCTCACAGTGGAGAGTGAAAATTGCACTGGTAAGAGCTTTCCAAGTTGATGGAAGAGAAAAAGTGTATACCAAGCTTGTAAACATAGTGAAACTACACGTATCCAGAATTATCTAAGAATTCGTATTAAAGATAATACAGCATTCATCTGTGTTTTTAAAGTGGAAAGTATGAATGTGCAATCAATTCGAGCTTATATTTTTAGCAATTAAGGTAAAAGTATTCTAGTTCATCCCTGGAAAAACAAATGGATTCATTAAGTATTTGAATTTCTTTCAGCTTTCTATTTCCTTGATGATGATAATCAGATTCTTATATGATTTCTATACCGCGTGTTTAAAATCAAACTATACTGAAGCAATGAAAACAAAAGTGATGCTAGTCTTCTTTTTGAATATTGTGCCAGAATGATATAGAAGTCTATTTGTAATTTTTCAAATTTGCTTGTTTTTTTGTTCCAATACATTATTTATTATAAGATTAGAAATTCGGTATATTTCAGTTATGATATTGCAATTCTTGCTTAAGAACGGATTGGCTTATCTAAATTTCACATCAATCCTGCTGCTAATTTACTTATCTCTTATAGATTTTACAAACAACAAAATGTCATAAACTGGAAATTAAAAAAAATTGTACTTCTTTAAACCATTTGTAAGCACTGACAAATTTTTCTTTTGCAACATGTTAACCAAATATTATTTTGAAAAATATACTTTCCAAGCATAATAAGTTTTCTGGAATATTTTGCGCATTGATTTTAAATTGCTAACAATATGGTTTCACATTAACAATGTTTGGTTCAATAGCAAGTCACATTCAAAATCTAAGGTGTTTTATTCTGCCCATTTAATGTCTGCCAGCTAGGAATTTTTACTTTAATGACGATGAATGGACAAGAACTCAATTACAAATTCTAAATAAATATCTTGTGTTATATCCAGAATAAAATGCAGTGTTTAGAATAAGGTTGAGAGTACATATTGGTGGATAACTAAATTATCTTATATAAAATAGAAATGTCAAAATGTAAGTAAACTATACTGAAACTGTGAGAAGAGTATCAGTCAGTTGTCAAGTCAAGTAATAGATATATATGTTTTAGGATAAATTTTATTTTTCATTTCTAAAAATATTTTATTAATGATATTTTATTTCTCGTCTGTACTGATGCTTAAAACAAAAAGATATTTGGATAATCAACATTTCTTTTCAAAGTTACATAAAAATAAATATTCTAGAATTTGATCACTATTTTTAAATTTATACATCACTATTATTTTCAAAACTGCAAGTCAAAAATATTTTTGAATAAAGTGATGAAATAAAGATAACTTTTTTTTTAAAGATTTTATTTATTTATTTGACACAGAGAGAGAGATTACAAGTAGGCAGAGAGGCAGGCAGAGAGACAGGGAGAGGAGGAAGCAGGCTCCCTGCTGAGCAGAGAGCCCGATGTGGGCCTCGATCCCAGGACGCTGAGATCATGACCTGAGCCGAAAGCAGAGGCTTTAACCCACTGAGCCACCCAGGCACCCTAAAGATAACTTTAATATAGTCTCCTTTCTAAAATGAGTTGAGCATTACAAAAATAAAGTAATTAAGCCTTAAGTTATACATGCATTTAAAGTCAAATAAGGTAGGATCCTGGAAGGACAAATATTGCTCAAGACCTTGTCTCCCATGCAAAATCCTATAGAAGCTTTATAGTACAATGGCTGATTTCCTGTATGGAATAACATATAAAATTATCCTTTTAAGACATCTCAGAAATATATCATATATTGAAATACAGGGAAAGAGTCATATTAAAATGATGAACCAGAAAATCTGCCATAATTACAATGATCAGAAAAGCAGAATCTACTTCAGATAGTCCCCTGACTTTTGGAAGGTCTGGAGATAAAAGGAGATGAAAAACCAAACCAAACCAAAACAAACCTTTAGTCAATTACAATGAAGGATTGTTTAAAAGAAAGTAAATTTTAAAATTTATTAAATTATGCAGTTAAAACAATGTGAATACATAATGAGCTCAGTAATTAAAGATTGCATAGTTGCCATTAATCACATTATTTGGCTTAATCCCAAGTACAAATAAAATTATTTAATTTGCAAAGTAGAATATAAGGAATTTTATGACCTCCAGAGGACCTTGATAGCTAAATAAAAAATCCATCCTGTGATCCTTCTGAATTCAAAATGTTAAATGAGTCGATGATCTCACCAGATTGCATATGTGAAATTGACTTATTGTATTGGCTAAGAAGCGTACAGCTCTAGGAATTTACTATATGAGAGAATTTGGGTGACTCAGAGTCCTTAAATTCCCCTAACTCCATCTCCACTTAGCTCATTTTGCAAGAAGCAGTAGCAATGCTTCCCTTGAAAGATGAAGTTCAGTCCTTGCTTTAATAATTCATAATATCCTCACCCAAGGAAGCTTGTTTGCAGTGGAAAGCTGATTCCTCTCATACACCATTCCTCACTGCCTCTAGGACTCTCATTACAATCTGATATATGCCTGCTTCTACGAGGGGTATAAAAACAGGAAGCTGAAAACATAAACTTTAGAAAATTACTAACTATGTAAATAAACTCTTAAGGATGCTAGAAAAAGAGAGAGAGAGAATATTATAATTTTACACAGAAGTAAATTTTTAAAAAATGAGTGCCTTTTCCCACAAACTGGATTCAGTGGACTACATGAAACACTAGATTACGGTTTCAACTGAAACCGCTCCTTTATTTACTTGGTTAGTTAACTGGAACATGGCCTCAAAGACTAAGGTGAGAAAATTAGAGAAAAAAATAACTACAGGAAGCTAATATTTGGGGATATAGTCAACTGTGCCCAAACTATGTTTGAAGAGAGAGCTCAGAGCTCACCAATCTTGAGGAACATATCACTAAGGAGAACACTAGCTTCTACATATAGAAGTTTATGGTGATAGGGTTTATGATGCTATTGAGAATTAGTGTTATTGAAATTAACTCCCAGATTTTAGGAGGAAAAAAGGAACTGGGGCAACAGAGATCACATACTTGTACTATAGTGCCCAAAGCAGTAACTCCAAAAGAGATGGGGTTGGTTAATTAGAAAGATTATGTCAAAAGGAATCTTTAATGTTGCTCAATTGTGCACAGGACCCCTGGACTAAAATAAAGAGCAAATCACTTGGTTTTCTTTTAATTGGTATCACTGAAATTATTCCAGCCATATTAATAGAAGCCTAACTTCAGAATCAAAGACTGGAGTTATGGCCTCTTACACACTTTTTAGAATTAAGTGAGTTCATATATTCAGGATCCATTGAAAGAAATAAATATTTGGTATACTTGAAATTATGTCTTAAAATATTCTCATGAAAAACTCTATAAAGTTTCATATTGTATTTCAGATTTATATGAATACACAGTGAAAAATTATAAAATTAATTTACAATTTGGGTACTCATTAGAATGAAATCTGCTCTCAGACATAAAATACAATAATAAAATCGGTCCCAGAGTTTTTTTTTTT
>LNAC01000355.1:2560899-2764044 GCA_002007465.1 Ailurus styani
AGGACCCTGAGATCATGACCTGAGCTGAAGGCAGAGGCTTTAACCCACTGAGCCACCCAGGCGCCCAGTCCCAGAGTTTTTTATGAGCTATATATTTCAAGTTTCACCTAGGGTCAGGAAAGAACAATCTACCTACTTTGTAGGAGTGTCAGAAAGCAGCTAAGTTTGCAACAGTTATTTTGTGATGGAGTGATGAGTCACCAAAGAGTTAAAATATTGTGGGTTTTTATATGCAAAGCAAAATGAGAGTGAACTAAAAAGCTCTAGAAAAGAAAAAAATAGTCTTAGCTAAAAGAGCTCTTTTAACAATCTTCCTCTTTAATCTCAGAGCAAGAGAGGAATGTAAGACATGAACATTGAGAGGCAGGTTCTATTTACATGTAACATATATACATAGGAAATCCTTATGTCAACAGAGAACACTACAGCCAATGGTAATCTTAAACTGTGTTGCTTATGGAAGTGTTTTTCATTCTAAGAGTGGTAAAATATTAGTGGTTAATAAAAGTTTCTTGACCCCACCATATATTTTTGCATGGAATTACTGAACTAGAATTTAAATTGAATAGAATAAATTCAATAGAATCACTATGTTACATTTGATATTTTAAATCTTCATTGAGGGTGCCTGGGTGGCTCAGTGGGTTAAAGCCTCTGCTTTCAGCTCAGGTCATGATCTCAGCGTCCTGGGATCGAGGCCTGCATCGGGCTCTCTGCTCAGCAGGGAGCCTGCTTCCTCCTCTCCCTGTCTCTCTGCCTACCTCTCTGCCTACTTGTAATCTCTCTCTCTGTGTCAAATAAATAAATAAAATCTTAAAATAAATAAATAAATAAATAAATAAATAAATCTTCATTGAGATATCAGAAATAAACTTTCTTGTCTTTGAAAAAATGAGTTTTTCCCCTATTACAAAAAAGAATTTCTACTGTATATCAAAAAATAATTTGGAATTTTTGAATTTAAAGTATTACCCTGCATATGTTAATTTAGTTTCAGAACTAAGTAGTGACAACTAATCAATAAAAAAAATAAATGAATATTGATGTTGTAAGGCTTTTTCAATACTTTATTCATAGCACCCTTAAAACAAGGTAGGCATTGCATATAAGGAATCAATGTGGTTATATGGAAATTGGAAGGCTAACATCTTGTACTTTGAATTCTTACTGTGATGAATAGTTGTTAAATATTTATCCCTTGATGATTTACTTCCTTGATTAGTTTGCAAAACTTATTCCACTTTAAAATGAGCAAACTGAAATTATTGATTTCCTTTACATTGGATTCTACAGACATTCACTAATGCCAGGGAGGGGGGAAGAAAAGAAAAAGATCATCTAGAAAAAAAATAGAAGGAAGCTGAATGTTAAGTTTATTGCATCATAAATTTTGAGATTGTATAGTATAGGGGAAGAAAGGGGAAGTAAAGCTAGTTGCCTTTCTTTAAAATGTTCAAATACTTCATATTTAACACCTCTTACTATGTTTTCTGGTTTAATTATACATTTGTAAATACATAACTTTCCTATATGTGTAGGCCAACTTTCATCTTTTCCCAGTCTTACTCTTTAAAAGATGCAGTATTTTCTGTCTTTAAAGTACTTAAAATTATAGAAAGAGTTTCAAGGGAGACATTTTGTAGACTACTACATATAATACTTAGAAATAGCCTTTTTGTTTTTTTAAATATTTCATCTATTCATTTGAGAGAGAGAGCACTAGAGTGTGCCCAGGAGCCCAGGCGGCCGGTGGAGGATCAGGCAGAGGAAGAAAGAGAAGAAGACTTCTCGCTGAGCAGGGAGCCAGATATGGTCTCCATTCCAGGACCCTGGGATCCTGACTGAAGCCTAAGGCAGACACTGAACTGACTGAGCCACCAGGTGCCCATATTTAGAAATATAATTAGAGGTCATGAAGTCCTCCTGGCTTTGTGTTTCTCTAGGACACAGACTACAGAAATGACTCCAGTTTCCTTATGAACCCTGATGTTCTTTTCCTTTGACCACATATAAAAGAGAAAAATAAATAAATCTTATATGCCTGTCATTTTATTTTCAAGAATAAATATAATTTGCAACTATTATATGAAAGAAAGGATAAAAATGAACAAATGAAGCTTTGGGAAGTTTTGAGGAAACCATACAGACACCTTGAGAAGAGAACAGATGTGTGACCTTAAACATATTCTAGTCTTTACTGAATACTTTTTTGCGTCTAGCCATTGAGGTACAATAGAAACATCCGAGGATTTTTTTTATTTATTTTTAAAGATTTTTATTTATTTATTTCTCCTCACAAGGAGGCAGAGAGGCAGGCAGAGAGAGGGGGGGAAGCAGGCTCCCTGCTGAGCAGAGAGCCCGATGCGGGCCTCGATCCCAGGACCCTGAGATCATGACCTGAGCCGAAAGCAGAGGCTTTAACCCACTGAGTCACCCAGGCACCCAATCCGAGGATTTTTTAACAAATAAATGAAAGTCTCAGTTTGAGAAAGGATCAAACTGATTTAGGAAAGGAGAAAAACTATCTGGTACTTCTTATCCAAGTTAACTCACTAGTTGCAATCTCAGACAATGCCAAAAAATTTATTTACAATGGTAAAAAGATTTGAATAAGCTTAAGTTCTGAAAACACAATCTCGAGCTATTTTTTAAAACTGTTTTCATTTTCTGAAAACATAATATTCCAAATGAAGCCTAATCTTAATAGTTTAATAATTTATTTTCTTGTTTAGTCAGAAACTTATTTCTTAAATACATAACACTTAGTTTATACTTCTAATTTTTATTTCCATGTTTGAATATTCCAGCCTTAAGCTTAATGTACCGAAGCTGCAATACTTCAAAGCAATTGTGATGCTAACCACCTGGACTTAGGTAGAACCCACAAGTTAAGGGCATAGTCCCCTAAAAGACTACTCCTTCTTCAGATGTCAGCTGCAGGTTTAAGAGTCCCCAGGCCACCTGCTCTTATAAACAACTGGGGGTGTTTCCATCCCTTCAGTTTCAATAATTTGAAAGAAAGATGCCAAACTCAGGAAAGCACTATATAATGATGACAGTTTTATTTTAAAGGATACAAATCAGGAGCTGGCAAGTGAAGAGACACAAAGGGCATGATCAGGGAGAATTCCAAAAAAGGAGCATCTGTATCTTCTCTCCATGGAAGCAGGGCACATTCTGAATCTGGGAACTTGGGGCAAGCTGGAATTAAAGAGTAGCCATTCCTTTGAGGGGAGGACAAATCATTTGTTCTGTGGAAAATTGATTTTAAGGTAATACTCCTGATGGAGTGGGAATTCCATTCCTCAGATGGTAATTTCCAGGTAAGCCACAGAAGACTCCTTTTGCATTTACTCTACAATCATATTGGCTGCCATACTTAATACGTTTTTTTTCTATTTTTTTAAATTTATTAACATATAATGTAGTATTTGTTTCAGGGGTACAGGTCTGTAAATCATCAGTCTTACACAGTCATACTCAGAGCACTCACCATAGCACATACCCTCGCCAATGTCCATCAACCAGCCACCCCATCCCTCCCCCACAACCCCCCTGCCCCCAGGCAACCCTCAGTTTGTTTCTTGAGATTATGAGTCTCTTATGGTTTGTCTCCCTTCCCGGTCCCATCTTGTTTCATTTTTCCCTCCCTTCTCCCCATGACCCCCTACCCTGCCTCTCAAATTCCTCATATCAGGGAGATCATATGATAATTGTCTTTCTCTGATTGACTTATTTCTCTTAGCATAATACCCTCTAGTTCCATCCACATCATTGCAAATAGCAATCGGTTTTTTTTATGGCTACAGAGTATTCCATTGTACATATACCCCACATCTCCTTTATCCATTCAACTGTTGATGGACATCTAGACTCTTTCCATAGTTTGGCCATTGTGGACATTGCTGCTATAAACATTCGGGTGCACCGGCCCCTTCAGATCACTACATTTGTATCTTTGGGGTAAATACCCAGTAGTGTGATTGCTGGGTTGTAGTTTATCTCAATTTTCAACTTTTTGAGGAACCTCTATTCTGTTTCACCTTGGGTGCATCACCTTGCATTCCCACCAACAATGTAGAAGGGTTCCCCTTTCTCTGCATCCTCGCCAACACCTGTCAATTACTGACTTGTTAATTTTAGCCATTCTGACTGGTGTGAGATGGTATCTAACTGTTGTTTTGATTTGTATTTCTCTGATGCCGAGTGATGTTGATCACTTTTTCATGTGTCTGTTGGCTATTTGGATGTCTTCTTTGTAGAAATGTCTGTCCATGTCTTCTGCCCATTTCTTGAATAGATTATTTGTTCTTTGAGAGTTGAGTTTGATAAGTTCTTTATAGATTTTGGATACTAGCCCTTTATCTGATATGTCATTTCCAAATATCTTCTCCCATTCAATCAGTTGTCTTTTGGTTTTCTTGACTGTTTCCTTTGCTGTGCAAAAGCTTTTAATCTTGATGAAGTCCCAATAGTTCATTTTTGCCCTTGCTTTCCTTGCCTTTGGTAAAGTTCCTAGGAAGAAGTTGCTGGGGCTGAGGTTGAAGAGGTTGCTGCCTGTGTTCTTCTCAAGGATTTTGATGGATTCCTGTCTCCCATTGAAGTCTTTTATCCATTTCAAGTCTATTTTTGTGTGTGGTGTAAGGAAATGGTCCAATTTCATTCTTCTGCGTGTGGCTGTCTTACTTTCCCAACACTATTTGTTGAAAAGACTGTCTTTTTTCCATTGGACATTCTTTCCTGCTTTGTTGAAGATTAGGTGACCATAGAGTTGAGGGTCCATTTCTGGGCTCTCTCTTCTGTTCCATTGATCTATCTGTCTGTTTTTGTGCCAGTACCATACTGTTTCAATGATTACAGCTTTGTAATAGAGCTTGAAGTCTGGAATTATGATGCTGCCAACTTTGGTTTTCTTTTTCAACATTCCTCTGGCTATTTGGGGTCTTTTCTGGTTTTATATTTTTCTGGTTTTATATTTATATAAGATACAAATTTTAGGATTATTTGTTCCATTTCTTTGAAAAAAGTTGATGGCATTTTGATAGGGATTGCATTAAATGTATAGATTGCTCTAGGCAGCATAGACATTTTCACAATATTTGTTCTTTCAACCCATGAGCATGGAATGTTTTTCCACTTCTTTATGTCTTCCTCAATTTCTTTCATGAGCACTTTATAGTTTTCTGAGTACAGATTCTTTGTCTCTTTGGTTAGGTTTATTCCTAGGTATCTTATGGTTTGGAGTGCAATTATAAATGAGATTGACTCCTTAATTGCTCTTTCTTCAGTCTTGTTGTTGGTGTAAAGAAGCACAAATGATTTCTATGCATTGATTTTATATCTTAACACTTTGCTTAATTCCTGTATGAGTTCTAGCAGTTTTGAAGTGGAGTCTTTTGGGTTTTACACATAAAGTATCATATCATCTGCAAAGAGTGAGAGTTTGACTTCTTTGCTGATTTGGATGCCTTTTATTTTTTTGTTGTCTGATTGCTGAGGCTAGGACTTCTGGTACTATTTTGAATAGCCTTGGTGATAGTGAACAGCCCTGCCACGTTCCTGACCTTAGTGGAAATGCTCTCAGTTTTTCCCCATTGAGAATGATGTTCGCTGTGGGTTTTTCATATGCTTATTTTTTATCAAATAAAGTCAAACAAACACCTTTGAGGTGCATTACTTTATCAATCCATTCAGAAGCCCAAGTTAATGAAAGTTTTGACTTCTTCAACAGGTGGTTTCCACTGTAAGTCTAGATATTGACATCCAAATGGCAAATGCATTTAAGAGGTACAGTGAAAGATTATAAGCCAGACTTAGAAGTGTTTTACATTACACTTACTAACGGTTCATTGGTCAGAAAGAAAGAAACCAGTTTAATAAAGAGGAACCGAGTCTCTGTGAATCCGTTATCTAATGCTACATCACAAATAACCCCTAAAAGTTGCAGTTTTAAAAAAAATCTGTTATATCACAGTTTTTGTGGGCCAGGAATCTGGGACCAGCTTAGCTGGGCCTTCTGGCTCAGAATCTTTCATGAGGTTTCAATTAACCACTCAGCCAGGACTGTAGTCATCTCAAGATTCCTGTGGGAGAGGTTCACTTATGGGTCATGATATGTGCCTCTGAGTATACACACATGGACCTTTCCAAAGGGTTATTGCAAGACAAGGCACTGACTTACTCAAGTAGAAGCAACTTAAGAGACAACTAGAGTGACTAATATGGAAGGAGGAAACCACAGTCTTTATATAATCTAATTTCAGAAGGGAAAAAAAACCCCACCACTTTTGTCATATTATATTCATTAGAAGCATGTTAATATTTCCACCTCACATGCAAGAAGAGGGGATTGCATATGTTCTGAAATGTACAACCTTTTGAGAAGTATTTGCAGAGCACTTGTTTCATATATATATACAATGTATATATCTTTCTATATCTGTATCTATATCTGTATCTATGACAGTGGACCAGTTAAAGAAAAGAATGGATTAAATAAAAAGAGGAGGAGGAAAAATTACAAAAAATTACTGAAATCTTGCCATCTGTAAGAACAGGGATGGCGTACAATGTAAAATACTGAAGTCAGTCAGAGAAAGACAAATACCATATGATTACATTCATATGTGGAATTTAAGAAACAAAACAGATGAGTATAGGGGAAAAAGAGAGAGAAGCAAGTCAAGAAACGAACTCTTTACTATAGACAACAAACTGATGGTTACCAAAGGGGAAATGGTGGGGGAATGGGTGAAATAGGTGATGGGGATTAAGGAGTGTACTTGTGAAAAACACCAGGTGTTATATGGAAGTGTTGAATAACTAGAGTGTACACTTGAAGCTAATATTATACTGTATGTTAACAGGAATTTAAAGAAAAAATTATTTTAAAAAACAATGTTGGATAGAATTCTCCTGGGTCTAAAATTTTGTTTTATGTTCATGTTTTGCAATTTCTAGGATCCAACTTTTGTTTTTAATTATAAACCACTGCAGGTAGTTTGGGAAAAAAGTGAAGTCACAAAGAGAGTTTTGCAATATTGTTGAAACAAGAATATTTGGTTTAAAAATAGAAAAAGGTATAACAATAATAAATCAAGCAATAAGTTTATCTTAAATTCTATTTTATATGTAGTAATTAATAAGTATAACTTGTAAACTGTTTCCATATCTTACATAGCTTTGCTTTATTATGTTTCTCAGTCACTAAACATTTTCTACCAAAATTTTGGTCTTGAGAAAGATAATGTTTAAAATTTAGGTAAATTCAATTACAATAAGAACCTACATATTTCTTTCCTTTTATTAGAAGATACAACAAAGATGTTTGCTGCTGTTGATATAGTACAGTATAAGGGTTGACTACATCTTAAGTGAGAACTTTGTTTTAAAACTCATTGGTAAGCTGCCTCAAACTCTTTGTTTAGTTCACCAGATTGTAAATTCATCTTACTATCTCTCTAAAAGTAAGCATATTTTACCCAGAACCCCAGTAAACAAAGTTTTCTATGTTTAAGTAGTTTGCTTTATATTTTTCTTTAATTAAAAATGAATATATATCTAAAAGAAACATTTCTAGTGATGTTTGTGTTTTTTAATTATTATGTTCAGTTAACCAACATATAGTGCATCATTAGTTTTTGATGTAGTGTTCAAAGATTCATTAGTTGTGCATAACATTCTGTGCTCATCACAATCCGAGCCCTCCTTAATACCCATCAACTGGTCACCCCATCCCCCAAACCCCCTCCCTTCTGTAACCCTCAGATTGTTCCCCAGAGTCTCTCCTGGTTTGTCTTCCTCTCTGATTTTTCCCCATTCAGTTTTCCCTCCCCTCCCCTGTGGTCCTCCACACTATTCCTTATGCTTGCATTTTTTAAGATAGAGCTCAATTAGATATTTCACAACAACTCAAAGATGTAAACACATAGTCATTAATTAATGGATTTTTCCTGTGACTTGAGCACATTACAACAAGAAAAGATGAAAAGATCCATGAGTGATAAGACACGTTTTGAGGAGACAAAAAGTTTGAATAGTGAGTGTGATTTATGAGGTACAGGAACATATCCCCCAAAAGCACGTACTTAATCAAATGATTACAATGAAGACAATTCTACTTCATGTTATGCATTTATTTCTAAATTTCCTTTTAAAATGCAAATATGCTAATGTAGGCATGACTTCACAACATTGTCATTCTACCTATGGTTAGTGGCATGCCCGTAAATGCTTAACTATTAGTTATCTGAGGAAAAAATACCTCGTAAGTACAACCTGTAACACTTGTCAATTTCTGGAGTGTGAATATCCTCACCATGGTTTATTTCAGATAATAATATGAGGTCATCGCAGGCAGAGTTGGGAAAAAATGTGAAGTAGCACACCATTATATAGCAGTTCCAATACAAAAATATTTGTATACATCCTCAAGAATATAGATAATAGTAGAATATAGTAAGACAATAGGGAAGTCTTGACTTTTGAATATTTATTTTTCTTTTAATAAAATTAATTTAATTATAACTTTATATGTTAATTTTTAACAGTGACTACTTTCAAAAATCCATTTGCAAAGTTCCTAAAAAAATTAGCAATCCACTCATCTGAGCAAGTATGGGCCAGCTCCAATTCACTACTGACTGTAATTCATTTTGAGATATGCATTTTTAATAGGGGACAGTGACACCATGTCTGTAAATTAGGAGAAAGGGACAAAAGGGAGATTGATCTGTTGATAAGGACAAGGTACACAGAAATGAATTGTTTTTTAGAATATTTCATAGACTTGCCTAACACAACAACTTGGAATGGGCACTATTTATAGTGGTAATCAAAATAAGCCATTCTTGTATAAATTTGACTTTAGCATTTTACTCCATCAATCCATTAAGTAAAAATAATAGCAAATTTGCTATAGAAGCACCGTTAGTTCTCATATGTACCTCCATTTTCCAACTGCTCTTTATTATTAGACATCAACCACATCTCGACACTCCTTTTTATCAATGGCTAAATGCAATGATTTATAAATTAATGCAAATTAACAATATCCCTTTATTATATTTATTTTTTCCTAAGGCTCAATAACAGGTTTATGTTGTTTTAGGGTAAAAGCTTACAAAATGTTTTTCCTGTTGTGAATACAAATATCTTTTTTTTTTATAAATACGGATTTCTGTTATGAATCTAGATATTGGAAAACTAAGGTGACCTACAGACTTCTTGTCAATGATTTTTTTATAATACATGGTCATCATTCATGCATTCTCTTAATTTAAAATTTGATAGAGCCAAATAAGAAAATTATTAAGGTCTAATCATTTTGAACTTCGTGCTCAAGTATATTGTAGGGAAAATAATTGTGAAGTGAAACTTATTTGGTTCCATTTCTCTTTAGAGTTTAAATAATTACTGTTTTTCTTTTATCCCTGAATATTTAGTGTTCTCTCTCCAGTATTTGTGCCTCTTATTTGGTCCCTTTTCTTGGTGTTTTTTTAATTTCTCCAAATTTTTAAAATATGAGCTTAGTAACTTAAAAGAGGTTCAGGATGGCAACATAGGAAGATTGAATTCAACCTCTCCCATGGATACAAGTTTAAAACTATATATGGAGGTAACTTCCTCTGAAAAAGACTTTAAAACTAGAAAAACAGAGCCTCCACAACAACAGATGAAAGGACAGTGTCAAAATAGGTGTGAGAGGGGCACTTGGCTGCCTCAGTTGATAGAGAGACCTGATTCTTGATCTCAGAGTTGTGAGTTTGAGGCTCCCATTGGGTGTAGAGATAACCTAAATAAATAAAACTTAAAAAAAAAAGATGGTGAGCAACAATTTGGAGGATATCAAAAACGCAGAACTTTTCCTTGAGTATTGAAGGATCTGTGCTCCACATTAGGCAGGCCAACCCCTAGATCCTGCACATGTGAGATAAATCCCCAAAATACATAACTTTGTAAACAATAGGGATTATATCCAGTAAAACCACAGAAATATAAGTAAAGGAGTGTCCGTTCTTAAAGGGCTCACACAAAGATTCACTTGCCCAGGACACAGCACTAGTCTGAAAAGTGCATGGATCATATAATAAGGAGACCCTCTTACTAATCTTAAAGCATCTGACAGAGAGGCAGTAGTTCTTTGGGAATGGAGACCCTGGCATGTGCCATTTCTACAATCTTGCTCTAACTTATAAATGCCAGCACTGGTGGGTGCCATTTTGGAACTCTCTTTCTAAACTGTTAGCACTGGAGGGCATGCCTTCATAAGGGCCTAGCCCTAACCTGCACCAGAGCCCTGTGTCATGGCTGGGTTGAGTGAGAGCCCTGCCCAACCCTCCTGCTCCCGGCAAGGGACTCACTTCAGAAATAAAGACACACAGACGAAAGTGAAGGAATAGAGAAAGATGTCCCATGCAAATGGAAATAAAGAGAAAGCTGTTATAGCTTTATTCATATCATACAAAATAGACTTTAAAATAAAGACTGTAATAAGAGACAAAAAAAGGAAAAGAGTAACACAGGGGAAGATGATGGAGCACAAGGATCCCTAGTTCACCTTCTCCTGTGGATTCACCAATGCTACAACTACATTTAAAGAAACTTGCTCTGCAAATTTCCTGGAGACTAGTAAAGAAGCTCTGACACAGCTAAAGATATAAAGAAGGGGACACACCATGAAAGATAAGAGAGGTAGAGATATGGTCTAGAACCAGCCCCTGAAGTGGCGACCCATAAGCAGGAGGGATGTGACATTCCTTCCTACACTATAGGTGTGGAGTTCCTTCCCTGAGCAGGGAATCAAGCCCCACATCAAGCACCCACACCCTAGAGATCTAGGCCAGATATACAAGTCCCCATGAAGTCTTGTTTTGAAAATAAGCAGGCCTTAACTCCAGAGGTTTTGAAAATCAGTGAGGCTTAACTCTAGGAGAGCTGGAGAACTTTAGGAAATGGAGACCCTGCTCCTAAAGGGCAGGCACACCATAGCACTTGGTCCCAGATCCAGCACAGGGGCAACAGTTTGAAAATGCTTGGGTTATACATGACTGGTTTGGGGGCATAAGCTGAAAAAGTAGGAATCTATGGGAACTTTCTCCAGAAACAGAAGTACTGGTGGGGACCATTTTTCTTGCCCCCACCCCCACCCAGCCAAGATAACTCGATGGTGGTAGACACTAGTTCTGATACTCTCATCTACCTTGCTAGCACTGCTCAGCCCCCACTGGCCTTTCCCAGTAGAGCTGCTGCTAACATGCCTGCTCTAGCAGGTGCCCTTCCAAGGTGGCTCCTGTCCTGCCATACCTGACAGGCCACTCTGCCCAACCTGTGTCCCTCCAAAGCTAGTGATGCCCTGGTAAGGGGAGTAGTCTTGCCTACCAGCATGTCATAGCTGCTTTAGCTGGGCTTCTTGTCAGCCCTGCTGGGGGTTAGCCCTACTCACCAGTGCTCATGAAGTAGTCATGCCAGTCATTGCAGCCAGCTGGGCTGGGAGCTAGCCCCATCCATCAGCATGCTTACAACATTCATGACCCAGTCACAGCAGATTAAGGAATACATAAATAAAGTCATTGAATCATAAGGGAAGAGAGCAAGAGATAAAAGGGATAAAGAAGAAATACAAAACATCCAAAAAATAATTAATGAAAATGCAATGGGATTACATCAAACTAAAAATCTTCTGCATAACGAAGAATAACATCACTAAAACAAAAAGTAACCTACTGAATGGGAAAGGATATTTGCAAATCATATTTCAGATAAAGGGTTAATATCCAAACTATACAAAGAACACATGAATTGCCACCAAAAATTTTAAAAAATTAAAAATGGGCAGAAGATCTGAATAGACATTTTTCCAAAGAAGATATACAGATGCCCAACAAGCACCTGAAAAGATGTTCAAGTTTATTAATAATCAGAGAAATGCAAATCAAAACCATAATGACATATTACCTTATACATATTAGAATGCATATTATCTAAAAGACAAGAAATAACAACTATTGGAGAGAAAATGGAGAAAAGAGAATGCTTGTACACTGTTGGTACAATCACTATGGAAAAAAGTATGGAGATTTCTCAAAATTTAAGAATACATCTACCCTATGATCCAGCTCTTTGACTTCTGGGTATTTATCTGAAGAATACAAAAATATCAATGTGAAAATATATGTGCATTCCTATCTGCACTGCAGCATTATTTACATCAGCCAAGATATGAATGGACCTTGAGAGTATTATTCAAGGGAAATAAGTCAGATGAGGAAAGATATGCTACATGATTTCACTCATAGGAAGAAATGAACAAACAAAACAAACTCATTACAGTGAACAGATGATGGTTACCAGAGGGGAAGGACAATGGGAGATGGGCAGAAAGGATGAAGGGGATCTATGGCATGGTGATGGAAGGTAACTGGATTTTTGCATGGTGATCACTTGGTATTGTAGCGTAGTAGTATATACAGATACTGAATTATAATGTTGTATGCCTAAAACTTATATAATATACACCAGTTTTACCTCAATACAACAAAAATGTGTTTAGCTATTCCAGTGTTTTAAATTGTTTAATGTATAACTTTTAATTCAAATATTTTATTAATATATACACATAACATATATGTATAGGCAGAGAAATAAATTTTATTAATATATGCACATGACATCTATCTATCATCTATCTATCTATCTGTACATATGCAGTGAGAGAGAGAGAAATAAATTTACTCTAAGATCAGGGGTTTGAATCAGTTGGAAATAACTTAAGTATTCTCAATTTAGCATAATTTTGATAATTAGGCTAACGTGCTAATGTGTTTTTTGTAAGTAATATAACAAACTCTGGCCAACTTAAGCAGTACATTAACTCATTAAATGTGTACTGAGAGGCACATGGAATATCCAGAACTGTGGGAGAGTCAGCAATGTAGGCTAAACATCCAGAAACAATGCCCATAAGGATACTTCACAACAGGTTCTGGGAATGGCAGAGCCGCTCACCATAGTTTGTAACTACCTCTAGAACCAAATGGAATTCATGCAGCTCATGTTCTAACAATTAACTTCCACTTAAAACTTTGGGATGTTTTTGGATAGGCTAAGACTGTTATTGTCTGCACTCTGCTAAGAAGGTTGGCTGGGGAAGTTGTCTAGAACATTTAGTTTCCGTTGCCTGAAATAGGTTTGTCTCATGATGTAGATGATTGTCTTCAAATAGGAAGGACTGGATAGGTTGAGAGCACAGCATATGCCTACTAGGGACTATTAAAAATGCAGAGCCCTAATTCCAGTAATATTCTCTTAGAAAAGTTTATAGTCATTCATATATTTTTAAAAATGTTATTTATTTGTTTGATAGAAAGAACACATGCACACAGGCATGCGGGAGTGGGGCAGAGGGGAGGGAGAGGGAAAGAGAATCTCAAGCAGACTCTGTGCCTGGCGTGGAGCCCAAGACAGGACTTGATCCCATGACTCTGAAGTCATGATCTGAGCTTAAACCAAAGCCACTAAGGTACTTAACTGACTGTGCCACCCAGGCACCCCAGTAATTCATATTAACTTGGTCCAAGCCCCATAACATTCAGTGCTAAGTGCTTTAGGACACCTAGGCACTGAGTAACAAATGTTTTCCCCTGGAAATTGATTTTGAAAATTTCAGAATTATTGTCTTCTCCAGTAAATGCTTCTGATATCCACTGTAGTTCAATGGGTACCTCACAACGCCCCACCTTACAGGTCATGCAACTCGTCTCCTCGCCTTTCCCAAGAAGTTTCTGTCACCATGTTGCTGGATTTACTCAGTGCCCTATACTATGGAGGACTCAAGTGATCATGTCTTCAAGGTCGAAGACTGCAGGACCTCAGGAAGGGAGTGCCAATGGCCCTCAGTTATCACTGATTCCCCTGAATTCTGTGGCTCACACCATAAATGCTTTCCTCAGCTATTAGGGATCTGGTTTCAGCAGAGGCCTCATGAAGGGACCGTTTTATACAATCTTGAAATATGAAGGACTTAAATTCTTATAGGGCAAGTGTTGAGTCATGAAAGACAGAATATGGGAAGTAATGAACAGATACTTATATTTTTTTCTTTTATGCATTCCCCCTAATAGAATAGTCCACAAGCAACTTTTCCAAATGTCCTCTTGTGAGTGCTCCTGTATCATATAACAAGTGGTTACGTGCTCTGTTCTGTAACTAGATATCTTGTCTTTGCTTTCCCTGCTTCCTTGCCATATTTCCCTTTTTTTCTTTACTCATTCTTCCCTGAAATTTAAGTTGACAATTTTCTAGGCCAGCCCAGCTAAGACAATCCTGAGTAGAACTGAATTACATGTATCCATATCTATTTCAGAAATTAAAAAGGAAAAAAAGAGAAATACGGATAATCCTATCAGTTTATGTTAACAAATTCCAAAATTACGGGGCACCTGGGTGGCTCAGTGGGTTAAAGCCACTGCCTTTGGCTTAGGTCATGATCCCAGGGTCCTGGGATCGAGGCCCACATCGGGCTCTCTGCTCAGTGGGGAGCCTGCTTCCTCCTCTCTCCTCACTCTCTCTGCCTGCCTCTCTGCCTACTTGTAATCTCTCTCTCTGTGTCAAATGAATAAATAAAATCTTTTAAAAAAAATTCCAAAATTACATGTCAAATCCTTACCCTTATGAGGTGAATTGCACATATAGCTCCATAGAAATTTCCTACTTAGAAGACAAACATGCATTTATAGTTCAGCAAGTCCAAAACTGAGTTCAGCTTTTCACCGAAACTGATACTCCATTTTTATTTCATATTGCTTTGAGAACTTTGTTAAAATATATTTAGATTTGACTCTAGTACCCTTTCCCATGCAAGAAAGATATATTCTTACATTTATACCAATACAAAGTAATATATAATTTGTGATCTCAATCATCTTCCAAGAACTGTTCTGATCCTCTGTGTTCTAAATATCCTAATATTTGAAAACAATTCATTTCTCTAATATCCTCCAAATTCCAATTGGATAAATATAAGCTTTTTATAGGTGTAAAACACATTTGAAAAAATCTTAATTGTTGATTTAAAGGACAGAGTGTAGTTGGTCATATTGTTTAAATAGATTGTCAGTCACTTGTGTTGTAGGGAATATGATTTTCTAGACTTCTCAAAAGGCTCCAACCTCACGCTTTCTAACATTTCTTAAGTGGTTTTCATTAACCAGACACTATTCTAAATGCTCTGCTCATATCACTTGTTTAGTTCTCACAACACTGAAGCAATTTGACCATCTTCATCTGACTGATGAAAAAAGTGCGGCACAGAGAGATTAAGTAGTTTTCCCAATGCCACAGCCTCAGTAAAGGGAGTAGGTGGGCTTTAGGCCCAGGCAGTCTGGTTCTTAAAATCTCTGTCATTACACAGAGTGGGTTTTTTGTTTGTTTTGTTGTTCATTTGACTAATATCAAGCTGCTCAGCATCATGACTAGATTTATTCATCAGCAAACATGAAGACAATAAAAGTTTCATCACAGGATTTTCAAGATTATTAAATAGAAAGATACTCATAAAAGTGTCCAGTCTTACAACACAATGGTAGGTGCAGTATTTATTAATGGTAGTTGTAGTGTGAAGTCATTCTAAAGAAATACTCCGAGATACAAAGAAAAGTTTGCGTATAACGAAATTGAAGACAGTTTCATTATTATAGTGAAAATGAGAGACAACTTAAATATAACCTAAGAAAATGGTTATAAATAAGTTATGGTACATCAAAGGAACATTATGCTGCCAGTAATATTATCTCTTAAAAATATTTAGTTCCTTGGAAATGTTTATAATAAATGAAATGGAAAAAAGAATAACAATAATGTGGAAGCAATTATATATCAACACACTAAACATATGGCTTTAAGGAACTATTTATTGTTACCACTGATTATTTTTAGCTGGTGGAATTATGAATTTGTTTCCTTTTTCTTGGTACCTTTTATATTTTTCAAATTCTCTACAATGGATATCTGTCAATTTTATGTCAAAATAAGCTATATTTATATATACATTAATTTAAATTTTTATGTTTGCACAATATTAGGAAAAAGGTGAGCTTTTATAACCTGATAATGCTTTTTAAATTTTACATCCTTATGTATTATAATGAAAATACTCATATTTAAAAAAATTATTAAAACAACACTTAAAAAATCTATTATTTGTTAATAATGCCATAAGGTCTTTTGAAAAGTATACTCATCGGATAGCCAAATTATAGCACTGCATGAAAATTGCTTTTAGTAATTTTCATTAAATAAACCATTCTGCTTTCTTTTCTTCCCTAAGCACTATTAGAATTTTTTTTCTGATGGAAATACTATGAGGCTTAATTAATAATTGTAAAGTATTTAATCTCTAACAAATGCATGAAAGACTTGTAAGAATTGTAATCAACATGTGAATCCAAATAAAGTATTAACATAAGCAAACACATTAAATAATTATGTCCTTATCTCTATTACATGACAAAATTGTGAATTCTGGTATTTAGCATCCCTTCCTTTGTTTAAGCCTGAGAAATAGTTCTCCTGTCCCTTAGTGGGAGCTGTGAGCCCAGGAACCTTAGTTCCTCCACTTGGCCTCTCATCTACCAGTAGGACAGTATGGTTCTTCACAACATGGTGGGTCAGGGCTCCAAAAGAGTGGAGATGAGCCAAGGTTGCAAGGCTTAGGCCCTAGCTTCAGAAATCAAATTGTATTATTCTGCCAAAATGCAGTTACAAGGCTAGCTCCAATTCAAGGAATTAAGAAATTGACTCTACCTCTTGAAATGAGAAGTAGCAAAGTCACATTGCAAAAGAGCACAAGAGCACGGGAGGAATTATTGTGGCTGTCTTAGAAAACATCCTCTCATCATATCTCCATTTCCACAGCACTCTCCTTGGGCCTACCCAGAGAAAAGGTGAGACACTATTATTTCAAATGGTACTCTGTGAGATCTACTTATATTTCATATTTTCTCTTGGCACCCTGCATTCTCAGTGAGAAGGGAACTCTGGAAACAATAAATAACCTTCCACACAGCAAGGGTTCTGCTCCATGCATCTTTCTATAAAGAAAATAAAAAAGTAGCTGAGTTTTTCTATTATGTGGAAAGCAAAGAACACAGGCATTAAAATGTGAAAGTATAGCAGTGAATATTTACTAAGAGACTAGCTTATGTTTAACACTAATAAAACTATTATAAAAGGTTTTTTTTAATATACTTATGTCATGTTCTTTGCCCTCTAGAGGCCTAGTCTTTAGTTGACGAATATAATTAATATATATTCAAATTATAAAACAATTCATTATATAATAAATACAAAAATGTGCTTAAAATAAAAAAATACATGTTTTTGTTAATCTCAAATACTGAGAATTAAAGTACTTTTTTTTTCCAGGGTGCCTGGGTGACTCAGTCAGTTAAGCATCTGCCTTCATCTCAGGTCATGATCCCAGAGTTCTGGGATCAAGTCCTGGTCCTGGGATTGAGCCCTGCACATCTGGCTCCCTACTCAACGGGGATCCTGCCTCTCCCTTTCCCTCTGCCCTTCCTCCTGCCCCCTGCTCCTGCTCTCTCTCTCTCTCTCTCTCTGTTGAATAAATAAATAACATCTTTAAAAAAGTACCTTTCTTTTCTTTTTGTGGACAAAATGGAACTTGAATGTAAAAGATAATTTAGATTTCAGTAGTTCGTAAAGAACACAAAGTAAATTTCACATGAGAATAGCTAGAGGTAAGTAAAATAAAGAAGGTTATTTTAAAAATAAAAGTATGTTTGATTAGATTTTTAGACTACATTTAACAATTCTGAAATAACACCATAATAACAATTGATAAAATGGTCCCATTATTTAGTTGGTTATTAAAACTGGAAAGTAGTGCCCGTCCCTAATTCGTACCTTTCAGATTCCACTCACACATGTATCTAAGAGCAAAAACTGACACTTAACTGAAAACTACCCACCTTTTCAAGTCAATCAATGTTGTTGTCTAATAATGGAAATAACAGTATATTTTTGTAAGTATGAATGGGTGATTGTAAGGAAGACCTTTAGAATATAAGGTGGCATTTAGTAATATTTAAGTAAATATTAACTATTGTCATTATTATTAATATTTATATTACTATTATTCTTCTGTACCAAATTCATCCACTTATTTCTGTCTTTATTGGAACTACCTTATTCTAAAATACTATATCTTTTGCTCAATTATTTTATAATGGCCCCTTCTCTCAACTTCCACTTTTAACTTTTAATACACATTTTTCAAAAAAGAATGACAGAATTTTATTAGTATAATAGACTTTATGTCAATTATTCTGATAAAAGTCATATTTTATTTGTATCATTGTATCATATATAATATGTGTTTTAATTTTGACTCCTCTTAAGATTTTCTCCTTATTTTTAGTTTCCAGAATTTTTTGTCTGCATGTATGGTGAGTAGACCCCAAGGTGATCCCAATGGTTCCTGGCCTCCTGATGTTCACATGGCTGTGTATTCTTATTCCCATGTGTCTGAACAAGGTCTCTGACTTGCTTCTAAACAAAAGAATGTGGCAAAGATCATGAAATGGCAGTCTCTTGCAGAAATTTGATTAGGTTACACTATGTGGTGAAGGTAATGAGATGACATGCTTATGATCCTATTATATTAGAAAACACTCCATATTAGCAGAGTAGGGCTGGAGAGTCTCCTGGCAGGTTTCGTGAGGTCAGGGTAAGTGGCCATGTTGAAGGAGTCCACGTGGCAAGCAACTGCACATTGCCTTTAGTAGTTGCAGTCAGCCGGTACTGACCACAAAGAGCTGAGGCTCATTCTTAGAGCCACAGAACATGAATTCTGCGAACAACTTGAATGAGCTCACCAATGGGTTAGTCCCCAGCCAAGCCTCCAGTAGAAAATGTAGCCTGGCTGTCACTTTGATTGCAGCTTGCTGATTGCAGCCTACTTACCAGAGGATCCAGTAGGCCAGGCTGGCACTCTTGACCCATGGAAATTGTGAGGTAATTAATGTGTGCCCCCTAAGCTGATAAGGCTGTGTTGTTGTGTGTGTGTGCACCAATATCTATATCCAGAACTGCCTTGAATTTGGCATTTTATTTTGATTATGATCTACCTTGCTGATCCTTTATGAAGGAATAAGAACCAATGTTGACTATATAATCTCTAAGTATACTTGGAACTCAGATATTATCTGTTTAATTTCCTCTTGTTCTCATTTATTTTATTACATTCCACAAACCCTCCTGAAGCTACGTGAGAGAAATTACACTTCAGCTGAAGCACACATTTTTATGTACTTGTTTTTAACCTTCTACTATGCTGAGGATAATTAGTTATTTCATACAAATTGATAATGTCATGAGAAAAAAGCAGTAATTTTTTTTTCGTACATCACATCCAGAAGCAGGTGGAGTTTGTCTCTATGGGCCCCAAACATTTAATTCAAGCTTCATGTTAATTAGCAGAATACAATGTTTGTAATTGGGAAATTGAATACAAAACCTAAAATAGGACACATAAAATGATGATCCACATATATGTATGGCTCCTTGACTTCTGGATTTGTGATGAATTTGTTTTAGAGCTCTAATTAAAATCTTGAAAATTTTTCATAATGAAACTATTTTATGACTTCACTAAAAAGCTCATGGCTTGTCTTAAGTTATTCAAATCCCTAAGAATTCCAAGTTTTTAAAATGTTCAATAGGAAGAATAAATGTGCACTAAGTTTTTAAAATACTCAACAGCGAAATGAATAAATAAGTATAAAAATAAAATGATATTGGTGCCCTATCAAAAATGTCTACCCCCATATTAAATTTTGTTGAATACTTCTAAAATTTCTCAGCTCTCAGAAAATGACTGCTCATTCATATTTTTGTTAAAAAAATACTTATCTTAAAATATAGAACCCTCCAATATCTAGAAAGACAGCATCATTACTGCAGTTCTTATAAATGTATAGTTCATTCCTTTAGCAAATGACAACTGCATCTGTCCTTTTCAGCAACTTTCTGTGGCAATCTTCTCTGAATGCTGTCCAGTATATCAATTCCCACTCTGTCACTTATGGCATAATAAAGGATTAAGTATTGGAAACCCTATTTCTATTCATCTTTTTCCTAAGTACAAGGGCATAAGAAGGTGTTAAAAATAGCTCAGAGATGTCTAAACAGACTACACTGGTTAATTCTTTATTTAAATAAAGATTTTCAAAAAGTAGTTCCAATTTTTAAAATTATTATTTCATTTTCATGGTCTGGCCATTCCTATATGTTCTTGTATAAGCATGGAATAATACTTACATAACTATAGATCTTATGAATGTAATTCATATAAAGATTCATATCTTTAGTAGTATTCCTTCCCTTTCCATAAAAAGTCAACTTAATATTCCAAAGCACATCTGAAAGTTGACGAGCAACCACGTAGGGTTAATACAAAAATAAGCAAACTTCCCACACTTTATCACATTCCACTCTCAAAAGTCTCACAAAAGGAATTGAGAAATGTCTTTCATAAGTGACCATTTCATAGAAACCTGAGATTTAAGGCAATTAATATACTAAATTATTGTAAAGTTAGAGCATTCACATCCAATTGGGGGTATAACCAACATAATAATTTTAATTTACTTTTTTCATGAGGTAGATTTTGGGAAATTTCATCATAAAAATTAGCACTCATTTTCAAAATATAAAATACAAGGTTAATAAAAGATCATTCTTTACACTAATTATTTGAATTTAACATTAATAACTTCAGCTAGGCAGAGAAGTTTAAAGTAACAAATAAAAAAATTTTATATTATGTCAATCTCTGGATTCAGTTGTCTCAACTCCTAAGATCTCAATTCATGAAATGGTAATAGTCCTAAAATACAGGACCTATAAATAAATATAAATTAAGTAAAGCTTTTATGTAAATGATGTATGGATAAAGTGGAGGGTTTCAAACTAGGAGATTTCAAAATCTATTATTCTGAAAGTAAGTTATGAATGGATAGAAACAGATTGAGATGAAGTATAATACCAAATATTTGATTTTTAATTGTGTGTCTGGAATATACATTTTTCCCATAAAACATAAAGAGTTAAATTTGGAAGTTAGAATTAGTATAATATAAAAATTTATGCATTCTACCCATATATATTTTCCATGATAAATAAGGTAAGACATATGAAATTTATAGTTAAATTACACTGAGTAAAATTCAGTATGATTGAAGTATATAAAACACCTATAAAAAGATATTAGCTATGAATAGTGCCTGCTTCTTGAATATTAAACCATGCCTTTTGCTCCAGAGGACTCCACTTTTGAGGTTTAATGCGCCATGCTAGTCATCTTGAAATTCTTAATTTAATTTTGAATTCCTAAGTGATGCATTTTTCAAATGAAGTTCTATGAGACAATGAATCATGCACCAGGGGGCTAGAACTTTAGCCCATATACCATACCATATCCTGCCAACTGCCAATTTCCTGCAACAGGTTCTTAGCTCTCTGCTCCCTATCCCCCCGTACCCTAACCCCACCTGCCCTCTCTCAGGCAATCTCTTTCCCACGATGGCTGCTGCCCTGTACTTGCAGTAGTAATTGGATCACATCATTTGGAAATCGAAAACCTTCATTTTGTCATTGCTCTGCACTCCTGGTGGGGTCTTAGGCTCAGTCTTGGGGAGGATCAGGATTCCCCACACCTCATGGTTTCTACTGTAGGGCAAGGTCACAGCTATATTCTCTCTGGACTGTGACCCTTATGTTGTGTTCAGCAGGCAAGTCTACAGGAGCCTCTTGCTCGATACTGATTCAGGTACCAACCACATCCTGGCATGAATTTCTTGCCTCTTGCTAAGGCTCCACAATTTAATTTTTCCTTGATCCTATAAATTATGTAGCCTTATATGATTATGAATGAGTAGAAAGGCTGTTAAGCCGTTTTAATATGAAAGATCTTTTCCCCCACTGCTATTTATTTTTACTCCGTTTTCACTAACTCAATTCAAATTGAATTATGTTGGTCATCATTTGATTACTAGAAGTCTATCTTGTATTCTTTTCTCTAAGCCCCCCCATCTCTCTTTCCCCTAACCCTTTTCACAGTAACTTATATTCAACTTGGTATCTACAGTCAAGCCTTCAATCCATATTGATTGTATTCAGTTTTCACAATATATCATACACTTATTGCCTATAATTTATTTCACATAGCTCTTCTTAGGTTAAAATTTTGTTAAATTTTACCCTAATTTGATTCTGCTACTTCTCACCTATATAATCTTCATTCATCATTCAGGTCTTGACATAAATGCCCCACTTTTTTATTCTAGTAATCATTATATGTTACTTCATGATTGGGTTATATGCCTCCTTCCTACTCTGATATAGTCATTTCCTAATTTCTCTGTAACCATACACCAAATTATTAAATCCTCAGGATCTCCTATATTTTGTTATATTTACTGTTACATTTTCAATCACTGGAAGAATGCCTTGCCCCACTATATATGTTGAACATTATCTAATGGAAACTCCTTTGTACTTAATAATATTCCCATACCAGCTCAAAAGTCCCAAGTAAACTCATAACATTTCAAGACACATTTCTTTTTTTTTTTTAAGATTTTATTTTATTTATTTGACAGAGAGAGATCACAAGCAGGCAGAGAGGCAGGCAGAGAGAGAGGGGGAACCAGGTTCCCTGCTGAGCAGAGAGCCTGATGCGGGCCTCGATCCCAGGACCCTGAGATCATGACCTGAGCCGAAGGCAGAGGCATTAACCCACTGAGCCACCCAGGCGCCCTCAAGACACATTTCTTAATACATATTTTGCTAAAGCATTTAGGAGTGCATGTCCTAGAACCAAAATGCCTGAGTTTGAAAATGTCTTTCACCTCTTAAACTGTGGGACGTTGGGCAAGTGGCTATTTTCCTCATGCTTTTGTCTCATAATCTATTAAAGGAAGATTAAACAGATTATATAACCCATGAGTCTGTTGTGAGTGTTAAATGAGATTATGTGTGGGAAATCCTTAGATCTACATCTTAGTGTTAGATATTATGATTATAATATCTATGAAACAATAATCTGGGTGTCAGAAATGAAAAAGCATGAAAAAAATATGATCTTACACCTACATTTTTGGAACTCGCAATAATAGATGGATATAGACCCAACTGTGATTCTGAAATAAGGAAATTTATAATGTTACACAAGAGGTAAAATTGTGGTGTAAAAGAGAGTTTAAATTAAATAAGAGTGGTTTTGGGGCACCTGGGTGGCTCAGTGGGTTAAAGCCTCTGCCTTCGGCTCTGGTCATGATCTCAGGGTCCTGGGATCGAGCCCGGCATCGGGCTCCCTGCTGAGCAGGGAGCCTGCTTTCTCCTCTCTCTCTGCCTGCCTCTCTGCGTACTTGAAATCTCTCTCTGTCAAATAAATAAATAAAATCTTTAAAAATAAATAAATAAATAAATAAATAAATAAATAAATAAATAAATAAGAGTGGTTTTGACACACTATTTGGAAGAAAGAGATTGAATATTTCCCCAAAAGAAATGTGGGTTAGAAGAATTCTCTCATTTCAAACTACTACAGAAATTGTCTGAATCAAGAATCCTTTATACCAAAACCCTAAAAGGACAGGCCACTTAATATTTCTAGAAAATAAAAAATCATGAGCAACATCCAAGAGTGTGTTCTCTTCAGCATTAGACCTTCGTGAAATAGGCATCTATCCATTGGCCACAGTCCAAACTTTGTTCAGATACTCTGAAGAATGTTCATGTCCTAATCCCCTTTATGTGTGCATTTATCAATATTGTTCATTTATTCATTCATCCATTTATTATTACATCAGAGTGTTTTCATCTCTTCCCAAAAAGTCTGCTTATGTACATTGTATACATAGTGGCCAGTTTCTTTCAGCTCTAAGTAGAAATGCTGCAGCCCTGTTTTTTTCAACATCTCTTGTTTTTTGTTTGTTTGTTTGTTTCTTTATTCCTATAACTACTTGTTTTTACCTCTGCAAGCCTAAATTATAACAGCAAAAAATCCCCTCAAACACGAAAAAATTCTATATGTTCTTTTAAATAAAAACTTCACTGTATACATCCTCCACACTAATAGAACTATATATATATATGTAATATGCAGTGCAGATTAAAACAAGAATTATTCTCTTATTGTACTGATAATAGTAGGATTTTATTTTTAAAATGTATGTTTGGGATTTCAAAGATTAAAATACAATACACGAAACTTTACCACTCCTGCCTGCTTGCCTATGCAGGAAACAACCAAGTTGTGACAACATTTACCATAAATGGACACATCAGGCCTTTAGTCATATATATCTTCCACTTTTAGAACTATGTATCTATATATTCACATATATTTGTAAATCTTGTATTATCTGTAAAAATATATTAATTTCCAATATTTTTAATGTATTACATGCCTGATTTTATAGGCTAAATGACCATTTATCCCATAAACTCATTTTTTTACTCAAAGTGTACATACTCATTAGATAATAACCATAAGTCGATAATGAGAAAAGTCTGTTTAGTGAAATATTGACAAAAAATTAATGGCCAAAAATTAAAAAAATAAAGTGCCAGTAAATTTTCATCATAAAAGTTTATAACTAGAAAGGACATAGAGATTTTGATCCAAATTACTCTTATGTATGTAATAGGGAAAACATCTAAAGCTGGAGAAGTTTTCAAAATTCAAAAAATGATAAGAAAAATAAAAACTCCACTGCGAAAAAATAAGATTAAAACGAAAAGGAGGTTATTAACACAAGAGGAAAATGCAAGTGGCTCATAAATATGTATCAATGCTTAACTATTATGTCATGTAGCATTTTCTTCAGTAATTATTCAAACTCCCTACTTTTAGTATATAGCAATAAATAAACTCTGTACTGGAGGCTTTTCTTTATAACATTTTAAATTTGTTTTGCCTTGTGAAAATAAAAGCTCTTTCTTCTTCTTTTTTTCTATCTCTCTTTCTCTTTCTTTGCATCAAAATATTGTAAGATCTTGGGAAATTTTCAACCCAGTTATTGTTCAAACAACCTACAATATATTTATAGACATTCAATAATGCATGCAACTGATAAAAATATTTGAAATGTTGGTTATCATTCCATAAATTTAAAGACTAAAAAGTGATTCTTCTGTCACTCTATGCAGAAAGATATCCTGCAATACTGTAATTATCCAATGCATAAAAATCTTGCATTTAGTTAAGTATGTGTTCATTCAACCTTAGTAAAACATAAGCCTTTCTAAATTACATTGAAGAATTATATTAAATATGAAAAACAAGCTTTTCTAGGAATCAATAAACATTGTATTGAAATATTTTTCCCAAGTTTGAAATTATAATTAGCTGTTAGTATCAATTACACACAGTTATCTACATAAAAATTGTTGCTTTTATTTATTATTTTCCTGTCTTGGAACTAATCTTTACATTGTGCCTTAAAATATGACTTTTAAACATTTGAAATATTGAAAAGAAGACTTAGTCTCAACAAACAACATTGTTCTTAATACCAAAGAATGGACCTCTAGTCAACATATTACACTTGCTATAATAAAATATATGCTTTTAAATTGTACTAACTACTGAAAGATTTCAACATATTAATACCACTAAAATATATCGAGTCCTCAAATTTAGTTAGTATTTTTTCAGGCAGTGACAAATATGTATATTCAGAGCTGATTCTCTATACAAATCTCTTGATAGCATTATTAAAACCTTAACCTCCAAAATGCAGCCACAAAAACACTAGAAAATGGCAAATAACTATGACAGGTTAAATGAAGTTTTAAAAGGAACATTAAACAGGTTTAATAATATGTGTTTATATTTAACACATTTATATTTTCCAAAGGAGAAAAATTCCAAATAATTAAGCATTTCTCCCTAATTTTCTCTTCTGTAGATAGACTCCTTCTTATATAAGCAATCTATATGTTGCACTACACATTTATACATACTGAGCCAAACAGTTCTATAAAGGATGAGTCAAAGAGTGTCTAGTGAAAGACTAATCAAAATAAGATGATGGATATTCCATTATATATACAAAATCTGCATAAGTGGTTGATAGAGGTTTGACATTAAAATATTTTACTTTCTGAAGTCCAATTAAAATTAAGGAAGAACTTCAAAGCATCTTTAGCCTGGAGCAGTATTGAGAAATGAAAGATTTATTGCCAAAGCAAGCTCACTGGAATTCAGTAATGTCAGTTGAAATTATACTGAGAGTAAATTTAGAGGAGAATATGGTTTTTCCTTAATGTGTACATCTAGCTAGTAAGTATCTCATTCAAGTCAATCATCATAATCATTTAAACTAAAATCTACCATATAAACTCAGGGAAATGGAAAATAAAGTATGTAGGAAAAGAGAATAATAGGTCCAGCTAATGAAAAATAGAAAAGACGAAAAGATGGTTAAAAATGATAAAATGAGGCACCTTCGGATCGTTTAGTGATTTTTTTAAGGTTAAGTTGTGATTCATCTCAGAAAAAACCAGGGTAAGGTCATTTTAAAATTATCAATACACCGTTACAATGTGGGATACAGAAATATCATATGTAACAAATGTTTCCCCATTTTAATACATAAACATTTTTTCAGATAGGTGAAATAAAAATGTTCAAATTAACATGGCATATTCTTATTAAATAAGATATGTACAATGAATATACATTAATTTGGGAAAGATTTTAATTTAACTTTCCTAAATACACCTAAAATTAAAAGAAACAAAAGAGCAACCCCATTTCTAATTCAGGTTAAAAAATTCCATGACTATTAAGAATGAAATGTATTTTCTTTTTTTTAAGATTTTATTTATTCATTTACAGAGAGAAAGCAAGAGAACACAAGCGAGGGGAGAGACAGAGGAAGAGGGAGAAACAGGCTCCCACCTAAGTAGGGAGCCTGACACTGGACTCCATCCCAGGACTCTGAGATCATTACCTGAGCCAAAGGCAGACACTTAACTAACTGAGCCAGGTGCCCCAAGAATAAAATATATTTTCTTTTTTTTTTATAAAGATTTTATTTATTTATTTGACACAGAGAGAGAGAGAGAGAGAGAGAGAGAGAGAGAGAGAGAGAGAGATTACAAGTAGGCAGAGAGGCAGACAGAGAGAGAGGGGGAGGCAGGCTCCCTGCTGAGCATGGAGCCCGATGCGGGCCTCGATCCCAGGACCCTGGGATCATGACCTGAGCCGAAGGCAGAGGCTTTAACCCACTGAGCCACCCAGGCGCCCTAAAATATATTTTCAACTGAAGTGTATTTGTGTATTATTGCCCTGCTTGTTATTTTTTTCCACAGCAGAAATAAGTTAAATCAATCATATTTCTAGGTCTAATAGACACCTGTACCTGAATCTAAAAGACTCATTCACACATTGCTTATGGTATCTCCTGAGTAATGTCTTCCAGTGCAATTTTCATGTCACAAAGTACTTTTAAAAGATTGATAACTAAAACTTCTGTATGACTAAAAATTTTTTCTCACCTAAACTGAAATCAGTTTTACAGTCTAATAAGTAATTATGTTGCCACAATAGTTAAAAAAATACTGTCCTGATTGACATAGCAACCAAAGACAAGATGATGGAACAAAGGCAGTCTCTTCAAAATATGATGCTGGAAAAACTGGACATCTACATGCAAAAAATAAATCTAGATTCAGACTTTACATTATTAACAAAAATTAATTCAAAATGGATCCTACCTAAATGTAAAATGCAAAACTATAAAACTCCTAGAAGATAACATAAGAGAAAACATAGATGACCTTGAGTATGGCAATGGCTTTTTAGCTAGAACTCCAAAGGCACCATCCATGAAACAAATAATTGATAAACTGAGTTTCCCTAAAATTAAAACCTTTTGCTCTGCAAAAGACAATGTCAAGCGAATGAGGAGACAAACAACAGACTGGGAGAAAATAATTGCAAAATACACATCTGAGTGGCTCCTGGGTGGCTCAGTGGGTTAAAGCCTCTGCCTTCGGCTCAGGTCGTGATCTCAGGGTCCTGGGATCCAGCCCTGCAACCGGCTCTCCGCCAAGCAGGGGGAGCTTCCTCCTCTCTTTGCCTGCCTCTCTGCCTACTTGTAATCTCTCTCTCTGTGTCAAATAAATAAACAAAATCTTTTAAAAAAATACATATCTGAAAGGGGTTATTATCCGAAACATATAAAGAGCTCCTAAAATACAGCAATAAAAAAGCAACCTGATTAAGAAATGGGTCAAAGTTGTTAACAGACACCTGATCAAGTAAGATATGCAGATAGCAAATAAACATAAGTAAAAAGTGTTCCACATCATCTGTCATCACAGAAATGCAAATTAAAACAACAGTGAGATACCATACACACCTATTAGAATGGTCAAAATCCAGAACAGTGACAACATCAAATGTTAGCAAGAGTGTGCAAAAACAGAAACTTCCATTCATTACTGGTGGAATGAAAAATGGTACAGCTACTCTGGAATACATTTTGACAGTTTCCTACAAAACTAAACATGCTTTTACCATAAGATCCAATAGGATTACTTGGTATTTACCCAAAGAAGTTGCAAAATTATGTGCATGCAAAAATGTGCACATGGATGTTTATAAGCAGCTTTATTCATAATTGCCAAAACTTGGAAGGAGTCAAGACGTCCTGATGTAGTTGAATGGATAATAAACTGGAGTACATCCAAATGACAAAATATTATTCAATGCCAAAAATAATTGAACTACTAAGCCAAGAAAAGACATGAAGGAATCTTAGATGCATATTATTCAGTCTACTTAATAATAAGGAGCCAAACTGAAAAAGCTTATACTACATGATTCCAACCATAAGACATTCTGGAAATGGCAAAACTATGGAGACAGTAAAAATATCAGTGGTTGCCAGAGGCTGGAGGGTACTGGGGAGGGATGAATTGGTATAACATAGAGGATTTTTTGGTTGGTAAAAATACTCAATGTGGGGTGCCTGGGTGGCTCAGTCATAAAGTGGCTGCCTTCGGCTCAGAGCATGATCCCAGGGTCCTAGGATCGAGCCCCACATCGGTTTCCCTGTTTAGTGGGAAGCCTGCTCCTCCCTCTCCCACTCCTCTTGTTTGTGTTCCCTCTCTCGCTGTCTCTCTCTCTCTCACTGTCAAATAAATAAACAAATAAATAATCTAAAAAATTACTCAATGTGATGCAGTAATATAGATACGTGTAATTATATATTTGTCCAAACTCATAAAATATACAACACCCAGAGTAAAATCTAAACTACATGCAAATGTAGGTTCATCAATTCTATCAAATATAACACTTTGCAGGGGATGTTGATAATAGCCGAGATTGTGCATGTGTAGAGTTTTGCTGTGAATATAAAACTGTTCTAAAAAACTCGTAACTAAAAAAAAAAAAGGTAAGGCAGAGGAATTTAGAGTGAAAAATAATAAGTAGGTCAATAAGAACAGAGACCCTAAATAAAGGGGTTAGGGATTGTCTTTGTTCTAGTGTTCCATTTTAGAAGTACGGGTTTTTTATTTGTGTGTGAGGGTTTTTGTTTGTTTGTTTGTTTGTTTTTTAAAGATTTTATGTATTTATTTGACACACAGAGAGATCAGATCACAAGTAGGCAGAGAGGCAGGCAGAGAGAGAGAGGAGGAAGCAGGCTCCCTGCTGAGCAGAGAGCTCAATGCGGGGCTCGATCCCAGGACCCTGAGATCGTGACCTGAGCTGAAGGCAGAGACTTTAACCCACTGAGCCACCCAGGTGCCCCTATTTGTGTATTTTGAAGAAGAGAAAACAAAAGTCATTATAGCATTTCATGAAATAATTGTTTTTTTTTCCAAATTTCATTAAATGTTTAATGCTATAACATACACACACACACACACACACACACAATCTCAAACCAGTTTACTCTTTCATTCTAATTTAGGATTAGAACACAGAAAAAGTTTTAGCTCTGTGGTAGCACCCAAGACATGTCTGGATAACATGTATTATGATCATTTAAGAAAGTGTGTCCATCACCTTGTGTGTCCTTCACATATGCACATATAATGTGCATATGATGTGCACATAATATGAAAAATAAAAAAGGATAAAAGACTGGGCATCAGAGAAATACAAATCAAAACCACAGCGAGATACCACCTTACACCAGTCAGAATGGTTAAAATCAACAAGTCAGGAAACGACAGATGTTGGCGAGGTTGAGGAGAAAGGGGAACCCTCCTACACTGTTGGTGGGAATGCAAGCTGGTGCAGCCACTCTGGAAAACAGTATGGAGATTCCTCAAAAAGTTGAAAATGGAGCTACCCTACGACCCAGCAATCGCACTACTGGGTATTTATCCTAAAGACACAAAGGTAGTGATCCTCAGGGGCACGTGCACCCGAATGTTTATAGCAGCAATGTCCACAATAGCCAAACTATGGAAAGAACCTAGATGTCCATCAACAGATGAATGGATAAAGAAGATGTGGTATATATATACAATGGAATACTATGCAGCTATCAAAAGAAACGAAATCTTGCCATTTGCAACGACATGGATGGAACTGGAGGGTATTATGCTGAGCGAAATAAGTCAATCAGAGAAAGACAATTATCATATGATCTCTCTGATATGAGGAACTTGAGGGGCAGGGTGGGGGGTTGTGGGGGGTAGGGAGGGAAAAATAATGAAACAAGATGGGATGGGGAAGGAGACAAACCATAAGAGACTCCTAATCTCACAAAACAAACTGAGGGTTACTGGGGGGTGGGAGGGTAGGGATAGGGTGGATGGGTTATGGACATTGGGGAGGGTTTGTGCTTTGGTGAATGCTGTGAAAGATGTAAGCCTGATGATTCACAGACCTGTACCCCTTGGGAAAAGAATAAAAATAAAATTAAAAAATAAATAAAAGGATAAAAGAATGCTCTATAATTAGAAACTGCCAGTAAAGTTGCTACTGTCTTTAAATCCAAGTCAGTACTTTTTGTTAAAATTAATTTCACTATAGAATGTCTCTGTACAGCTTCATAAATGTCAGCTTATTTTTCTTCTTTTTCATTTTTCTTAAATATTTTATTTCAGGTGCTCCTGGGTGGCTCAGATCGTTAAGTGTCTGCTTTTGGCTCAGATCATGATCTCAGGGTCCAGGCATCAAGCCTAGCATAGGGCTTGCAACTCAGTGGGGAGTTTGTTTCTTTCTTTCTTTCTTTTTTTTTAAAGATTTTATTTATTCATTTGACACAGAGAGAGAGATTACAAGTAGGCAGAGAGGCAGGCAGAGACAGAGGAGAGAGGAGGAAGCAGGCTCCCTGCTGAGCAGAGAGCCCGATGTGGGCCTCAATCCCAGGACCCTGGGATCATGACCTGAGCTGAAGGCAGTGGCTTTAACCCACTGAGCCACCCAGGTGCCCGGGGAGTTTGTTTCTATCTGTCCATCTGTCTCTCCCCTCTGCTCATGCACATTTTCTCTCTCTCTCTCAAATAAATAAATAAGGTCTTTAAAAAAAATCTTTCATTTTCTCAATCACTAATTTATAAATATCTAATAAGTGATATGTGAGAAATACACAAAATGGGTGTCAAAAGAGTAAATAATACAAACAATATAAAAAACAACAAATTCTGAGTAAATACTAATCCTATAATATCTAGTTTTTCTACATAATGGGCTTCTTGCAATATTCTATTAGCAAGATATGTTGATGAATGGAAGATGCAACTGTCTTCTTTTCTTTCTTTGTTTCTTTTTTAATGTGGTGAGGACACTTAACATGAGACTGACCCTGTTAAATTTTCAAGTGGACAATACTGTATTGTTAACTATATGCACCATTTTGTGCAGATTTAAACTTGTTCTTCTTGAATAACTGAAACTTTACACCACTGAAAAGCAACTCTCCATTTTCCTCACCCCCAAGCACCTGGCAACCACTATTCTACTCTGTGTTTCTAATTTTGATAACTTATAAAATTGGAATTATGTGGCATTCGTCCTTCTGTGCCTGGCTAATTTCATTTAGCATAGCATAATATCTTTCAAGTTCATTCATATTGTTGCATAAGTTAGGATTTCTTTATTTTTAAAAGATGCATATTCCATTGTATGTATATACCACATTTGCTTTATCCATTCATCTGCTGATGGACATTTAAGTTGTTTTTAGATCTTGACTGTTGTGAATTATACTGCAATTAATGTGGGAGGTATGTATCTCTTGATATCTTGATTTCAGTTCTTTTGGATATATATATACCCATGAGTGGAATTGCTGAATCATATGGTAATTATATTATTTTATTTACTTTTTTAGAGAAACTCTACACTGGTTTTAATAAGGGCTGCACTTTTTTACATTCCCATCAATAGTGTATAAGTTCTAATTTCACTACAACCTTGCAGACATTTTTATTTTTGGTAATAGACATTCTAACAGTGTAAGCTGATAGTTTCTTGTGGTTTCGATTTGTATTCCCCTTATGATTAATGATACCAAGTACCGCAATAGCATCTGTCATTTGCTTATCTTCTTTTGTAATATGTCTATGTAAATCCTTTGCCTATTATTTAATCAGATTATTGTTTAACCGACTATATTACCCAGGCACCCTATGGAATTCTTTATGTATTTTGGATATCAGTCTTATTTTCCAATACAAAGGGAAAACTATCTACTTAAAATAGCTGATGTTAAAGCCATATGTTATATATTTACACCTATGTATATATACATAGTATATACACATTATGTATATGAATATATATTGAAAATATGAATGAATGTACATATACATATATTTACGTTTGAAATCCTGTTCATGAACTCTGGGCTCTGAAGTGTTGGAGGACCTCATTTCCAAAGTGAGTAAATACTTGGGAGGGTCAGCAATAGTTCCAGTGAATTATAAACTATGTAAGATAAGCCACCACTTGGTCACTCCAGACTCCTGCTGCCTGAGGACAAGCAGGTTAGAAGAGGATTCATCATACTGGCAGGAGAAATTAATAAGGAAATTAATTTAGGAAATTAATAAGGAAATAAGAAATTAATAAGGAAAGGTAGAACTGTTGATACACATCAGGGTCAAGAGGAATATGTGAGGAACTCAAACAACTCACATGGGTGTCTCTCTCGATAATTTCTTGCCCAATTGGGACTATAAATGAACAAATGCAGTAACTAAAGCCTATGAAAAATATGGTTACAAGGGACACAGACTCCTTAAGAATGAGGACGTGGATTATACTGCTAAGTATTCCACCAAGACCTGCAGAATAGAATGATTTCTCTAGAAGAGATATCATCGAAGGGAAGACCAGGTGAGAATGACTGGACAAAACTATCATATGCATATTCCAAACCACCAGAGCTAGATATCTCAGGGCCAAGATTCCCAGGCTCCAAGGAATAATACCTGGGCCCCCATCTTTGTTTCCTGGATGCCTGAGAGGACACATATACCAGACCACAATCCTCCATAAAAACTCCCAGACTCCAAACAAAGACCAGGTTCATGCTCCTTTCCTTCTGGAGTCTCCTAGATTTCAATCCTTCACAAAGCCAAGGACCCTCTTGGCTGGTCCTACAAGACACCATCTGGGTACCCACACCTGGCCTGATGGCATCTCAATAACCATTCTTTCCTAAGTTTATCCTCAAGAAAAATCTTCTAGAATGCTAGAAGAGTGGCTCCCTGATGTGTATGGAGAGGTGGATTTGTGACATGTAAGGGATTGATCACAGAAAAGTTGCTTAGATTTCCCATTAAGAGAAAACTTGCCATTCAGTTGTAAAGAGTAGAGTTAGCTCACAGAATTCAATTGTTATCACCTCCAGAATTTGCCTCAGCCTTTGTGACCCATCACCCTCTTCTCCTGTAGCCTTCAGCCAGGATTTAGCACAGCAGGGATTCTAGAGGCTGGCTATTTCTGGCCAACTTGGAACTCCCCTAATGGGCAATCTTCACTGTTGTGCTTTCCATAGGGTTGATGATGACTTTGTCAGATATGCATCACAGTATGAGAGTCAAGCTGCAAAAAAAAACCACCCTCTTCCAACAGCCTTTCCTTCCAAAGTTGTTAAATCTGTATGACAGTCAAGTTTTCAAAGCATGGGTCTCCATCCTTTGATCTTTGTTAAAGTTTATTCCAAACAAAAGTCCTGTGATCTTAATGATATCTCAGCTTCTGCTTCTCAAAGGAATTAACAGACAGATTGTTCTTTTGTTATCAAAATATTTGGATCAGGTAGTATTGCCTTTTAATGCATCACCATGTGGTAAGTAGTGCCATAATGAGATGTCATTAAATTATTCACTTTTCTTTATAGTTTATAGAAAATGGGCATACAATGTTGACTGAACTACTTTTTTTTCCTCTTTCAGGTATTTTATTTACTATTTTGAGTATTTACTACCATTTTACTGAGTAACAGTATTATGCAACTATTATTTTTTCAGTTTTAGACATCATTTTTGTTTTGTTTTGTTTTAGTTAACATATAGTGACATATTGGTTTCAGGAGTAGAATTTAGCGATTCAACACCCTATGCTCATTACAAGTACCCTCCTTAATACCCATCACCCATTTAACCCATCCCTCCCACTCCCTTCTAGCAACCCTCAGTTTGTATTCTATAGATAAGAGTCTCTTATGGTTTGCCTCCCTCTTTTATTTCTCCAGCCCTTATGTGCATCTGTTCTATTTCTTAATTTCTACACATAAGTGAAATCATATGGTATTTGTCTTTCTCTGACTGTCTTATTTCACTTAGCATAATACCCTCTAGCTTCATCCATTTCGTTGCAGTGGCAAGGTTTCATTCTTTTTGATGGTTGAGTAATATTCCATTATATATGTATAAAATGCTCACATTTTCAAAATACCAATTTTATTCAAAATATCTGGATTGTATTGATTGGATCACTATTATCAAGTATCTTTACCGGTTAAATATAAATTTTCTATTTACCTTTTTAAAAGAACTAAAAACTAAGGATTGAATTTCTTAAAAAAAATCCCAGAAAGCCAACAAACTTTAGTTCTCATAAAGCAGTCATCATAAATACAATTAAAGTATGTCAGATTTTTGAAAGCTTAAACCCTAACATATTTTAGTAATGATACTTGGATGAATTAAGATTAATATTTTTAAGTAAAATGTGTAACATTGATTTCTGAATTATTTATTATATTGCAATATTTTGTAGAGAGAAAACACAGTAGGTAAAATACATTTAAGGATTATTAATACATAAAATATTCACTGTGATTTAAATTCTTTGCTTGTATTTATCATATATTTATTTGAAGTCAATATTAAGAAAAATGCTATGACTCAATTGATCCATCATTAATTTTAATGCCTTAGAAATGATTTCCTAAATGTGTTCATGTTCAATTGTTTTTACAGAAAGCAAAAACTGAAAATTAATATTCTCAAATTGTCAGAGAACTATGTTTACACTGCAAAGATCTCAGATATAGTTAATCCTATACCCAATTTTTTAAAAAGAATTTATTTATTTGACACAGAGAGAGAAACAGCAAGAGAGGGAACACAAGCAAGAGGAGTGGGAGAGGGAGAAGCAAGCTCCCTGCAGAGCAGGGAGCCTAACATGGGGCTCGATCCCAGGACCCTGGGATCATGACCTCAGCTGAAGGCAGACACCTGGTGACTGAGTCACCTAGGAGCCCCCCTAACTTTTGAGATCAAGAAAATGAAATGCAAAAGTTGATTCATTGTATATCAGTATTATCAGTATCGTCTTAGTAAGTCATGAGATAATTATAGGAATTAAATTCCAAAATCAAATAAAGAGCAATAGAAATGTGGAAATTCATGAATTCCTGATTATTTATTTATTTGAGAGAGAGAGTGTGCGTGTGTGCTGGGGAGATGGGCAGAGGATGAGAGAGAATCTCAAGACGACTCCCCACTGAACACAGAGACCCATGTGAGGCTTGATCTCACGACCCTGAGATCAGGACCCTGATATCAGGACCTGAGAGGAAACCAAGAGTAGGTGCTTATCTGACTTCACCACCTAGGCACCCCTGACACCTTAACTTTAAAGCATAAGACCAAATCTATACAAAGCAGTCAGTTAATTTTAGTTAATTTAGTAAAGTTAGTTAATTTTAAAATTAAAACAGTTTTTCAATTTTATCTCTCTACTTACTAATTGTATTGTCAGTTAAAGTAATCATGAGAAGGAAGGTGACAAAAGTTGAACAATTTAATATGCCCCAGATTCCTTGGTAGGCAGTCTCCTTGAACTTTTCCCTCTGTCATTACTAATCAGATAATTCATTATTGAAATGGGACTCTGAAAAGTTTACCAGTAATACATTTTTTTCTGGAGACAAAATCTATTAATTATTTTAATTAGTAGTAAGAGGCATTGATTTTGTGATAACACTTTACATTAAAAGCAAAGCACATTTCAGTAATCAGTAATTAGGGACACTGAGCTAATATAGTCAATGCTTCATTATTCAAATACTGTAAGGGAACATACAATGGGATAATTAATACTTAGGCTTCAAATAACGTTTTTCAATATTAACATGGAATATAAAGCTTTATATTGAACTAAAACTGTGACTTTAATTTCAAAAATTAAATGTAAAACAAAATGTTACAATTTTGTTTTATTTATTTATTTATTTATTTAAAGTGAACTTCACACTCAGGGTGGGGCCCAGTGTGGGGACTGAACTCACAATGCTGAGATCACGAGTCAGACACTTAAACAACTGAGTCACCCAGGTGCCCCAAAATGTAATTTTAAACAATAAATAATTTATGGAATTCATTTGAAGGCTAAAAAGAAATTTGATGACTTATTATATAATGTGCTATTTTGCAGAAGTGGGTCCAAAGTCACAAATCTAAGTTGTTATATATGTTTTCTCTATTTCCCCAGAAATATCTTAAGCTGATCACCACCTTCAACTTAATTAGGCTTCAGAGTCAGAAATATGTCACAATATACAAGAAAAGCCTTAAAACAAATACATCTAAACTAATAATCCAAACTTCGTTTGTAGACACGATACTTATCAGAACTAGAATGAAAGATTTTACTGTTCCTTTTTGAAAGCATATTCTTGAAGTGTTAGCACATTTAGCTTCTAGTGATAGTTGTTATGATGAAGAGCCTGTTAGCATATATTTAATCTCATTAAAGTGCTATGTTTACTTTTTAAATACAAAACAGAAATTTTCTTACAGAGCACTATATGAGAGAAATAAATGTGATGAAAATATCTTTGATCATGTCTCTTTCAAGAAATGTCTGATTTTTATTATATACATCATTTCACCAACTTAAACTGGCTTTCAAGTCCAAGGCCTGTATGTCATTGGAACATGGGACATCATAGTGTACACTGAAGCCACTTGATGGTTGCTCTGTAGCCACTGATAGGTATCCACATTCTTCCATGTTATTTTATAGATGCTTGATTATTTGCAGTTTCTTCAAGGGAAAAAAAAACCCAAACAAACCAAATATACATTCTTCATTTGATTGCTTTGCAAAAGCTCAATTGGGAATATTTTATTTTTTTTCTGTCATCTCAATATTTAGCTTGTTACTATATTGTACTATAAGTGTTTTTATGGAGAATAGTTTGCTAAGGAAAAATAAAAGTTAAAAATGATGGATCTAAATCTCTTATTGTCTTTTAATGTATTAGGTATTAAATTTAAAAGATTAGACATAATTTCAGGTCAAATCAGTATTTACTATCATACTATGTGAGATGATGTTCTATACATCCAAATCTGTATGGCACATTTTATATTCTCAACCAATTTGTATTTTTTTCTTTTGAAATACCTTTGCAAATCATAATTTTATGTGTATTTGCATAATATTTTATCATAACTTCTGGTCTCTCAGTATATTTTTAAAGTTCTATTTATTTGTTTTAGAGAGAGAGAAAGAGAGTGTGTGTGGCAGGGAGGGGCAAAGGGAGAGAGGGAATCTCAAGCAGATTCCATGCTGAGCACAGAGATCATCATGGGGCTTGACCTCACAACCCTGATATCATGACCTGAGCCAAAATTAGGAGTCATACACTTAACTGACTGAGCTACCCAGGTGCCCCCTGGTCTCTCAATATTTTTTAAAATATTTTATTTATTTATTTGAGAGAGAGAGAGAGAGAATGAGCAGAGGTGAGAGGCAAAGGGAGAGGGAGAAGCAGGCTCCCTGCTGAGCAGAGAGCCCACGGGGCTATATTCCAGGGTCCTGGGATCATGACCTGAGTCAAAGGCAGATGCTTAATGACTGAGCCACCCAGATGTCCCTCAATATTTTAAGTTAGTAGATGTAGGACCTACATTTACTATTTGATCACTTATCTTTCTCCATCACCTAGCTTGAAGAGTGACAGACAACAAGGTCTTGGTAAATACAAATATATGAATATATGAATGAATATATGAATATGAATATATGTATTTGAATAGCTCAAATCTACTAATTCTCTTATAAATGTCTAGAAAGCAAATTTGTTAGCGTTCCTACACCTATTTGGACCACGTAATTACTAACAAAATTAAAAGTACTTAGTTTTATTCTGCTTAGGAAACCAAAGTTGAGTTTGGTTAAGTAAATGGTATCATCATACTATCATTTTTTTCATCATGCTATTATTATTGTAAGTGGATTAATTCAGAGTTATAGCATCTCACTGGTAAAGATAATCATGTTAAATCTCAAAACAATCCTATATAGATTGACTTTAATTTTTTCTAATTCTTTATATCTGTCTTCCTCTCTGTTGACATTTATATATTTCTTCAACAGATATTTATCAAGTAAGCCCTCTATCAGACACTGTGATAGACAAAGTTTTGTTATATATGTGAAGAAAATAAACAAAGAAACTTAATTCTTGTGAGGCTGAAATTCTACCAGAAGGAAAAATAATAAAACACTCACATGCACACAGACATACATGCTAAAAACAAAATACTGAGAAGCTAAATTTTATAGTACCGTAAAATGTGATAAATGTCACTAAAAAGGAAATAGATACTAAGGAGGGAACATGCTGTGATGAGCACTGGTTGTTAATTAGTGAATCTTTGAACACTACATCAAAAACTAATTATGTACTGTAACAGTGCCTAACTGAACATAATAAAAATAAATACATAAATAAAAAGGTTGCACAGATTAAAGAAAAAAAGAAAGAAACAGGAAATCAGGTTAAAAGGAATAAAAATGGAGATTATGTTTTCAAGATGACTGGATGGTATTCATTAAGAAAGTGATATTTTGGGGCACTGCCAAATGTCAAAAGCCTCTGCCTTTGGCTCAGGTCATGATCTCAGGGTCCTGGTATCGAGCCCCGCATCGGGCTCTCTGCTCAGCCCGGAGCCTGCTTCTGCTTCTCTCTCTCTGCCTGCCTCTCTTCCTACTTGTGATCTCTCTCTGTCAAATAAATAAATAAAAATTTAAAACAAAGTTAAAAAAAAAAAGAAAGTGACATTTGTGTAACACATGAAGTTTAAGAAGGGAGTAACTCCTATGAGTATCTGGAGAAGGAGAGAAAGAAGCCAGGGATACAACCAGTGTGAAAGTCCTCAGTATCATGAATTAAGAGATGAAAAGGAGGACTGTCCAGATTAAGAGATGAAAGGAGTGAGTGAGATCTGTTGTAGCAGACAGAGTCAGAAAAGATAAGGACAGAAATGTCAGAGGATGAGGAGGTGACTGGAAGGAGTATGCGTATCACTTAAGTCCTTAGGGGCTTTTCCAACAAATACAAGGGTACAGTTTGCTGAATTTTGAATGGGATAAAACAATCTGATTTAGACTTTCAAAAGATTGTTCTAGACTCTAAAATGACAAGGGTGGAAGCAGAGAAAGAAGGCTATTGTGTCCATCTAAGAAAGAGATAATAGTAGTTCAAACCAAGAAGGTAGAAAAGGCTATGAGAAGTGGCTGATTTGCGACATGATCTGAAGGTAAAGCCAAAAGGATTTCCTGATGAAATGAATGCAGTACGTGAAAGAAAGACAGCAGTCAGGAAGGACTCCTGAATAATACTACTAATCATCTTTTCCTTTAATATTCTATTCATAACTTAATTTTGTTAATTTCCACTTTCTTAAACTTCCTTTTTCCCTCCTTTCTTAGCACTTGCAATTTGTGTCTCTTGAAATCTATTTCTGTCCTCAAATGCTTTCTATTTTCGGTTTTCCTTAAGGCTCCTCACATGGCCTATACTTATTCTCTTGTTATGTGAGCCACAGTTATCATGCATCCATTTAAATGGCTTTCACATGCATGCTTCTAATCATTCCCTTATAACTAATTCAGTCTTATTGACCATCTTCAAATCCACTTAAATGTACCTTATTTTACAGTTCTTCACAAACTGCCTTCCGATCTTGTTTTTATGTAGTCTTGTTTTATTTTATGATATTATCTATTTGTTTGATTTATTCTCTGTAAGACAATTATATGAAGGCTGATAACTTTTTATTTTGTTTATAAGATGTGCATTTTTATTTTTACCTTTGTTTATCATAAAGAAAAGATGTAATAAAAACACTTTTATCTGACAAAAAAGGCATTGTGTTAGATGTTATACATAACAAATACATAACAACATTCCTCCTCTCAAAGTAAATGGATATGTAATATTGCAAAAGGAAAACAAGTTCTTGAACTCTGTAATAAAAGAAGTGTTTTAAAATAAAAATTTTAATATTTAGTGTTAAATTTATTATTAAATTACTTAGATCAAGATAACTATCAATGTTCAATGGCATTTATAGTGATATCGATATTTAATGCATGTAAAATTTACCCTGTTTTTCTCAAAAGTACTATTTGATTAGAAAATACACATTCCTGGGGGACCTAGGTGGCTCAGTCAGTTAAGCCTCCAACTCTTGGTTTGGGTTCTGGTAATGATCTCAGGGTCTTGGGATCAAGGCCCATGTGAGCCTCATGCTCATTGCAGAGTCTGCTTATCCCTCTGCCTTCCTCTCTGCCCCTCACCTGGCTCATTCTCTCTCTCTCTCTAAAATAAATAAATAAATATTTTTTCAAAAAGAAACTACACATCCCTATCTCGAATATAAATCAAAATGTAATTATCTTTTTAAAATTGACATAAAACTTTGGTAATATGAGTATTAATGTTACTATAAAATGTCACTACCAACCAAAAGATTATTTGCAGGGAAATAAAATTTAAATTTTGCTGTAGATGTGAAAGTTCTAATGCATTAAATGCATGAGCTTTCATTTATACTAACATTGCTGAAGAATCCTCTCAACACATACCTATACACCTGCTCTGAATAAGAGCTATTCAAATATACACAGTAATCAATATGCTAACTAAATAATACTCTGAGACTAAATTTAGTGATCTGTAGATTTTATTATGCTAACAATTGTTGATAGGCATGTCAGTTTGCAACACGATGTAACTTAATTTACATTTTAACTGACTTTTAAGATTGTTTAGAAAATGTATTATCTTGCCAGAATTTTAATGATACATAACCTATGCTTAATTATATCTATTTAATCTTTGAGACAATATGATATGAATTAAATAATATCATTGATATTTTAATTAAAATAATTTCCACATAAAGAAATTATGAAGTTACTGAACGTAATTACTTAAAATCAGACATCCATTCATTCATTCATTCATTCATTCATTCATACATTCAAAATACCTAATAAATATCACCTATGAATCAGACACGATCTCTGGAGTGAAAAAAGAAGAAAAGTAAAATGCATGTGGCCTCAAAACCTTAGAATACAACTGTAAATAGATAAGAGGATGAGAGAAACTTGAGATGATACAGATTTATACCATTTACGTTATCCTTAATATCTACAATACCATGGGCAGCACTTTTATTAATTACTTAACATAATTATTTAATATAACACATGATTTGCTCATCCTTTGAGAACTATTAGTTGAAGTTCAAGGAGGGTGAAGGCATTATTCTTTAATACATAGTTAAAATGGTGCACGATTTAATAAGACCCATGTGGTTATAGAATTAACACTTTTCCTTCAGGAAAGAGAAAAAAGAGTAAATATAAAAGAAAGCAAAAAATGTGATTAATGATAATGTTCAGTGATAAAAAAGGTGACTAAAAGACACGAGTGTAAAATATATAAAATATATAAAAATTAATCTTTATGGAAGTATGGTTGACACACAATTTTACATTAGATTCAGATGTACAGCATAGTGATTTAATTTCTGTATACCTTATGCTACGCTCTCCATGAGTGTAACTACCATATGTCACTATACATCATTATTACATTAATGAAAGAATTTGAAAATGACCTAAATGGAAGGATAGTCCATGCTTACAGATTGGAAAAACAAATATTATTAAAATGACTATATTACCCAAAGCAATATACAGATTCAATGCAATCCCTATCAAAATACCATTGACATTTTTTACACAACAAGAACAAACAATCCTAAAATTTGTATGGAACTAATGAAGACCTCAAATAGCCAAAATAATCTACATGAAAGGGAATAAAGCTGGAAAGGCATCACAATTCCAGATTTCAAGATATGCTACAAAAGTATAGTAATCAAAACAGTATTGTTCTGGCATAAAAACAGACACATGTATCAATGGAATAGAATAGAAAGCTCAGAAATAAACCCATGCTTGTATGGTCAATTAATCTATGACAAAAGAGGCAAGAATATACAATGGGGGAAAGGTTTCTTCAATAAGCAGTGCTGGGAGAACAGGACAGCTACCTTCAAGAGAACTTTCTTACACCACCTTCTTATACCATCCACAAAGATAAATGGATTTAACACTTAAATGTGAGACTTGAAACCATAAAATATCCTACAAGGGAACACAGACAGTATAAAATGTTTTTAACATATGTAAAGGGAATAATTCACCTTCCAGAAGTAACTGAACAAAGCAATTTTTCTTGAGGAACAAAGCCTGGAGGATGACAGTGGTGGTTCTTAAAATCTATGACTTCTAGGAAAATCACCTTATTTCCATCATGGACAAATTTTATACAGATATTGGACCTCTCCATCTAGAGAATCATGGATACTTGTGTGCCAAGTGAAAATCACAGACAACAATACAACTAGTGCTCTAAAAGCTTAATATGAAGTTTATTTACAGGTTATTTTCCTAAGGTTAAAATTTCAGTTCTATCATCTTCTTCATTGCCTGCTGTAATGAGGGAATCAGCATGTGCTGTGAAAGAGATTGAAGAAATAAACCTGATTTTTACTTTCCTTTACTCCATGTTGCTTTACTATAGTATTTATAGTATTTATTTACATACAAAATGTATGCCATATATTTATGTGTTAAGTAAACCATACTAATAACCTATAGATAGAATGCCCTTAATCCCCACACTGGAATTTTATAAAAGTAGAATCTAATTTACAAACCCTGCTTTCTTCCACTGAAGTACACTTTTTTCACTCAAGTATTATTTTTTAAAATAAAATTTTGCCATATAAATTGTATCAAAAACAAATGTTTAGTTTTGCTGTGAGCCATATAAAATGGTATATTGTATTTAGTCTTCTGGGATAATATTCTTTTTATAATTTATCTGAATACTTGAAACATTATCTATATTGTAATGTATAAGTGAAATTTATTTTATTTTAACAAGTACATAATATTCCACTATTTAAACATTTTATGATCTATTTATTAACTCTTCTCAAAATGGAAGATATTCAAGATGTTATGGGGCTTTGGGGGGTTTTGTTTGTTTGTTTGTTTTAAGAACAGTGCTACAATGCAGTCTTTCATGCATTTCCTGTTGTCCAGGATGAGTTTTTCAACATATTTAAAAAAACAGAGTTACTCTTTTTTTTTTTTAAGAGTTTATTTAGTTATTTATTTGACAGAGAGAGAGAGAGAGAGAGAGATCACAAGTAGGCTGAGAGGCAGGCAGAGGGAGAGAGGAGGAAGCAGGCTCCCTGCTGAGCAGAGAGCCTGATGCGGGCCTGGATCCCAGGACCCTGAGATCATGACCTGAGCTGAAGGCAGAGGCTTTAACCCACTGAGCCACCCAGGCGCCCAAAAATAGAGTTACTCTTCTTAGAGATATACAATGTTTAATTTTAAAGATAAAGGCAAATTATTTCCCAAATATTTTATGCCAATATAGAAACCCACCATCCGAATACCTGGGTCGCTCAGTCCTTTAACCGTCTGCCTTTGGCTTGGGTCATGATCCCAGGGACCTGTAATCATGCACTGTTGGGCTCCCTGCTCTGCAGGGAGTCTGCTTCTCTCTTTGCCCCACTCCCCACTCATTCTCTCTCTCATATAAATAAATAAAATCTTAAATGAAAAACAAAAACTAGCCAATATTGTATTGCTACTAATCTGTTTTATCTCCCACTTGTATTTTGAGATCAAAGTGATTGGCCCTCAGCCTCATCTACTTATCCATTAATTTATATGAAGAAAAAATAAAAATGAAGTGAAAGAATAAAATATAAAAAGGCAAAACAGTATAGAAATTAAGAATCAAATAAGTTAAAATCAAATAACTACTAAATTTAATGATATTTGATCAAGCCATTACTCAAAATGCCATTACTCAAAATGTATAGAAAATGATAGAAAAGTCTCTGCAATAATAATTTTAAAAGCAATAAAATAATAAGAATTAAGATATTGTTAATGACATCAATAAATATTTTAATACAAAATTCAACAAATTCAAACAAAAATACACAGTGAATTCTTAAAGAAAACTTTAACATTTTAATAAAGGATAAAATTATTATCTAAATAAACATTCCATAATCTCGAATAGGAAGAAAAAATTTTATAAAGATATCAGTTGTCTCCAAAGTAATTTATGAATAATTTCAATCCTCATAAAATCATCACTTGTATTTTTAAAGATTTTGACCAGTTTACTGTAAAATTTCTACAGAAAAGATGTATCATCTATAGCTAAGCAAACCTTAAAAAAATGTTAGGGGGTTCCTTACGTGTATTAAGATATACTACAAAGCCATATTGTTAAACTATGTGGTACTAGATTAAAAACAGAAAGTGGCCACTGGAATAGAGTAGTGAATGCAGCAACAGACTGCATAGGAAGTCTTCCTATACTATGTTAAACAGAACCAGTGAGGTTTTAATCATGCTTGGAGGTGGAATTTGATCAAAGACTTTGATAGCATCTGTTATGATCATATTTTTCATAATTCACTTAAATAGAGGATGATTTTCAAAGATTTTCTAATGTTGAGTCAGATTACAATTTTGAGATATACTCATTGATTATGGTATATTTTTATATTTTGTGAATATTTTGTTAAGAAATTTGCATGTTTATTCATGAACTATCTTTTCTCGTGCTATCTTTGCAATTATTTTCAAGATTATGCTGAGTTCCATGGATTTAACTGGGTAATATTTCCTCCACTTCTTTCTCTGGAAGTTTCCCCTCTAGTTCAGCACTGCAGCCTAGAAAAACAAGGGTAAGTTCTGTCTGAGTCAAGAGCTAGTAGAGGCTGGCAGCCTAACCCGTTGGCTACTCATTCTCATCCACATGCTATGACAACAAAATAACTCATGTGGACAAGGCCAGTTCTATTTTTCTGTGTCTAACACCATCCATGACAAATTCCAAATGTGGCTTTCCCTATAAAGTGTACAATCACACGACTGGCACAGATTTGTTCCAATTTGATTCAAATGGATAGGTTCTCCTGATTCCTAAATAGGATGGGCTTATGCAGTGTATGGGTATTGATGATGCAACTACTTGGTGACACTGCCCAGGAAGCTTAAACAAACTAATATTATGGTGATTCAGATGAATTCAATAATACATCCTAAATTGAAGTGACTTGTAGGCCTTTGGGATACTTGTTTATACGTGGAAATGACTGGCTATGGACTATATCTCTTTTGGGGATGAGCTGCACCTCTGCCAATACATTATTCCCTCTAATTATTGGCCATGTCAACAAAGACAAATAAGTCAATCTAAACTCTCTTGCTTGGGCTGCAATGGCTAATAGGCTAACGATAACCTACTTCTTTGCTGTGTAAAATAACAGCTCCTTGTTCCCCCTAGGATTTATTCAGAGTCTTCTGAGTTCAAGACCCTGAGGAATAATTGTGGTTAATACTGCAGCTTGTCCTCAACCTGCTCCTTGAAGTCCTATTAGTGGTATCTTTAATTAAATGCTGTATAAAGCAAGTTAAATAGATTTATTTTTAGCTCCTGTCGGTCAGATAAATCTGAGTAACTGACAGAATGGCATGCTCATGTGAAAATTCACCTGAAGCCCAGGAAATTCCAGGGCCAGAGGATGAAGAAGAAGAAAATAATTGTTAATAATATAAAGCTAATTTTAGCATATCATCATAATTTCTCTGCCTTTATGGAATACTTTAGGTTCTGCTATAGTATTAAATGTTGCTTTCTTAATTAAAACAATGATGACACACAGAGAGATGTAAAGAGAACCTAAATACTTCCATCTTTTGTTTGCTGTTCTCCTTTTGTAAATTTTGGTGTATTTTACATTACAAATTGTTTCAACATACAATTCAAAAGTTAGAAAAACATACAAGAAAAAGACCATCAGTAGGTAAGTTTAAGTTAGGATCTGGAACATTTTTTCACAAATACGAAATACATATATATGTATATCTTTATGAAGATAAATACATTTTAATGAGAATTTGGTAAAAAATTGTCTGAAGTGACAGATGATAGAAACATCTTTTTGTAACCACCATATCAATTCCTTTTTCAAATATTTCTAGAAATTTAAAGGACTAGCTTCCCCACAGGGACCCAATGTACATTTCAATACAGCTAAATTACACACTGTATAAAAATTTTAGAATTTATTTTTACTCTCTACAACACATCTTATAATGGAAAACTATGTTCTCATTTTACATAATAAATAAAGCACATTTTATAAAATTTAAAGTGACACATTTTGTATATATAAACATATGCACACATACATAAACATATATACATATATGCATATATACATATTTATATAAATTCATATTTTGCCTCCTAAAGTAAAATCTTACTGAATTGGATACCTTATTTTTCTGAAAGAGGTTTAAATTTAAATTCTATAGGTATTAAGGAGGGCATGTATTGCATGGAGCCCTGGATGTTATACGTAAACAATGAATCATGGAACACTACAACAAAAACTAATGATGTGCTGTATGGTGACTAACATAACATAATAAAAAATAAATAAATACATTTAAAAGCTATGATAATTTAATAGAAAATGACTTTCTACACTTTTCCATATAATTTGCTTATTAAATTGCCATTTAAGTGTACTCTTTCTGTATATATTTTACAAGTCAGTATATATACAGGCACACATATGACCTTTTGTAACGTCACACATACATACACACACTACCATACCACAAACATAGGTATAGGATGATTTCATTTGCCTGATAAATGCAACTGTTTATATATTATGATTTATTATAATTCAACATGTACAAACAGAAGTCATTATCTGTCCTTTTTTTTTAGTCTCATCTCATATCTGCCTCTATTATTTTACATTCCAACAACCCTAGTCAGTATTCCCTGAAAGTTCAATATATTTCATATACCTGCATCTTTATCAAATATCTGGAATTCCTTCTACTATTTCAGTAACAATTGGCATCATACTGGCCTCTGCAGACTTAGCTATAAATAATTAATTAATAATTAATAAATGTAAGGAGAAATAATGCCTCTTTTCCTGTGAACTTATAGGGGGCAGTTATTGCTCTTAGTGACAGTTCAATATGTGAAATTTCATTCTCCACTTTTTTAGACACAGCACTTCAATTTGATTTTGAAACCTACTCTTTTTCACTCTAAGTTTCTGTGATTTGGGGTGGGGATGTTCCACTGCCATCTATAAGAATGGTCTCACTCAGTCTGGTCAGTCAGAACATCAGTCCAGTCACTGTGATCAGTCAGGGATGAATTTACAACTGAACTGGCAAATAGGCATTTATAATCCCAAGATTTTTGTTTTCCTCTGGAGAATCTGGAGAGGTGTTCTATTTCTTTCTGCTCAACTTGGAATATGAAGTTTAAGCATGACAACCAGCACCCTGTGAAGGCAGCCTACTAGTAAATAAACTAAAACCAGAGTGCAGAGAGGAGGTAGCATCCTTTGAATTCTTTCTGTTTCCACCCACAGACATTGCAGATGAGTGACCCAACATATACCTACTTTGGTTGAATCTTTATTCACCTGTATCTAACTACTTTAAAATATATACATAATATACTTTGTATATAATATATAAAATATTTTGTATGTGTGATATACATTATAAATATATATATTCATATGTTTAAACTTTTGGCTGGTATTATACTCAACCATGTATTATTTACATATATATTTTAGCTCATCTAAAATGTATTGTAATGACATTTGTATACTAGAATCTAATACTATGCTTTGATATAAGGCATGTTTACCAATAATCTGTTGTATTGAATATGGCCAGAAAATTGAAATTATACTTTCAATATTGACTTTTCGAATGTGTATCCATAGTAGAATTAAAAGTATAATTGTTAGATGAATATACGTAATACACAGAGAAATTATTCATATACTTGTTCAAAAATTTTGTCATATTAATCAATTATGTATTTGCCACCATGCTAAAGATCTAATTAAAAGTAAATGAATGAATGAATGAATAAAATTGTTCTTGTCCCCAAGGAATATATAGGCTAGTAGAAAAGCAGATAAAGAGTTAGTTATAATACAATGCGAGAAGTGTTTTATGAAAGTACAAAAACTGTAGAGGATTACATTCCTTTAAAAAAATGGAGAACGTGGCAAGTTTATTTGAATTAGCTTTATGAGAGTAATTCATGTATGGTTTCTGTGAAAACTCAACCAAATGGGGGAGAAAAGTAGAATATGAGATCAACAGAAATTTGGGGAAGCAGGTGATTTTATGAGAATGGAGAGGGAAGGAAGGAAGGAGACATAGAGGTACAAAAAATGTTTTTGTTATCTGAGCATTTAGGTATTTTCCTATTCATCTCTAATCTATAATGAGAGCAATATTGGAGGAGTTTCAGGTTCTTTTCCAGCTCTTAGTAAAAACGTATATAGTACCTATGGCTGCCTGAAATTCTAGAATTAAATCCCATGCTCAATTAAGCTTAACATTAATAGTTAGGCTTTGGTCAACTATATCTTTTCCATGGCTTTTAATTTTTTTATTTACAAATTATGTAACTTATCATTTCAAAAATCGGTTACCTCAATTTATTTTGTTATATACATGGAAAAATTAGAAATCAATAAAAGGATAACAGTTTTGAAAGATAGGTCTAGGCTTCAGGAATAAACAAAAATACAGTTTTTCATATTTTAATTGATTTAATATGACTTAGTGGTTAATGAAAGCTATGCTAAATAGATTACTGAGCTTTTTATTGCCACATATTTAGAATAAATTTCTCATCTATCTGGATATATCAGGTAGCTGTGTCCTTCTGTACTCTATGAAACTTCTGGTTTTGTTTCATTTTTCTTTCTTTGTGTGTGTGTGTGTGTGTGTGTGTGTGTGTGTGTGTTATTTTAATCACCATACAGTAAGTACATCATCAGTTTTTGATGTAGTGTTCCATGATTCATTGTTTGTGTATAACACCCAGTGCTCCATGAATTCCATGCCCTCCTTAATACCCATCACTAGACTCACCCATCCCCTCACCCCTCTTCCTCCTAAAACTCTCCATTTGTTTCCCAGAAATTTTCAAATCTCTTTTGCTTTAGCCTTGCTTTAGCATGTCATTACTGTCATTTATCCTTGTTTGTGTTAGCTTCATATCTCTAAATTGGTCTCTCATAGCATCTTTTCTTTTTTGCATGTAAAATTACATTATTATTGACAACAGGAAATATAGAAGTTTAGATTGAATATAATGATTATAACACTTTAAAGTTCACAATTAATGGTTTCTAAGCTTTCAGCAAATTTTTTAGTAAAATGAAAATATGTTAAGGGTTCTTCCTATACTCAACTGTATAAATAGAGAAGTTAGGACTTCGAAGAACTTGTAATCAGTTAAATAAATAAAATATATACACATGGAATTTTAAAAAAGTAAAAGATAATGCATAATTAAACCCAGTATATAAGGAATATGCACATATAGGAGTTAGCTAAATGCATACAGTTTAGTGAAATATAAATTAAAAATGGGTAACTCAATGGAGAAATAAATGAGATTAAAATGTGTAGATTACATGATATACTAAATACTAAAGAATCCGCAGAAATCTATCAGAAATAATAAATGGATTCAGCAAATTTGCAGAATACAAACTCAATACACAAAAATCTGTCTTGTTTCTATATACTAATAATAAACTATCATAAAGAGAAATAAAGAAAGCAAACCTATTTACAAATGCATTGAAAGGAATGAAATACTTAGGAATACATTTAGCCAAAGACATGAAAGACACATATACTTCAAATTACAAGGTATTGAGGGAAGAAACTGAAGAAGACACACACACACACACACAAATGGAAAGATATTCCATGCTCATGAATTGGGAGAATTTATACTGTTAAATGTCCATACAACCAAAACAATCTACAGATTCAATTGATGCAATCCCTATAAAAATTCATGAAGTTTTTTTCACAGAAATAAAAGAAATAGTCCTAAAATTTCTATGGAAGCACAAAAGACCCTGGATAGCTAAAGAAATCTTAAGAAAGAACAAAGCTGAAGGCATCATACTTTCTGATTTCAAACCATATTACAAAGCTATAGCAATCAAAATAATATGGCACTGGCATAAAACGAGACACATGGATCAATGAAATATAATAAATAACCCAGAAATGAACCCACACATATATGGTCAAATTAGTTTATGACAAAGGGGCCAATGATACACAATTGGGCCACTATCTTACATCATACACAATATCAACTCGGAACGGATTACCTAAACATAAGGCCTAAAATCATAAACTTTGAGAAGAAAACAATGTGTGGCTCCTTGCCATCAGTCTTGGCAAAGATATTTTTGAATTTTACATCAAAAGCAAAGGCAACAAAAGCAAAAATAAACACGTAGGACTACATCAAAGTAAAAACCTCTTCCCAGAAATGGAAACAATGAAAATATTACTTCCAAATGGGAAAAATATTTTAAATCATACTTCTGATAAGGGGTTAATATCCAAAATATATAAAGATCATCTGATTAGAAATGGGCAGAGAGACCCACACCTATGTGGCTCAGCTGGCTAAACATCTGCCTTCAGCTCAGGTCATGATCCCAGTGTCCTGGAATCGAGTCCTGCATTGAGCCTCTTGCTCAGTGGGAGCCTGCTTCCCCCTCTGTCTGCTTTGCCTGTTCTGCCTGTTCTACCTGCTGCTTCCCCTGCTTGTGCTCTCTCTCTCTCTCTCACTCTCTTTCTTTTTTTTTTTTTAAGATTTTATTTATTTATTTGACACAGAGAGAGAGAGAGATCACAAGTAGGCAGAGAGGCAGGCAGAGAGAGAGGAGGAAGCAGGCTCCCTGAGCAGAGCAGGGAGCCCGATGTGGGCCTCCATCCCCGGATCCTGAGATCATGACCTGAGCCAAAGGCAGAGGCTTCAACCCACTGAGCCACCCAGGTGCCCTCTCACTCTCTTTCTGACAGATAAATAAATAAAATATTTTTTAAAAATGGGCAGAGAACCTGAAGGACATTTTTCCAAAGAGGATATTTAATTGGCCAATAGAAGCATGAAATTATTCTCAATATTACTGATCATCAAGGAAATGAAAATCGTAAGAAAATGAGATATCACCTCCATCTGTTAGAGTGGCTATTATCCAAAATGACAAGAAATAATGTGTTGGAGAAAATATGGAGAAAAAGGAACATTTGTGTATTGTCGATGGGAAAGTAATTAGTATAGCCATTATGGAAAACAGTATGGAAATTTCTCAAAAAAATAAAAATAAAATTACTATATGATTTAGTAATTCCACTTCTGAGTATTAATTAGAAGAAAACAAAATCAATATTTCAGAGATACCTGTGTCTCATGTTCATTACAGAATTATTTATAATAGCCAAGACATGGAAACACCAAAGTGTTCATCAACAGATGAATGGATAAAAAAATGTACTATATGTAATTTATAATAATATAATATAATTTTTAAGAATGTATTATGTATATAACTTAGACACACAGGCAAAAAGGAAATCCTGCCATTTGAAATAGCATGGATGGACCTTGAAGACATTATACTAAGTGAAATAAGTCAGAGAGAGAAAGAAAAATACTATATAATTTCACATATTTGGAATCTAATTTAAAAAAATCCACAAAAACTGAATTCATAAGTACAGAGAACAGATTGCTGATTGCCATAAGTGGGGGTGGGGGGACGGTGCTGGTGAGGAAAAGACAAAATGGGGGAAGGGGTTAAAAGAAATGAACTTCCAGTTATAAGACAAATAAGTCTTGGGGATGTACTGTACAGCATGATGACTATAGTAAACAATACCATATTGTATATTTGAAAGTTGCTAAGAGAGTAGATTTTGAAAAGTCTCATTATAAGAAAAAATGTATAATTATGTGTGGTGATAGATGTTAAACTTATTGTGATAATCATTTTGCAATATACACATTTTCAAATCATTATGTTCTACATCTAAAACTAATACAATGTGTCACAATAAAAAAAATGGGTTACTGAAGAGAAAAAATGAGATTAAAATTTAGCTGCAGCTGAAGAATCTTTTACAGCCTAAAAACGTAGTTGTACTTTATGCTGCAGGAAAGGGAAATTTTAAATAGAAGGATGGTAAGTCTGTAAAACATTACAGATCCATTTCCCTGGTACAATTTAGATGAAGGAATATGAGAGATGACAATACGGAAAACTGGAGAAAAGCCAAGTAACAGTTTGCAAAATATATGTGAGAAATTCAGAATTCCTGTATTAAGACAGGGATTATTGATAAAGGAGAGGAAAGGGTTAGAATTCCAATTTACTACTTACTTCCAATAAGATTTTTAGAAGCTAATTACATATTTAACTCTCAATTGTTCATTGTATATAAGGGGTCTAACGATATTTTAGATATTTATGGTATTTTTCTTATAGTTGTTCATATCCTTCTAGTTGTATGCCTTGCTATATTTTTCAATATAAAGAATAATTATGAGAAGGAATGTTTGCTGCAAAAGACTAGGCACACTTAATCTTACAAATATTTTTTAAACTAAAATAGATTATACATAATGAACAGAATTTATACCATGAGGAAAATATATTGTTAAGAGAGATATCATTAAATGTGCTCTCAGAAAATAATAGTATTTTTTTCATTTATCATGCAAGATATCACACCATGAATTTTCTGATCACCTATGTGGTCTCTTAACAGATACTTTTTTTTCTCATTCTTTACTTTTTTTAAGATTTTCTTTATTTATTTGACAGAAAGAGAGAGAGCATAAGCAGGTAGAACAGTCGGCAGAGGGAGAAGCACTCTTCCTGGTGAAGCAGGGAGCTTGACACTGAGCTTGATCCCTGGACCCTGGGATCATGACGTGAGCCGAAGGCACAGCTTAACCAACTAGCGCCCCTTTTTTCTCATTCTTCCTTTTTTTGGCATTACAAATAATTATTGAATAAAAAATTATGGAAAGCTCTTGATACTTGATCCTATTCTTTTCTCTATTTACAGTCTTAGTAATCTGTTAGTCTTATGACTTTTATAAACCATCCCATACCAATTCCAAGTTATTGTTATCTTTTAATTTCAGCATCTATCTATCTAACTACAAACAGAAATTATCTAACTACCTACTTACCCAACGCTTGCACTTGGCTAATAAAAATTTTAAATGAAACTTCTGATATTTGTTCCATGAATCTCTCATATACCACTTAATGGTCTCCTTAGAACAAAGAACTTGGACATATTTATGGCTTTTCTCTCCTGTGTCTTATCCAATCCATCAAGAAATATATCAAGTTTACCTTCAGAATATATCCAAAATTTAACCATGTTTTACCATTTCCATAGCTACAACCATTGTCCAAGCACAGTCTTTTACTTGTTAAAGACTGATGTAGATGTTACTATAAAACATCTTACCTGGTCTCCTGCTTTCATATCCACACCCCTTAGAGTGTGGATCATCACCACTCCCCTTAGAGTTTGTTAACAACTCAGCATCCAGAGTAATCTGTCATTCATTAAAATAATATTTATTGTGTAGCAGCTATTAAAGGACCTCAAGTTACATCATGTAATCTACAATCTAAAAACTCTGCAATGACTTTTTTTTCCTTGTTAAAAAAGGTAAAGTTGTTATGATAGCCTACAATTAGGGTGACCTTATATCCTAATTTGCCCTGGAGAGTCACAGTTTACACCTGATGTCCTGTGCAGTTATTAATAAATTAGTTCTTCAGAAATGTCCTATTTTGACATCCTACCCACTACTACCATTTCCCTGTCCTACTTTGCACAGACTTTTTGTTCTTAACACACATGATATTCTTCCTCATTAGGGCTTTGCTCTGGCTATTCATGTCTGCTGAAGAATTTTTCCTTCAGATCTACAAAACCAATCCCCTCAAATCCAAGTCTTTGTTCAAATATTACATTTACCTTGAAGCCTATCCTCACCACCATATTTAAAATGGTAAACCTGTACTCCTAAACTGCCATAATATATTTTAATATATTTTCCCACAGTTTTTATCATCTACCACACTCTATCATTTCTTTATTTGCTATGTTTTTGTTCATGGTTTATATCTCTCCCACTTGAATATCATTTTCAGAAGAGTCAGTATAATTTTTTATTGTTGTTTACTGATGTGATCCAGGTATCAGAAAAGTATTTGGCAATTATTAAGTAACACTGAAATATTATATACCCAGTTTGCAGAACAATGAAATGTCCATTTGATCGTATTGTCTTCACTGTCTATAATGAGATAAAAATGTATGACAGAAGAATGCAAAAAACATTAACAAATAAAATAAGACTAAGAGAAGATTGTTCTGGGTGAAGAAAAGGAAAATCGAAAAGGAGGTGAAATTAGAACTCTAGGGAAAAAAACTGTTCCTTTTTATGTTCTCTAATATTCAGGGGGGAAAATATGCTGTTTAAAGTTAAGCCCTGTAATGGAACTAAGGCTAACCTGATTCATACAGCTTGCTCTACACTTGTTATTGGAGAATAAGTAATAAAAATAATAAACATGTCCTCATAATAAATAAATAAAAATATGTCCTCAATGATTATCTGTTGAAGTTTACATAATAACACACAAAAGTTGCATGGGAAAATGTTTATCAGAGAGTGTTAAGTAATTTTCATTTTTTTACATTAATAAAATCAGGGTAATTATGTTCTGGATTTAAGAGAATGGAAGGATTCTATGATGCTCTGATGATTTCTGTCTTGTCCATTGGAATTTTATGAATTTCATGTGTCATTCAGCTGTCTTGTTCCTATTATCACATGTAAATATTTGCAGGTGTACATCTAAAAGATAAAGATCTTTAAAAAACAATTCATACATATATGTGCTGTAATATGGCAGTTACAACAGCTATAAAATGACCACATAGAAAATATATATAAATGTAGAAATACAATTAAATACACAAAGCAAGTGAAATATAGGGAAAAAAATGGCAAAGCTAAATGGCCTAGGCAAACATTGGCTCAACATGTTGGAGAGGACTAGGGGTAGTTAGCAACTATGTTGTACTAAGAGTGCCTTCACTGAAGTTCCTATTGACAGGGAAAAAAAAACATTTCCAGTGAATTCTATTAGGGTACTCCAGAGACAGAAAGCCAATAATACACACACACACACGCACACACACACACGTGTGTGTGTATATATACTTATATGTATTCTCTCTCATAGATAGATGATGATAGATGATGATAGATTAGATAGATAGATAGATAATAGATAGATAGATGATAGATAGATGATAGATAGATAGATAGATAGATAGATAGATAGATAGATAGATAGATAGATATAGTTAGATAGTTAGATAAAATAGACAAATAAATGAACCACAACCTGGAGACCCAAGAAAGCTGGTAGTTTAGTTCTGAGAAACAGCACTGGTGGGGTAAATACCAGTCTGAAGGCAGGGGAAGAATGATTCCAGCTCATACATTCAGGCTCAAAGAGCAAATACTCTCTACCCCTGACTAGTGTTGTTCAGGTGTTCAGTGAATTAAATGATAACTACTCACAGTGGGTAAAGTAATCTGCTCTACTGGGCTTTACCAATTCGAATGCTAATTCCATGCAGAAACATGCTCACAAACTACCCAGAAGTAATGTCTAGTCAAATATCTGGGAACCCAGTGATTCAATCAAGTTGACACATAAAGTTGACCATTATATGAATGATTAAAGATTTTAGTAGTCACCACTGAGTAATAGCACAATAGTCACAAATTGGGGTAAGAATCAGTAACACGTATAGGCATCCTGGGGGGTGCAATCTGTTAAACGTCTGGCTCAGATCATGATCTTAGCGTCTTGAAGATGGAGCCCCACAGCTGGGCTTCCTGACCTGATCTTGCAGTCTGCTTGAGATTCTGTCTGCATCTCCCTCTGCCCTTCTGCTCCTGTGCACTCTCTTTCAAATAAATAAATCTTCAAAAAAAAAATCTGTAACTCCTAATTAAGGAATGGTTCGGTTTTACTATTTTGGAGGTCAATCAGAATTAGTTCAGGATGGATTAACACGCAAGTGAGAAAAAGAAAAAAGACCCATCCAGAAGAATACTTGGGCAAAGGAAATGAAGTGAGAATAATTAACACCACTATCCATCCACATTTCACTAATATTTATTTTTAGATTTGTTTGAATTCAGTGACTCTTTTTAAAGTAAATCTACAAATATGTATTAAATCAAATAAAATCTACAAATGTGTACAAGTATATCTATTAATTGAATTTGGTTAGAAAAAGAGTCAGGATACTCCCTATTGTAAATTGCCACACAAAATCACAAAATTGTCTTCTAGAACATCACATTAGCAAAAGTGCTTGGATCAGAGAGAAAATTTATTTAGCTTGAGCCCCTTTACCAGGATACAAACGGCACAGAGTTGGGATAGAAGATAATATGAAATGTCACAAGTAAACTCTAACAAATTATAGGTCTAGATGCTATCAAGACTGAATAGATTTAAAATCAGTTGCACTAGCATCGAGTCAATTAAGTTAACTTGGGTCCATAACAGTAAGTTTAAACTGACCTTAACAACAAAAAGGTGGAGTCAATAGATTAACCACAGAAAAGAAATAGAACTTTAGAGTGAGGTACACAAAATATCTTCTTTTGATAAAAAGTATATTAGAATCAGCCTGAACTCCAGGTGAAAATATTTTTTAATTCCTGGGACTTGATATTATGGCACAAGTCTGACTTTGCTATGAGGAAATAATTCCACTTAAACTTTAATATCTCTGTTCAAAAGAGACACTATGACTAAGAGTAGCAAAAATGTCACTGATTTTCTTAAAAATTGTGTTATACCCAAACCAACATATTTGAACCAGAATTGAAGGAAAGATACACATTATTTGGTCATGAGATGTACAAATGATGACATTACCAATGATAAACCGATCACCAATAAAGTTCAAAGTCCAAGATATCCATACAATATAAGTAATTGGATATTTAAAAATCTAATATATTCTGTAATAATTTCATGCCTAAAATAGCAATGTTTTCCTTTGCCCTTTATATTTATCTTGTTTTATTCCTATCATTTAAATACAGTTTAACAAAATAGAAAATATTAAATTAAATGATAGAAATTTTGGAAGAACATCAATACTTTTAATTTAGCTCCCTTATTAGATAACAGCTCAGACTCTACTAGTATATCCATGTTGACAATCTGATCACTCTGTGCATTCTTTGAAGAAAAGAATTACCCCTGTAACTATGTCATTAAACTAGTACTTTGTTGGTTCCAAGGAAATATATGTATTTTTATCCCAAACTGATTATTATGTATTCATTCCCATAGAAAATCTTTGAAAACCAATTCAAAGGTTAACTAGTATAGCTGAATAAATTAATTTACTATAAAATACTTAGAAGCTCTGTATTAATGACATATTTTTAAAATATTATATATCCTTAAATATAAATGGTCCATAAAGTAGATCATTACTAGGAAGAAATTCATTAATATGTATATAGGTAATAAGATCGTTACCAGAGATGAAAAGAATTAAAATTGCATGATTAAAGTACTCATTAATGCACTAAATAGGATAGTATTAAAGAGATTATTGAACATTTCTGAAAGACACATTTCATTTTAAGGAAATATAGAGAAAATCTAGTAACTTTAGGCAATTCTCTAAAAATAGTTATAATAGCCACCGAGATTAAGTAGCACAGATATTTTTTTTTTCACAGAGAATAATTTACATCCAACTTCTCTACTAAAGTTAAACTGAGAGAAAATACAATAATGCAGATAGAACACTGAACTGGAAGTTAAAAATGTGAACTCAAATTCTAAAATATCAAAATCTAAGTTTAGGACCTTGTTCCAAGATGCCCAATCTTTCATTGCTTAACTTCTTCATTTGTCATATTATAATATATAAGGAATATTTTAATATATTTTAAATACCTGGAAATCTTGAAAGTTATATATCAATGTATATGAAAAAGTGCTTGGAGTTTTTCAATAGAATTCACAAAAATTACCTTTATAGCAATATTACTACCATATGTTCATCAACAATTACTAATATTTAGAAAGTACAGTGATATATAAAATAATGAATAGCCTTATGAACTTATAAAAGTTTAATTTGTCATCATTCTCCAGAGAAACAGAACAGGATGTGGATACAAGTAAAGATTTATTTTAAAGAATTGTCTTACATGATTATGGAGGCTGGCAAGACCAAAATATGCAATTTAGGTCTAAAGACCATAAGGATGGAGATTCAGGCAAGTGCCTATGTTGCAGTTAAAGTCTGAAGGCCATTTGTCAGCAGAATTCCCTCTAACTCAGGGGAGATAAATCTTTTGTTCTTTGTAAGACTTCAACTAATTGGATGAGGGCCACCCACATGGAGGGCAATCTATTTTACTCAAAGTTCAAAGATTTAATTTTTTTGAGTTGTGTAGCCCCATATTAACAACTAAAATAGAAGGTATCTGTTGTACATGGGCAATAATTGACTATGACTAGAGATATATTCTAATACAGATCATTTATTAAATCAATTTCTTTATTAAAAAGCTTCCATCCTTTGTGTACAATTTGCAAAACTATCCTCAAAGTGGGATATATGTGTACCAGACCGGAAAGAGTACAAATTTAGGATATGGTAAATGCTCTTCAAGTCATTTTCAAAAAACTGTTTGTTGTTGTCGTAACTGGACCTTTACATTGCCATTTATTTTTTTTTTTAAGATTTATGTATTTAGAGGGGGGAGGGGTGAAGGGAGAGAGAGAATCTCAAGCAGAAGCCAACCTGGGGCTTGATCTCACAACCCTGAGATCATGACCTGAGGTGAAATCAAGAGTCCACACTTAACTAAGAGAGCCACTCAGGTGCCCTGCCATCTTTTTTGACTAAAATATTTTCATGCCATCCTTCCTTCTACTATAAAACATTTTTAAATCAGTTGAAATTAAGGAAGGACAACACCTACTAGAGAGGAAGAGAAGAGGGGCACCTGGGTGGCTCAGGTTAAGCATCCTGCTCTTGATTTCAACTCAGGTCATGATCTTGGGGATTGAGGGATTGAGTCCTATATTGGGTTTTGCACTCAGAGCAGAGTCTGCTTGCCCCTCTCCCTCTGGTCCTGCCCCTTTTGGAGCTCTCGCTCTCTCTCTAAAATAAATAAAATCTTTTTTTAAAAAAAGTAAAGAAAAGAGGGGAAGAAAATTCTATTGGTTTGAGGTTTCAGAATCCCCCCAAACCAGGACCGGTATCTTGTAAGGGCAGAGAATGAGTAAGTGCAGGTGGCATCCCTGAAGATTCTGAGCTTTGGTGGACCTTCCATGCTCCTGCTGCATAACCCACAAAATTGTCTTACCAGTTTCTACACTGGCTTTTTTTGGAACTCTGTGATAACACTTAATAAGACCTCAATGGGATGTCTTTCACATACAGTATTATGGTATTTGTTCAAGTGATTGCTAAAAGATGCAGGATCTAATTGTCCTATAATACTCATGCCCATTTTATCTAGATGTTCAAAGAATTTATAAATCTCTGCTTGGAACTCATCATAGTAACTGTAAGGGAAGTTTTGACCCCACTGGAAGAAATCAAAAGAAACCACAAAGAGATTACTGGGATCTGCTCGATATTTACTGAAGAGTTTTCCAAATTCCTGTTCTTTTGACTCACTCAGAGTTCCAACACAGGAATAATGATAAAATCATCCTCATGGCTTTCCATGGCTTATAATATAAGGCAAATGCATTTCAATACTGTGTTCATCTTCATCTGTCTACAGAGACATTCATTCAAACATTCCTATCTTCCATAGTTTTCCATAAATCTTTGGTCAGTACCAAGGTCATAGATTAGATAGATATAGATATAGATAGATATAGATATATAGATACAGATATAGATATATGGATATAGATATAGAAAGTATAGATATCCCCACTGGAAAGTGCACACTGAGAGAGGGTCATGTGATGAAAAGGCCACAGGCAGAAAATTCTCCTGGTAATAGATACATCCACTTGCTGGTAAGCATGAATAGCACAAGCCCCACAGTAGGTACATCCTGCATGAGGTGCACTAATGGCTCTAACAAATCTTTTTGTAGACTATCCTTATGAAAGCCAACCTTCTAGCTGTGCATCCCGCTGTGGTCCTGAGGCTGTGTACCAGCTCCCGGAGTGACTGGCTTCCCATCAGACCATTGTGTTGAACAACTTGGTGCCTGCGCCACCTACCTATCATTCACGATGTAAAAGAATGAATGAGGAGGCAGCAGCAGCGAGAGTGGTTTGGCGAGGGGACAAAACACTGAGGGCCCAGCTCAGGAGGAGGCTGCAGCATGGAGAGATTAGCCTGGTCCAGGTAGAGGAGGAGGAGGAAGAAGAGGAGGCAGGAGACAGCAGCCTGGCTGATGGTGGTGGGAGTAGTAACAGCAATCATCACAAACTCCTGGGACTGCTGGAAGATGGGGCCCACAGCAGTTTTCACTGGAGCCAGGAAAGCCTTGGCCCTGGCCCCAACTCACTGCTTCAGCCTCCCCCACAGCAGCCAACATATTTAAATATTAATCTCAGTCAAAAAACCGTACAGAAAAATCCAAAATAATGTTTGACCACACACGTGGGCACCATGGCCCAGCCAAATTGATACATAATGAACAAAATAAATTAATTGTGATTTATTATGATTTTAACATAGTCATTCTTCTTTATTTAATTACTAAGTTGTCTTGAAATTAATATGAGGCAATGTGGTGATCAAGTAAATGGTAGGAGGTTCCCAGAGAGCACTTAGACAATCTTTTGTCCTCATCAGTTTGAAGTTCATATAAAGATCTTCACATAGAACACTTCAGTTTCACCAGGTTTTCACTTAAACCACTCCCATCCCACTTGCTTATTTTTTATTCCATCTTTTAGATCCCACATATATAGAACTTTCACTCAGGTCCACTATTATGACCTTTTTTTAAACGCAAGATCTTCACACCATGGTTGAATCAGTCCACCTATCCTCCCCCCCAACCATAGTGATAAAAATGTAATAATTCCCCCTCCTGTTTAGAAGGGATCCAACATAATTATTACATTTATGTTCAAAGGAGAATGATATATAGTGTTTACAAATTTATAGTCACAACTCACGCATGAAAAACTATATTATTGAAAAACAGAACTAGTACTTATTCACCCTTGTAGTGCATGTTCTGTATAAGGAACTAGACTTTCCTTTTTTCAGTATGAGTGAAATATGACTCTAATATATTCAAATTACACACATAATTCAACAAAAAATATCTTTTATAAAATAACCTGGATCAAAGTAAACATATAATCCAACAAAAAATATCTTTTATAAAATTACCTGGAGACATGAACGCAAAGGGGTTCTATTTGGAGCAAACTGATGAAGAGCAACGCAATTCTCAGAGATGTTATAGATATGCTACTTATATACTTATATATAAAAGATATGTATGTATACATATACATATATGTATAGTATATGTATGTATACATGCATATGTTTTAACAAGAGACTAAAGAGAGCTGGAATAACTAAATATCCTTTTAGTCATAATGTATGAATCAAAATACATTAATACATTTTGTTTGTCCAGTTACTTGATGTTTAAATGCATGTGTATATATACATACTAAAAATAATATATTGATTGCTAGAATATCTTTAACTATCCTACTGTCCCTCTATAATTAACTACCATGGCTCAAATAGTAAAAGTATATCCGATATCATGGAATAAATGAAGATATTTTTTCCAAAACTATATTTTCAAAAAATCTGATCATTTTCTTCTAATCAGTTTAGAATCTTTTCTAACATATACTCTCATAGGCATTTTTATTTATTTCACACCCTACTATTTTTTCTAATGAAAACATATTTTATTCACAACTTTACACTCACCCATATTTAGTGCTTCAATGGCAATTTAGCCTTTGGCTATTTGACTATTAGAATGTGGTGAATTATATACCATTTACAACCTTGACTCTAATCACTAGCTGGAGGTGACTTGCATGATGGATGAAGAGAGTCTTTTGAGATTATAAATTATAGCATCTAGTATATTCTTTTAATAAAAAGGGCTGTATCAATAGAATGGATTTTAGAGAAAATTATAGGCATTTTCCTCATGCAAGTCTCTAATTATGCAAATGATTGAACTGAAGCACATGAAGCACAGGAAGTCCAGTGGCTTTTCTATAATCACAAAAGTTTATTCTAAAAAATCTAGACTATCCCAAGTCTCCTGACTTTTAAATCAATTTTCTTCTTAAAAAAAATAGTTCATATCACCTAATAATAAATTTGTCTCACTCACTTCTTTGTTTTTCTATTTTAATTAACCTATAGAAATAAAGAAATAAAAAGAGTAATTTTAAGTTATATCATTTTAGTTTACTAAACATGAATACCATATGAAGTATCCAATAACCTGTTTAAATAAAATTATAACAAAATCAACATTATGGGAAATTGTTTTCTTTTCTTAAAGGTTTTAGTTGGAGATCTAAAGTTATGTATAGTTCAAATAAGCTCAAAATAAATGTCATGACTTGCAGTTGTTACTTCAGTAAACAAAATATTTATATGACCAGCTAATTTTTCTTTTTTTATTTAAAAAGAATTAGCTAATATATAGTACATCATTTTCATACAAATGGCCATAAGCACATGAAAAGATGCTCATCACTAATCATTAGGGAAAAGTAAATCAAAACTATAATGAGATACTTCTTCACACCCACTGACTATCAAAAAAACAGAAGACAAATATTGGTGAGATTATTAATATTGTCTAAATTTCTCTAGCTTTTTCATAATTATTTATAAATTACAGAAGGAACAATTGCTTCTGATTTCATAGTAACAAATAAAAGAAAATTTCTCAATTGTCATCACACATTTTAAGTATTTAAATTAGGTGTATAACTTCAAAAATATTTAAATTTGTGATAGCTATTTGCACATACATAAGCACATGCCTGTCTAACATAGAAAATACTAGCAAGAGATTGTAATATTTCAATTAAGTCACAAATAAAAATAACCTCTGAGTATGTAGGATAATGTCTTTAAGGTTAGAATTATAGAACTCATCAAATATTCTAGTTTAGCAGTGTTACTATTTCATTAGGCAAGTCTAGTGTAAGTGTAGAAATGACAAAATTTGTCAACTAAGAAATAACAAAGATTCTAGGGCTGAAAAAAAATAAAGGCCTAAAGTTGATATGAATTTATCAAATGTTCAATAAAGTCTTGGGAATGAAAATATGGCATTAGGCTATGTATAAAATGTCATCTATAAAAAAATACCTTGGAAAATGCTTTGGAAAACATTGGGAGAAATCTAATATGTAAATATTTTAATGGTTGTAGAAAACTTACTTGGTATAATTTATTGAGTTTGATCCTTCTGCTAACCCTAATTATTTATTTTCATTTATTAATTTTAAGTTTCAAGTAGTGAAGTTAACAGAATACTGAAAAATCTTATACCTATTACATAGATTCAACCACTGACATTTATTACAGATGTTTTATCACGTAACTATTCCTCTATCTACACATCTTGAATTTTAATTTTTAAAAATAAATTCTTATTTTATAATAGTTTTAAATTTGCAGAAAAATATAAAGATAGTACAGAAAGTTCCCATACACTCCCCTTATTTCTCTTATTACTATCATCTTACATTTGCATGGTGTTTGTGCACCAATAGGTAGCATATTGATTGGTATATTATTTATTATTATTAACTAAAGTCCATACTTTATTCAGTTTTTTTTTTCTAGATTTACCCAGTGCCTTCTTTCTGTTCCAGAATCCCAACCAGGATATCACATTACATTTAATTGTCATGATTCCTTAGGTTCCTATAGACTACGACAATTTCTCAGACTTTGCTTGTTTTGAATAACCTTAACAGTATTTTAACAACGTCTCTTAACTGAATTTGTCTGATATTTTCCTCACGATTAGACTGGACTTCTGGGTTTTGGGGAAGACAATCATAGAAGTAAAGTGTCATCTTACCACATCATGTCAACTTAACACTGATGATTTAAACCTTTATCTCCCAGCTGAGATAATATTGGCCAGGTTTCTACACTGTAAAGTTGCTATTTTTTTCTCTTCTTTTTCCATACTGTACTCTTTGGAAGGAAGTGAGTATGGGAAACCCACAGTAAGGGGAGTAGGGTTATATCCCGCTCCTCTGAGAGCACAGAGTTTACATAAATTATTTGGAATTCTTCTGTTCAGAATATTTGTCTATTTTCCCTCATTTATTTACTCATTTGATAATTGATTTATATTTGTAAGTATTCATATATATCTATTTTATTCTTTGCATTAGAATATTACTTAAGTTATTTTATTGCTCAAATGGTTCCAGTTTTGGCCATGGGGAGCTCTTTCAGTTGGCTTCCATGTCCCTTTGATATACCCTCATCGTGGTGTGTGTGTGTGTGTGTGTGTGTGTGTGTGTGTGTGTGTTTGTGTGTGTGTGTGTGCGCTTGTACTTCTTTACTTTCTGATACTAAAAGGTTCTTCTTGTATATTTTTTGCCCCGGTCTTTTTTTTTTTTTTAATTTTACTTATTTATTTTGACACACAGAGAGAGTACAAATAGGAGAAGCGGCAGGCAGAGGGAGAAGCAGACTCCCCTCCTGAGCAGGGAGCCTGATGCAGGGCTCTATCCCAGGATCCTGGGACCATGACCTAAGCCAAAGGCAGTCTCTTAATGACTGAGCCATCCAGGCACCTCTCTTGCCCCAGTCCTAAGATCAGTCATTTTGCAATAAGCCCTGGTTCCTTTTATTGGATAATGGTATTAGAAACTATTATCTGAGTCTAAGTAGATACTACAGCTACTAGGTTGAGATCCTAACTTTTAAAAAGATAGTAATTCTGCAAAAAAAGATAAGTGATACTTTGTCATTGACAGGGAAGTTGTCTTCAATTTAAAAAATATCAAAATGGTTTGTCATGAAACTTACAAAGAACCCCAATTAGAAGACAATAAAGGCCCTAGGCAAAAGAATAACATTTATTTTAAAACAACACTTGAATTTGGGTATTTGTTTTTAACATTTTACTTATATTCATAAAGAGAAGTTCACAATTAAGTACACAACTTGATGAATTGTCACAAACTGAACACACTCTTGTAACTATCAGCCAAATGAAGAGACAGTTGCTTCACAGTAATTGCCTGGGGTTAAAGGCACCTTTCTTTCTTCCCATGTATGTCACCACATTTGTCCTACGTTCTTGGTGCCTCAGCCACACCCGTGCCTAGCACTACATTCCCACTTCCTGCAAAGGGGAGCTGTGGCAGCTGTCAGATACACACCTGCAGGTCATTCTGAGATAATACGCAAGATGAATTCACTTTTTGAGCAGCTCACCAAATGAAATTTTGCTGTTTTTTATTCACAAAGTTGTGTATCCTATAGCAAGGCCCTCATGGTTCACAATGTTTAATTAAACATTGTGAATTCCTTAGCCAAGGTTGCAGTCACAGATCAGACTTGATCATCCCTTCTCTGCTTACCTGGAGAAGAGTGAGCAACAAAAAGGGCACCATTTGAGTAGGTTATTTGGATCCCCCTTTTGGTGTTAAGCTTCTCGATATTCACAGGTAGGTTAGTTTGATTCCCTTTCTATAATGAAAGAGCAAAGCAAAGACTGAATCAGATATTTTAAAAGCACATAAGTGATAAAAAAATAATTCACGATTAAGCAATATTCAGCATTAAAATTTAAAGTGATTGTGAAAGTCAGAATTGCAACAAATTTCTGGCAATAATTGGATAACAATCAAATTCCTGTTTGATTCCCATGGCTGCTTCTATTTTCACATATTTGCCCTAATCACAGACTAGTCTTAAAGAACTACACATTTTCCAGACTTCTCTCACCTGAATTACTGTAAAGAAGTGAAAATTTTATATGGTATGAATTTTCAGCAGACCTAGATACGTCTTAGGGAAGAAAAAATCTTCCAAGCAGTCCATTAAATATGCATTTTGGAAAGGCAGCATAGTGGATTGAATAGTGGTCCTCAAAATATAGGCCTATTTCCTAATTCTTTGAACCTGTAAACAGGAATTTATTTGGGAAAAGAATCTTTGAAAGTCTAAATAAGTTACAAATCTTAAGATCACCCTGGATTACTCCAGTACCCTAAATCAAATATTTTACAGCCCTAAACAATAATGAGTGTTTTTATAAGAGGTAAAAGAGGGGAGACACAAGACATGGGAAGAAGAGGTCACATGAAGACAGAAGAAAGCTTGGAGTTATGTAGCCACAAGTGAATGAATTCCAGAAGCTACAAGAGACAAGGAAGAAATATCCCTTAAAGCCTTCAGAGGAAACATGGTCTTCCAAATATTTTGACTTTGGATTTCTAGTCTACAAACTGTGAGAGAGTAAATTTACATCATTTTGAGCCATCAGGTTACGGTAACTTGTTATGACAACCATCTCAAATTAATACAGGAAGAAAGACATGAAGATTTATATAGCTATAACAGGGGCACCCGGGTGGCTGTCAGTTAATCATCTGGCTCTTGATTTCAGCTCAGGTCTTGATCTCAGGGTTGTGAAATCAAGCTCCACTTCAAGCACCACACTCAGAATGGAGTCTGCTTGAGACTGTCTCTCTCTCTCTGGCCCTTCTGCTTATGCTCCCTTTCTCCAAATAAATAAATAAATAAATAAATACAAACATACGTACATATATACATACATATATACATACACAAATACACAAATGTAACAGTCAACAGAACATAAAAGAATAGCTAAATTGATGATCAAGACATATGAAGGAAAATATATTTTTGCTTCTTTTGAAGGAGATAAAGGAAAGAAAGAAAACTAGGGAAGGAAGGAAGGAATCAAACAAGAGGAAATATACTCAAATGAAGGATCAATGAGGGATGTTCTATGGTAGAGACCAGAAGTCTTTTTGTTTTTTTTAAGATTTTATTTATTTATTTCACAGAGGGAGAGAGATCACAAGGAGGCAGAGAGGCAGGCAGACAGAGAGAAGGGGGAAGCACGCTCCCCGCTGAGCAGGGAGTCCGATGAAGGCCTCGATCCCAGGACCCTGAGATCATGACCTGAGCCGAAAGCAGAGGCTTTAACCCACTGAGCCACCCAGGCGCCCGAGACCAGAAGTCTTTATTAGCCACATGTTTCCAAAGAAATCCATTGTCTTCCTTATTTTGCTGTTTAGTTCCCTTGAATTTTAGCAAATATTGTTACATTCAATATAAAAATATGAAGTTGTGTATATGGGTGGATTTGGGGTAGATTGGAAAAGGAGATTTGATATCTGGATTAACAAGAATCAAGGCACTGACCAGACTAATGCAAACAGATACCCAGAGTCTGAGAAGAATTTAAGGATACAAAATGTTCAAGAATTCACAGAAATATTAGGGAGTTTTCAGACCTCCTATGATTTGAAATCACTACAGTTTAACATTCACAATGTTATATTCTCCTCCTAGTGCTTGTAGATTATAATTTTATGACTGGTGAGCTACTCTTCCCAAATTAGGTCTGTGGTTATCTATTTCTGTACTTGTTTACCAACACACTCTGCTAGGAAGGTGAAATTTAACAAGGAGAAGACAGGGCAAATGTTCCACACCTTTCACTTTCAATATCCTACTCAATAGAAGTTAAGTGAGAATAAGAAAAAAATTCTAGCAGTCCTTTTTTTAAATTTAATTAGCCAACTTATAGTACCTCATTAGTTTCAGACGTAGTGTTCAATTATTTATCAGTTGCATGTGTCTTATTATACCTGTATATATCCATAACTTCCCTTGTGGCACTTCTGAGTATGTAAAACATTCATTTGCTATAATAAGGATTTGATAACCAGGGCTCACAAGGAACCACTTACTGTTATTTAAATTAATTATTGCTGACAGCAATTGTTTTAACATAAACACGCCAAACCAAATTTAAACACCAAGATGAAAAATGTTAAGAACACTTCTTAGAATCCTATTTATTTAAATTTCACATTCAAAAGGAAAGCATCATACTTTAAAAATTTGTTTTATGTATTTTTAAATGATATTTGGGAAAGGTTATAATATTTTGGATCACCGAAAAAACAAAGTAAAAAACAAACAAAACAAAATAAATAATAGAGAAAATTGGAAATTTGAAAATTTTGTCACATACTTTACTCAAATAAAACAAATAAGGTCAATTTTAGTAGAGTAAAACAGGAAAAAAATCCTGTAATAAATACAACCTAGCTTACATCTCAAAATGTGCTTTAAATCTGGAGATGAATACAGAACATTTTTGAACTGTTGAATGATAATGTAAATTTTCTTTGACTCAAGGCAAGAAATAATGTTGTTTTCAATGATTTGCCTACTCAGTGCAATAAGTACTATAATTTTGTATGGGAAAAGCAAATACAGAATGTGACTCCTTAAAGCCAATTAATACTATTGTCTATGAAATTGTGGTGAAATATTTTGTTATTTGAGATATTTTTCCAATGATTTATAATAGTGGTTTTCTTCTATAGGTGAAAAAATATCTCTTTAGTTACTTACACAGTAGGCCTTGGCACACTGGCCAGGAATGGAGAACTGAACAGCATTATGCATTGAATATAAAACTATGTATATTACAAAATTAAACATTTTGGAGACATAAAGATAAACTTTTTCACGTAGTTGAGATAATTATTTTATACGGTCATTACACTTAACTACAAATTAGGATGCTTAGTGTGGTTACTTATGAATGGTTGGAAAGAGTGTTTACAACTACAGGAACATGGTTTCACAGTAAATTTGTGTTTTTCCTTTTTGAAAGCATGATGATAATCCTATTTATTTGATTTATGGGGAAGTTTTACACATTTGATTTATGTGGAAGTTTTAAGTCATGTAACTTAGAAATATTTATCTTTTGTAATTTGAAGTAATTTACATTCATTTTCATGTATTTTGGTTTCTTAGTCCTTTGACCCCTTTTTTCTTTTTTTTTTGGACCTCTTCTTCATTAACTAATACATTTCCTTTTAATTCCACCACTCTAAATACCTTTGAATTTATCATCACCCAGATTTTATTACACAAAAACCTCAAATTTCAGTTCCCCAAATTGAAACCAAAAACATTTTTCTATCTCAGCTACTCAAATATGTTAACCACAATTTAAAAAATCTTAATCCTCCCCCCCCCCAAAAAAAAGGGCGCCTGGGTGGCTCAGTGGGTTAAAGCCTCTGCTTTCGGCTCATGCTCTCAGTGTCCTGGGATCGAGGCCCGCATTGGGCTCTCTGCTCAGCAGGGAGCCTGCTTCCTCCTCTCCCTGTCTCTCTACCTACTTGTTCTCTCTTTCTCTCTCTCTGTCAAATAAATAAATAAAATCTTTAAAATAAATAAATAGATAAAAATAAAAAAATAAAAAATCTTAATCCCTTGATCCATTAAATTCTCAACTTTCTAATAATATTTTCCATACTTATTTCTCACTTAGACTCAGTGTGCCATAAATAAAATCATCCCTTTGAAATACATTTAACTTGACCCATTTTCTTCTATTTTACTCACCTGACAACATCTTGTATGACTTAACCATGAATACATACGTATATCCAAATATTTTGGCAGAAACTTAAAGAGCTGGAGAAATTCCTTTCAATATAAGATAACAATCTCAAATTATAAAAGCTTTCAATTCTTCTTATTAATTCTGCTATGCTTTTCTAATAATCTAAATATGAATTTAATACCTTTCTCTTTGAAACTTTTTCCCCATTAAATACTTGCATTAGTCAATCTCAGATTACTTGTCTTGATATTTCACTAAAAACATAGAAGCTATCAACTGAGAGCTCTTCTGTCACTCTGCCCCCAACCCTAGAAAAATGCTGGAATATGCATTCGTCTTTACTTTCTCACTGGTTTCACCATTAAAATACTTCTCATAGTGGGCATGTTCCTCTATGAATTTCCCCAATAATACTTTATTTTGCCTTTTTACAGGATTGACTTCTTTAATTACACTCTATCTCTTCCACCAGCTTTCTCTCACAATCTATGGAATAATTTCTTAGAGCTTATAAACTTGCTCTAAGCTTCGATCTTCATTTGTCTACTCCTACTCTATTTGTAATCCATTTGTCTATTGTTCTTCACAACCAAGATTTAAAAAGCTAACTACATAAATTTGATGCTTTACTCTCTGTACAATTCCTTGAATAAAAAAAGATTTCTCTCTCTGTATTTCTCCTTTTTAACTATCTTCAAATAACATTACTTAAAACCAAAACAAAGCTTATCCTTTATCTTTTTTCCCTACAATTTAATACAAAGGAATTTAGTGATTATTCGATGAATAAGTGAATTGAAACAATGTATTTTGCTTTGTAAAAAATATATTTTACACTGAAATGTATTAATTTCAAATAAAATATATAAATTAAAATTAATTTTTAAAAGTTTTATACATCGGGCACCTGGGTGGCTCAGTGGGTTAAAGCCTCTGCTTTCGGCTCAGGTCATGATCTCAGCGTCCTGGGATCCAGGCCCGCATCGGGCTCTCTGCTCAGCAGGGAGCCTGCCTCCTCCTCTCCCTGTCTCTCTGCCTGCCTCTCTGCCTACTTGTAATTTCTCTCTCTGTGTGTCAAATAAATAAATAAAATCTTAAAAAAAAAAAAGTTTTATACATCAATCACTTTTAAAAATTCATGAACCTATACTATCTTGATTTCATGATCTTCTGAGAGAATTTAAACAATAACTTAATTTAACATCACAAAATTTGTGTTTTGACTTTGTTATAGAGAAACTTCATAGAACTAATTTATCATTCTTCTCTTCTAGACTATAACATTAAAGTTACAATTTTAATTGTTTTCAAAGTGAAAATAATTTGTAAAATTTTATTCAATAATAAATAATAATAAGTAAATAATATATAATGATATATTACAATCATTATATAATATATATTTATATAATATATAATATATGATTGTATATTATTTCTATATTTACATATAATTTATATAAATTATATCTATTATAATCTATATAAATTGTTTCTATAAATTATATCTAATATATATCTATATAAGTTATATATTTTAAATAATTTATTTTATTATAATATAATATGATTTATATTATATTATAATTTATATATTATATATGTTTGTATCTATTACATATAATATACAATATATACACATATAATGCATATATACATAAAATATGTATACACATACATATATACATATATACATATATACATATGCATATGTGTACATATACATAAATGTATACATATGATGTATATATTGTTATATATGACATAATATGTAATATATAATATGTTATATATATTATATATTCATATATAATATTATAATTTATATTATTTTATATCATATTTTAATGTCATATAATTATATAATTTTATATATAAAATTATATATAATATATATTTATATAGTTATATATGATTTATATAATACACAATAATATAATATATCATTATATAATATATAATTTTTAAGATAATAATGAATAATAAATAAATAAATGATAACAGTACTCTTAATAAAACTTTGAGAGTATATTTTTAGAAAGAAAGTGTTGATATGACAAATTTTTAAAAGATTTATATATTTGTTAGAGAAAGAGAGTGAGAGATTACAGGGGGAAAGTGCAAAGAGAAAGGGAGAGAATCTTAAGGAGACTGCACTGAGTGTGGAGCCTTATAAGCAGCTCAATCCCAAGATCCTGAGATCATGACCTGAACCAAAACCATGAGTCAGTTGTTTAACTGACTGCACCACCCAGGAGCCCCTGATATTTGAAATATATCTCTCTATATATTTTTAATTAACATATAATGTATTATTTGCCTGAAGGGTACAGATCTGTGAATCATCAGGCTTACACATTTCACAGAACTTACCATAGCACATACATTCCCCAATGTCCATAATCCAGCCTTCCTATCCCTATTCCCCCACCCCCTAGTAACCTTCAGTTTGTTTCATGAGATTGAGTCTTTTATGGTTTGTCTCCTTTCTAATCTCATCTTGTTTCATTTTTTCTCTCCCTAACCCCCCCACAACCCCCTGCCCTTCCCCTCAAATTCCTCATATCAGAGAGATCATATGATAATTGCCTGGAACTAGAGGGTATTATGCTAAGCAAAAAAAGTCAATCAGAGAAATTGAAATATATTTTTAAAGGATGACCACAAAGTTTTGAATTAAATCATCAATCTTTACATTTTCCAAAATCTGGATAATTTTCCAATGATATTTATTCAGTTAATGTGCAGTTAGCCTCCATCAAAATACTTTATATTTTTTTCAAAATGAAAATATTATTAGGAAAAAATTTATTAGCATTATAGGTATAGCAAAAGCTGGTGGTGCCCTTACTATTCTCATATACACTGATGACTTCCTATTAAGTCATTTGTAAACTTAGCTGATGATATAGGGCAGTTAAGGTAACTTTAACTGATAATGAACATGAATCTGCCCTTTGAGACAACACTGAATCTTGTTCTATACTGTGTGCCAGAGTTCCCTAATAAAACAGAGTCCTAGTTTCCCATATATTTATCAAGCTAATTAACATATCTTGAATTTAATTTCTTCATTTCTTTTTTCATTTCTCCACTCACCTACAGATGACTCATGTAGCTAACTCTCAGAATGTTTTTGAGTTCTGTCTTAAAGTCTGTGTTTGGGGAAACCCAGACTCAGGTACTTGGTATATGAAATACTCCTATCAGTAGACACTCAGGATGGGATAGTGATAGTGTTGACAACATGCCAATAACTTTGTTGAGCCAAAGTGAAGTGTGATGCTTTCTGGCATTTTTACAATGAAAATTATTAAGATTTTCACCTATAGGGGGTTGCCATTGTACATGTGTAGAAAGGGCTATACTGGATGAAGTACTAGCTTCGTATGAATGAACAAATGAAGTATATGTTTGAAAGATGGAGACAATGGTCATTTTCATGATTATAAAATGAGTTGGCTGTTACTAATTGGCATGGAAGCCCAATGGTATGAAAACATCAGACTAAATTTAGCAAACTAAACATTTAAAACACAACTTGAGTGACAGAGGATTTCAAAGTAGTATTTAAAATTACTCTTATGGGGGTGCCTGGGTGATTCAGTCCTTAAGCCTGTGCCTTGGGGTCAGGTCACAATCCCAGGGTCCTGGGATTCATCCCCATATTGGGCTCAGAAGGAAGGAAGCCTGCTTCTCCCTCTCCCACTCCCCCTGCTTGTGTTCCCTCTTTTGCTGTCTCTCTCTCTCTCTCTGTCAAATAAAAAAATAATATCTTTTAAAAAGTTAAAAAAATAAAATAAAATAAAAGTCTTATGTCCTGCAGTGATAGGGTTGATTCTATTGTAAATTCAGCCTGAGAAGTGATTTTAAGTATGAAAGAGTTACACAGGAAATCAAGTAGACATTTTCTGTAAGTCCCCTAAAATGAAGTGAGGACATTAAAAGGAAGGAAGAAGACCTGAAGTAAGGATTAAAATATTTTTCTGTATGTATTTAAAAAATTATTCCCATGATTCCTTGAACTTTGTTTTGGAAGGAAAAGTCCTTTCACAATTTCTAGAAGAGAACATTTTCTCAATATCTGCAGAGCATTCAGTTGGTTTCACTTGAGAACACAATCTTACAAGATGATGTCTATCTAATGGTTTCTCCATTTCCCACTTATTGCTCCTAAAACAGATTCAGCATGCCCTAAGTGGCTATAACCCTACCAGAAGGAGAAGCATGATTATTCAGAAGAAAATCTTACAATATAGCTAATACATTCCATAAAGAACCATGAGGACATGGTTGGGAATTGATTTTGAAAGTGCTGTCTCACAGGATGTGGACTGTAAAGCTAGATAAGTGAGATTTTATTGATACCAGGACATTAATAATTCAAGTGAATGCCTTTAAATAGTTTTATATTATGTTAGAATTACTGCTTGAAACTTGAGAGCAATGATGTCATATAGAAAAAGAGGTGACGAGAGAACAGGTGGCGTCATCCATCCACGAGAAGGCAGACAAAAATTATTAGATTGACCAGGAAGACTGAAAGAGCAAGTAGAGATCCTTGACTTACAGGGAACTGTGGTAATGTCTAATAGAGTATGGTATTCCTAGGGATGAAAGAGGTACACAATGAAATGTGGTGGGGTTTTTTTTTTGGTCTATTTCTTTATAAAATCATAAAATATTAAGAGTGGGTGAGCTAATGGCTAATGGTTACTGCTATAATAGAAAACCATGATGCCTAACTCAATCTCCAGACCTGAGCCAATTCTCAAATCCAGAGCCAGTTGATTGAAGAAAAGGACAAATTCTTTTTAACAATGACCCTAAAATGCTCAGGCAATATATTTGGTAGCTATTACACAAAAGAATAATGCATATTGAAAACACTGGATTAACTAGACACTTCTATGAATATCTCAGCTAAAACTAACACCAGGTGAACCAAAATGAAATTCAATATCCCTCACTAGAATGGGAGTATATGAACATGACATGATAAATATAGTCATGGACCAGGCCTAATTTGCATTAGGTGTATAGAGTTTATAAACCCCTTTTTTAGTTATTTCTCCTATCCCTATGTGAAAAATTAGCATGGATTTAACAAGTGACAGACTGTCACATTGGTTGCCTTTCATGTGGAGTAATAAAAGTTTATAACAGAAGAAGTCAAGTGGAAGCTTTTAAAACTCCTACAACCAACATGGTAAATCAGAAACAATGCCATCTCAAGTAAAATGACATACATTAATGCCACCCTTAAAGACCTAAACAATCCAGAGGTACACATGAAATTTACTGGTTGTATCCATCCAGAGTAGGGGTTCATGAGAGATAATGGTATAGTCTTAACTGTGGCTGCTCCGTAAGTGTAGAATCTTTACTACAACATATGTTCTAATGCCATATATTTTGATAAAGTTAAATATGTTCCTTCTATTTTTGTCAAAATGGAATATGAAGTAGTTTTCACTAACCAAAGATCTTTCTCCAGGGCGAAGTAAGCCTTCTTTATTTCTATCAAAAAATAGAACAAATGAAATTCGTCCATCTTGACTTAACGCTGACAAGACACTGGTTCATTCTTATTATGGAACTTTGCATTTGAACTTGAGAGTACAAAGAGGTAAATATTTGGGCTGCCCCAGTAAGGTGTACAGAGACAATGAGGGAGCATATGCAGAAGCTTTCATGGATCCGCCACAACAAAAAATTTTAGTTTCACACTTGTGAATGTAACTTGTATTTGGAAGGTGGGTAGTTTTAAGTGGAGCCCTCCACAAGAGAGGAGTTTACTCTAGGTTCAGTCTATAGTTCAATTATCCCTAACAGGTGGACTGTGTGACCTGGTAGAGGCCATATGGTACTACCTGTGTCGTAAGAATGTTGTATAGAATCTCTGGCTGTTCCCAATATGGAATTCATAGCATAAGATTTTAGGCTATATCACATTCAACAGAAAATTATTTATAATTTATGAAGCAGCTTCCAGCATGCTATTAATACTAGTAGACACCAGATGCATGACTTTGAGACTTCAAGTGACTATGCTTCTTCTAGAAGCTGCATCACATGTGTTGAGTGTTCACAGGCCAACAAAGCTAAAAGTGTGGGTCCAGCATAAATCTTTCGCCTGATGAAAATGGTATATTCAGGATTGGTTCTGAACATTTGAAAATGATAGAATTCCTCCTTCCTCCCCCAATGCATATATCTGTCTTGCTCTAATTCTTTTCTTGCACCTAATACCTATAGCCTGTGAATGATTCCCTATAAGCTGATAGTGAAGAATGCACTTGATAATTAGTGCCTGTGATGCTTTACTTTATTTGTCAAATTGTCAGGACACATTTCCCAGGAATTTGGCCAAATACTATTCTAGACATTTCTGTGAAGGTGGTTTTGGAAGAGATTAACATTTACATTGATGGGCTTTGAATAAAGCAGATTGTTATCCATAATGTGACTGGACCTCATTAATCAGTGGAAGGTCTTGATAAAACAAAGACTGACCTCTCTAAGCAAGAAGAATTCTGAAAGCAGAGTTTTTGGACTCAAGCTACAACTCTTCCTTGGGTCTCCAGCATGCCTGTCTACCATGTAGATATTGAACTTATCAAACTCCACAATTATGTGAGCCAATTTTCTCTTTCTCTCAAAAAATAAATAAATATATTTAAATATATAAATATATAATACATAAAATAAAATAATTTATATTTAATTATAATGTAAATTATATAATTTTAATATGTATAAATATAAAATATAAATTTGTGTATGTATGTATACATATATATGTATATAGATACATATATATACACACACACATATATATTACAGTCCTTATCAGAGCGGGCCTAAAAGGCACTTGTGAAGACAAATATCGCTGCTGAACTGAATGTAGAACATCTGGGTAATCAACCCAGCTATAAGAAGAAGTAATATATACAGGATAAGAAAAGGTAAGAGGGAACTGTATAAACAGGATGTTTTATAGTAGCTCATAGCTCATTTAGATGGACAGTAAGGGGTCTAGAAAATGTAGAACTGGGAGAAGAAGGGGCAAATCCAGAGAAAAGGCAGGCGGATGAATCTCTGAGGGCACCCAGCATTCAGATCTTTGTTTTTTACATCATGGCTCACCAGGCAGCATCTATACCAGGAAAACAAAAACAAAAACAAAAATACACTAAACAAATAGAAAAAGACCCTGTAAGGAGGACGGAGCAATAAGCTTCTTAGACACCAGAACTATTTATGTCTAGCTTGAGACACCAGACAAGCAATGAGATAAACAGAAGTCCTGGCCAAGTGTGAAGTAAGTCTAGAATGAGTGTTGAGGAAGAAGACAATAAATGCCAGGTGTGGTTTGGAGGGCAAGCTGTGGTAATGAAAGAATAGCCAATGGAAAAACGACAGTGTCTTCAACAAATGGTGTTGGGAAAATTGGATGGCCACATGCAGAAAAATGAAACTAGACTACTTTCTTAGACCATTCACAAAAATAAATTCAAAATGGGTGAAAAACCTAAATGTGAGACAGGAATAAGTTCAAGGGTTAGTATCCAAGATCTGTAAAGAACTTATCAAACTCAACACCTCCAAAACAAAACAAAACAAAACAAAAAACCCAGTCATGAAATGGGCAGAAGACATGAACAAAATTTCTATAAAGAAGACATACAAATGACCAACAGACACATGAAAAGATGCTCAACATCACTCACTATCAGGGAAATACAAATAGAAACCATAATGAGATATCACCTAACTCTGGTCAGAAAGGCTAAAATTAACAGCTCAGGAGAAAACATATGTTGGCAAGGATGTGGAGAAAGGGGAACCTTCTTATACTGTTGGTGGGACTGCAAACTGGTGCAGGTACTGTGGAAAACACTATGGAGGTTCCTCAAAAAGTTATTCATAGAGCTCTCCTATGACCCAACAATTGCACTACTAGCTATTTATCCAAAAGATATAAACATAGTGATTTGAAGTGGCATATTCACCCCAATATTCATAGCAGAAATGTTGACAATAGCCAAAATGTGGAAAGAGCCCAGATGTCCATTGACAGATGAATGGATAAAGATGAGGCATACACACACACACACACACACACACACACACACACACACACAGAGAGGAATATTACTTAGCCATCAAAAAGAATGAAATCTTGCCATTTACAATGATGTGGATGGAATTAGAGAGTATTATGCTAAGCAAAATATGTCAGTTGAAGAAAAACAAATACCATATGATTTCACTCATATGTGGAATTTAAGAAACAAAACAGATGAACATAGGGGAAGGGAAAAAATAAAAACAGAGAGGGAGGAAAACCATAAGAGACTCTTGACTCTAGGAAACACACTGAGAATTGCTGGAAAGGAAAAAGGGAGACAGGTAGGGGAAATTGGGTAATGGTCATTAAGGAGGGCACCTGATGTAATGAGTACTGAGTATTATATGCAACTGATGAATCACTAAATTCTACCCCTGAAACTAATAATACAGTATATATTACCTAAATTGAATTTAAATAAAAGTAATTTAAACAAACAAAAAGAATATATACTCATTATAAGAGGTAAATATAAAGTTGAATTTCTGCATGAGTTAATTTTTTAGGAAGGAAAAATTAATTTCATATAAATTCAAACGTTAATTATTTATTTCCAGTATTGTTAATTTGTAACCTTGAAGCTACTTAATTTTGTTAAAATTAATTTCATATTTAGTGTGTTTTTGAAAACCATTTGAATTTGTTTAAATGGTAAACAAGATCATTTTATTTTTTTTTATTTTTTTTTTTAAGATTTTATTTATTTATTTGACACAGAGAGAGAGATCACAAGTAGGCAGAGAGGCAGGCAGAGAGACAAGGAGAGGAGGAAGCAGGCTCCCTGATGAGCAGAGAGCCCGATGCGGGCCTCAATCTCAGGACGCTGAGATCATGACCTGAGCCGAAGGCAGCAGCTTTAACCCACTGAGCCACCCAGGCGCCCAACAAGATCATTTTAAAAGTTGTGCTAATCTTGTGATAATTAGCTTGTTAACTATGTGTTTATTAAAACTATCATTTGATTATAACTAACCAACAAATACATAAAATCTGTACTACTTTTGTTAAGGAAATTATTTCAAATCATTTTTATTTTTATAAGTTCTAAGGAGTAAATAAACTCAACTAATTGATTCACTTTTAAAATCACTTAATAATTTTATTCTTCACATTTTTGGCTAGTCACTCACAGCTTTTCGCAAATTCTCTCTTATCCATCTTTTTAAAGATGCACTACTAATCTCGTCATACATATTATGTTCCAGTTAAACTCCAGTTACTCTATGATTTGGTCTCAAGTTCCTACACAAAGGAACCCAACAACTTGGAATTCTTTTGCACAAACCTGTACAATACCTTATTGTTCTCTATAAGGTACACATTATTATCTCAGTTGCAAGTATAATATAAAATTTAAAAGTCTTTAATAAAATGTTATACTTGATTGTATTCTTTCCAACACTGAAAACTATAAGTGACCCAAAGTATGCAAAGAATACTTGTGGATCAATACAACTGCTAAAACTTTAGCTATGGTAACTAAGAAAAAAGAAAGTAAACATAAATTTACTATCAGAATTGGAGGAAAGGCCAACAGTACCGCTCCCATGGACATTAAAAGGATAACAAAGGTATATTATAAACTACCTTATCCTTCAAAATTTGATAAAGTGAACTAATTTGACAAAAATCATAATGTACCAAAACTCACACAGTGCTACAGAAATAATCTGAATAGTCTTATATCTATTAAAAGAAATTTAAATAATCATAATTTTCCCATACAGAAAGTGTCAGGTCCAGAGGTTTTCAGTTGTAAATTCTACCAAATATTCATGGAAGAAATTGTACCAATTTTCTGTAATCTGCTCCAGAAAATAGAAGCATATGAAACACTGCCTAATTCTGTGAGGTCAGCATTATTGTAATACTAAAACCAGAAAAAGGCAATTCAAGAGGGAAAAGCTACAACCAATATTTCTCATGAATACAAATGCAAATATCTTCAATATTAGCAAGTCAAATCCACCAATGTATAAAAAGGTTATATACTAAAACCAAGAGAGATCAATTCTAGTTACACAAGAATTGTTTAAATTTTAAAATCAACTAATGTAATTCATCACATTAATGGTCTACAGAAGAAAAATCATATGATCATATCAATAGATACAGTAAAAGCATCTCACGCATTCATGATAAATGCTTTTATCAAAGTAGGACTAGAGAACTTCCTCAATTTGATAAAAAAACAACTCCAGAAAAACCTGTGGCTAATATCATCACACTTAATGATAAGGAATTAGAAGCTTACCTACTAAGATGAGAAATGATGCAAAGACGTACATTCCCTCCACTCCTATTCAATACTGTACTTCAGTAAGAGGGAAAAAGATATAAAGACTGGGCAAGAAAAAATATTTGTTTCACATATGACATGATTTTCCATGAGAAAAAGCCCAAAGAATCAATCGAAAAATTCCTACAACTAACAAGCAATTAGTACATGTTTGCAGGATACAAGGTTAAAATACATAATAGCTTTTTGCAAGCCAACAATGAACAACTGAGATTTGAAATTAAAACACACCTTATATTAGCATAAAAATAGTGAAATAATAGTTATAAATCTAATCTAATAAAATATGTATATTTCTAATAAATCTAATATAAATCTATAAATCTAATAAAATATGTACCCAATCTCCATTTGGAAAACTACAACATTCTGATTAAAGAATCAAAATATACCTAAATGAATGGGAAGTTATTCCATGTATATATATAAGAAGAGTCACAGTGTTAATATGTCAGTTTTTCTCAATTTGAATATTCTATGCAATCGATGCAATAACAATTGAAATTCCAGCAAGTTATTCTCTTGATAGTGACAAACTGTTTCTAAATTTCTACGGAAGGGCAAAAGACCCAAATTAGCTGACACAATACTAAAAAATAAAGTCAGCGGACTAAATCTATTGTACTTCAGGCTTATTATAAAGCTATAGTAATCAAGGCAGTATGGTGATAGTGAAAGACTACACAAATACACAAATACAGTGGAAGACAATAGAGAGCCCAAAATTAGACCCACAGAAGTAGAGTCAGCTGACAAAAGAGCAAAGACAACACAGTGGAGAAAGACAATCTTTTCAACAAAGGGCCCTGGAACAAATAGATATTCATAAGCAAAAACTAATAATGGTAATAAGTTTATATAATGAACTTACAGCTTCACTAAAATTAACTTGAAATGGACAATACACCCAAATGTAGAATACAAAGCTGTTAATACTTTTGGAACAGAATATATAGAAAATAACCTTAGGAAAATAACATCCAAGCTGACCTTGGATTTGGCAATGAGACTTTAGATACAACACATAAAACATGATCCATTAAAGAAAAAAAAAGACATAGTGCTTAATTTAAATTAAAACCTTCTGCTCTGTGAAAGACACTGTTAAGAAAAAGGAAAGACAAGCTACAGATTGGGAGAAAAAATTTACAGAATGCCTATCTGCTAAAGGATTTGTCTCTAAAATATGCAAAGAACTCTTAAAGTGACAATAAGAAAACAACTCAATGGAAAAGTGAGTAAAAGATCTGAAGGGATACTTCATCTAAGAAAATATACAAATGAGAATAAGCATATGAAAAGAAGCTCAACATCAAATGTTCCTGGGGAATTTCAAATTAAAGCAATGAGACAGTTATTTGAATGTACAAAATCCAAAACCCTGACAGCACTAAATGTTGGGAAGGATGTGGAACAACATGAACTTTAATTCACTGTTGTTGCAAAAGCAAATAGAAGACAGTTTTGCAGTTTCTCACAGAGGTAAACATAGTTTAACCATTTGATCCAGCAATCGTGTGTTATTAGGTATTTACCTAAACAAGTTGAAAACTTATGTCCATACCAAAACCTGCACATCAGTGTGCATAGCTGCTTTATTCATTATTGCCAAAAACTAGAAACAACCTAGATGTCCTCCAATAAGGGAATGGAATACCATCCTGTGGTATATCCTTACAATGGAGTATAAATCAGCCATAAAAAGAGATGAACTATCAAGCCACCAAAAGATACAGAGTAACCTTAAATGAATCCTGTCAAGTGAAAGGAGTCAATTCTGAAAAGGTCATGCACTATATTATCCCTATGGCACGACCTTCTGAAAAAGAGAGAACTATAGAAACCGTAAAAAGATCAGTATTTTCCGGAAGTTTAATGCGGGTGGGAGAGAAGGAGTAAGTGGAGCATAAGGGATATTCAGGGTAGTGAAATTATCCTGTATGACACTGTGATGGGGATACATGCATTAAAATTTTTTCAAAACCCATAGTATGTAAAATACTGAGTTAACTCTAATGTAAACTATGGACATTAGCTAATAAAAATGTATCAATATTGACAACAATTGTAGAAATGTCCTGCACTAATGTGAGATATTAATGACAAGAGAAATTGGGGCTGCACAAGGGGAAGTTTATGGGAACTCTGGGAACTTTCATGCAATACTTCAGTAAACCTAAAACTTCTCAAAAATAGTCTTAATTTATTAATTTAAAAAAATGGAACAAGGAATCTTGGGGAATTACAGATATACTACCTATCTTGATGGTGGTGATAACATCATGGGTATATAAGAATGTATAAATTTAGTGATAAAAAGAAATAAACTATCAACCCATGAAAAGATGTGGAGGAAAATTGAATGCATATTGTAAAGTGGAAGATGTCAATCTAAAGAGGCTTCATGTTGTGTGATGCCAAGGCTGTGTACTATAGGACATTCTGGGAAAGGCAAAGCTATAAAGACAGCAAAAATATCAGTGGTTGTCAAGAGACTGAGGGGGCTAAGAGAAGGTGATGAATAGGCAGAGTGCAGGGGATTTTCAGAGCAGTGACACTATTCTGTATTCTGTAATGTAGTAGTGACCATATGACATTATGCATTTGCCAAATCCCATAGATGTATACAACGCAGAGAAATATAAAGTAAGCTATAAATGTTAATAATAATATGTCAATATTAGTTCAGTTCTAACAAATGCACCACATGAATGCAAGATATTAATAATAGGGAAAACTAAGGGCAGGGAGAGAGAGTATACAGGAATTCCCCGTACTTTCTGCTCAATTCTTCTGTAAACCTAAAAGCGCTCTGAAAAATAAAACTATTTTTAAAAAAAAGTAAAAGAACTTACTAAAAACAAACCTTGTTTTCTTTTGGGTGAAAATTAGAAGCTTTGTTTTCATTAAGGACCACAAAATACATCTTTCCCTGACTCATTTTTCCCCCCAGGTATTTGGAGAACCCTTTATTTCAAATATTACAGAAAAAAGTGTACTGTGATCAGAGATACTGTTTATTTCATTTTTAAATATAGAGAAATCAAGTAGTACATTGGGTTGTCCTTTTGGCAAATTACTGCAATGGACAGATGGTTTTTCATTATCTGTTACACAGAAATGCAGGCTGGGAACAGTGTGTTTGGTATGGATGCTTACTCATCTGTAAGAGTAATTTCTGCTGCTTGGCCAGAGAACATCTTAAATCTTCCTCTACATCTGGGACAACATCTGCCTAAAACAACATGTTAATATCTGTATTTTTGCCAAGAAGATACATTCTATCTTATGTCTTCCCAAAGGCAAAATCACAGGAGTGTAAAGTGGGATTTTAAAAATGACTTCGAAAGATTACTCTCTAAATGTATTCTCCTTTTGCATAAAGTGTAAAATCTTATTCAGGACTTATTTTGCTTCACTAGCATATGTTCCTAACAATTAACTTGGAAAAAGTAATTTCTCTTTGAAACAGCTTCAAATTGCAGAATCAGTGTACCAGCATGGTTATTTATTTAAATATTATACTTTATGGATAGAAGAAATCTTGAGTAAATGATAGAATTTCAAACTGTAAACATTTAAAAAGATGCACATATCTTGTGCTTATTTTAAAGAGAAACACAATGTACTTTGCTTAATATTTTTCTTTGATAAATGCTGATTTGTATAATGTTTACAACTCAGGAAACCAAGTTCATTCAAACAATTTATTGAGAATTTGTTTTATTATGGAATAATATTCTCTTGTAGGTTGAATATTATGTGTACGTTCAATTTGTTTTGTTTTTTATTCTTCTTCTATATCTGTATTTATATTTGCTTTTATTCTTCTATATCTTCTATATTACTTAGAACTAATTATTGAAGCAGTAGACATATGCATGTGACATAATGCTTGAAATAGATGTGGTGACTTGATAAACAATAGCTACAAGAGTTATTTGCTCACTTTTTTCTCTGCTCCTAATTAATCTAGGGTTATTTTTCTTTTTGCTGGTGTTTTCTTTGACAATCTTTCAAGATTGCAAAATTGGTTTCTTGAAGTCAGAGGTATAGCAAAGACCAATCTTCACGTTCACTTTTTTTTTTTTTTTAGCTTTTATCTATTTGTTTGAGAAAGAGACAGGAGTAGGGGGTGAGGGAGATGGAGAGGGATAAGCAGACTCCCCACAGAGCATGGATCCTGATGCAGGACTCAATCCCAGGACCCTGAGATCATGACCTGAGCCAAAGGCAGATGCTTAACTGACTGAGACACATGCCCACTTCTTGTTCACTTTTACAAATATATGCCCTATCAAGGAAAAAAAAAAGCTATTCGCTCAAATCTCTTAGAAAGTTTCAAATATTTTTTTATGTGAGAATGGCTGAAAATTTTACTTAGCATAGTAAATTACCCTATGAAAATTCTAAGTCATAAAAAATTAATTCATGTTCTTTAAGCCATTTTTTTAACTCCCAACTTTTGTCTACCTTTGTTTTTGGACAGATTTTGTTCATATACCAATATTATGATTATAGGAACATCAGAGATAACCAAATATGTTGGCTGAATGTTTTAATTAACTTTTTTATCAGAAACAAAGATGTTCAAATAGCGGTGTTCTTAAGTTATCAGATAATTCCCCCAAACAAATTAATTTCTGTTAAATTCAAAGCATGGATAAATTTTAACCTCTTCAACTTTTTAAACGTCTCCAGATGATGATTTTGAAAATACAGGAATCTAATTTTACCGAAAAACATTTTGGAGTCATCATGAACTGTAACGCTTATTATGTAGTAATATTTTTCTTGAATCAGTGGAAACCTGAGATCACTTAGAATCTGAGACAGTAACTACCGGATAAAGCAGTCCCCTACAGGTAATAAACATTAAGGCAAATTCATATCGTGAGACATAATGAAATCAGTTTGATTCTATAGAAGGATTGAAGAAGAACCAATTATAAATACAAGTGAATAGTGGGAAGAAATGAAAATCCAGAGTAAGAGAATACTCTTTATTATTCCTATAGAGTCAGATTATATTATCAGACATGTAAGTAGACAACGCATTATGATGTATCATCTAATATTTCTTTTGATGTTCACTATCAATGTTCACGATTTAATGTTCATGTATTAAAATGTAAATACTGATTGATAAAGGAAATACAATTTCTTACAAATCTGGCATCCTTATTCCTTCCAGTAGACTCCCATAACTATTTGAATCCCAAGGTTCATGTTTTACTCTTGCACTAATGTATTTTATTTATTTATTTGTGTGAGAGAGAGAGCACAAGCAGGGCGAGCACCAGGTAGAGGGAGATGCAGGATCTTTGCTAAGCAAGGAACCCAATGTGGGACTCAGTGCCAGGATCCTGGCATCTTGACCTGAGCTGAAGGCAGACACTTAATCAACTGAGTCACCCAGGTGTTCCCAGAACAAGCCACTCAGGTGTCCCCAGAACAAGTAGAACAGGAATAGACTGAGTATGAGTTTCTGTGATAAATGCCCATATTAAAATTAGGTTTCTGGGGTGCCTGAGTGACTCAGTCATTAAGCAGCTGCTTTCAGCTCAGGTCATGATCCCAGGGTCCTGGGATCGAGCCCCACATCGGGCTCCCTGCTCAAAGGAAAGCCTGCTTCTCCCTTTCCCACTTGCTCTGCTTGTGTTCCCTCTCTGCCTCCTGTTGTACTCCCATTCTCGCTGTCTCTCTCTCTCTCTCTCTGTCAAATAAATAAGGAGTAAATAAATAAATGAACAAAGAAATAAATAAATAAAATTAGGTTTCTGTCACGATGTCAAACTTATATGAATTCAAATATCAAATTTCCCATTAAATCCTCTTATTTCATTCTGATCAATGTTCTGGTATTATCTTCTATACTAGATAGAGTCAGAAAATTTCAAGTTATCATCTACCTTCCTCCTTGTTTATGCCACTTAATTAATTATACAGTACTATACATTTAGTTCCTGTTTATCAAATTATTGCCAGCCAAAAATCATCTTATTTCAAATGCCTATTATCAATTGTCCAAATGCTTTCTAAGGCCTAGAGAAACTTAGTGTGGAGCCTGCTTGAGATTCTCTCTCTCTTTCCCTTTACCCCTTCCCTTGCTCATTGTTTCTTTTAAATAAATAAATAAACAAATAAACAAACAACCTAATAAAAGCTTATAGAGACCAAGCTTATAATAATGTTATTTTAAAAATGAGACCTAACAAGACCTATTGATATGCTGCCTACTCATTTCAGAGCTAAAGACATCTGAAGATTGAAATTAAGAAAATGGAGAAATATTTATCATGCTAACAGATGTCAAAAGAAAACCAAAGTAGCAATAGTTATAACAGACAAAACAGACTTTAAAACAAACACTAACAAGAAACATAGAAGGACACTATATAATAATAAAGGATATAACAGTTGTAAATATTTATGCAACCAATATGAGAGCACCCAAATACATAAAACAGTTAATAACAAGCATAAATGAGATAATCAACAGTCATACAATAATTTTAGGGGACTTTAACACCACACTTATATCAATGGACAGATCATCAAAACAGAAAGTCACCAAGGAAACAGTGGCTTTGAATGACACACTGGACTAGAGAGATTTAACATATTCACAACATTCCACCCTAAAACAGCAGAATACACTGTTTTCAAATGCATATGAAACATTCTCCAGAACAGATCACATATTAGGCCACAAAACAAGTCCCAACAAATTTTAAAATACTGAAATCATACTGCTCACCTTTCCTGACCACAATATTATGAAACTAGAAATCAACCATACAGAAAAATTCTGGAAAAAGCACAAATACATGGAGATTAAATAAATGCTGCTAAACAATGAATGGGTCAACCAAAAAATAAAAAATTACATGGAAACAAATGAAAACACAACAGTACAAAATCTTTGGGATGCAGCAAAAGTGGTTCTAGAGGTAATTTTATAGCAATACAGGCCTACCTCAAGAAGCAAGTAAAATCTCAAGTAAACAACCTAACTTTATACCTAAAAGGGCTAGAAAAAGAACACATAAACCTCAAACCCAAAAAAAGGAAGGAAATAATAAAGATTATAGAAGAAATAAATGATATACAAATTTAAAAATGAAACAAAACAAAACAATAGATCAATAAAACCCGGAGCTCATTCCTTGAAAAGATCACTATAATTGATAAACCTCTAACAAAATCATCAAAAAAAAAAAAAAAAGAGAGAGAGAGAAAGAAAGGACTCAGACAAAATCACTAATGAAAGAGGAGAAATAACAACCAACATCATAGAAATACAAACAATTATAACAGAATGACAACCTGTATGCTAACAAATTGAACAACTTAGAAGAAATGCATAAATTCCTAGAAACGTATAACCTACCAAACTCAAGCAGGAAGAAATAAAAAATTTGAACAGACCAATTACCAGCAATGAAATTGGATCAGTAATCAAAAAACTCCCAAAAAACAAAAATCCAGGACCACATGGTTTCATAGGCAAATTTTACCTAACATTAAGAGTTCATACCTACTCTTCTAAAACTATTTCAATAAAATACAACAGGAAAAAAGACTTCCAATTTCATTCTATGAAGCCAGTATCACCCTAATGCCAAAGCCAGATAAAGACGCCACAAAAAAAAAAAAAAGAAAGAAAGAAAAGAGAGAACTACAGGCCAATATCTCTCATGAACATACATGCAAAAATTCTCCGTAAAATATTAACAAACAGAATCAAACAATATACTAAAAAAAAATCATACACCACAATCAAGTGGGATTTATTTCTAGGATGCTACGGTGGTAGTTCAATATTCAAAAAACAACCAATGTATACCTCACATCAATAAGAAAGAATAAAAACCATACAATAATTTAAGAAATGCAGAAAAAGCATTTGACAAAGTGCAACACCTATTCATTATAAAAATTCTCTGCAAAGTAGGTCTACTTACCTCAACATAATAAAGGCCTTTTATGAAAACCCACAGCCAACATCAACTCAATGGTGAAAAACTGAGAACTTTTCCTCTAAGATCAGGAACAACAAGGATGTTCTTTCCCACAACTTTTATTCAACATGGTATTGGCAGTCCTACCCACAGCAATTAGATGACAGAAAGAAATAAAAGGCATCCAAATGAGTAAAGAAAAAGTAAAAGCATGCAGATGACATGATACTATACATAGAAAACCCTAAAACCTCCACCAGAAAAATACTAGAGTTTATAAATGAATTCAGTAAAGTCACAGGATACAAAATTAATGTACAAAAATCTGTTGTAAAAAAGTATCTTTTATCCCTATATACTAATAATAAAAGAGCAGAAAGTGAAATTAAGAAAGCAATCCCATTTACGATTGTACTCCAAACAATAAAATACCTAGGAATAAATTTAGTCAAAGAGGTGAAAGACCTATACTTTGAAAATTATGAAACACTGATGAAAGAAATTCAAGATGGTGCAAAGAAATGGAAAGACATTCCATGGCCATGGGTTGAAAGAACAAAATGTCTATACTACCAAAAGCAATCTACATGTTTAATGCAATCCTTATCAAAATAACAACAGCACTTTTCACAAAACTAGAACAAACAACCCTAAAATTTGTATGGAACTACAAAAACCTGGAGTAGCCAAAGCAATCTTGAAAAAGAAAAACAAGGGCGCCTGGGTGGCTCAGTGGGTTAAAGCTGCTGCCTTTGGCTCGGGTCATGATCCCAGGATCCTGGGATCAAGGCCCACATCGGGCTCTCTGCTCAGCGGGGAGCCTGTTCCTCCTCTCTCCTCTCTCTCTGCGTGCCTCTCTGCCTACTTGCAATCTTTCTCTCTCTGTGTCAAACGAATAAATAAAATCTTTAAAAAAAAAAAAAGAAAAAAGAAAAACAAAACTGGAGGTATCACGATTCCAGATTTCAAGTTATAGTCAAAGCAGTAGTAATTAAAATAGTACGGTACTGGCACAAAAATAGATCCGTAGATCAATGGATTAGAACAGAACACCCAGTTGGAGCACCTTGGTGGCTCAGTCAGTTGCGCATCTGACTCTTGATTTTGGCTCAGTTCATGATCTCGGGGTCCTGGCATTGAGCTCTCTACTGGACTCCCACGCTCAGTGGGGAGGCTGCTTGAGGACTCTCTCTCCCTCTGCCCCTCACCCACTCATGCCCTCTCTCTCTCCCTCTCTCAAATAAACAAATAAATCTTAAAAACAAAAAACTCAGAAATAAACCCACAATTATATGGTCAATTAATCTTCAACAAATGAGGAAAGAATATCCAGTGGGAAAAAGTCTCTTCAACAAATGGTGTTGAGAAAACTGATCAGCTACATGCAAAAGAATGAAACTGGACCACTTTCTTTCACCATTCACAAAAATAAATTCAAAAGGGATTAAAGACCTAAATGTGATAGCTGAAACCATAAAAATTCTAAAAAAGCACTGGCAGTAATCTCTTTGACATTGACTGTAGCAACATTTTCTACATGTGTTTCCTGAGGTAAGGGAGATAAAAGCAAAAATAAACTATTGAGGCTACTTCAAAATAAAAAGTTTCTGCACAAATTAACAGAACTAAAGGGTCTAGAGGGAACATACCTCAACATACTTGCAAATGACCTATTCAATAAAGGGTTATTATCCAAAATATACAAAGAACCAATAAAACTCAATACCCAAAAAACAAATAATCCAGTTGAAAATGGGAAGAAGATATGAACAGACTTTTCTCCAAAGAAGACATATAGATGAGCACCAAACACATAAAAAGATGCTAAACATCAGTCACTATCAGGGAAATATCAATCAAAACCACAGTGAGATATCACTTCACATCTGTCAGAATGGCTAAATTCAAAAACACAAAAACAAGTGTTGGCAAGTATGTGGAGAAAAAAAGACTCTTTTGCACTGTTGGTGGGAATGCAAACTGCAGGATCCACTTTGGAAAATAGTATGGAATTTCCTCAAAAAATTAAAAATAGAACTACCCTAAGGTCTGGTAAGCACACTACTGGATATTTACCTCCAAAATACAAAAACACTAATTCAAAGGGATATACATACCTCTGTGTTTATTGCTGCATTATTTATAGTAACCAAACTATGGAGGCTGCTCAAGTGTTCCTCAATAGAAGAATGGATAAAGATGAAGTAGTGTATATAAATATATACAATGGAATATTATTCAGCCATAAAAATGAAATCTTGCCATTTGCAACAACATGGATAAACTAGAGAGTATGCTAAGGGAAATAAGTTAAAGAAAGATAAATATGTGATCTCACTCATATGTGGAATTTAATAAACAAAACAGATGAGCAAAGGAAAAAAAAGATAAAACAAGAAACACTCTCAATTATAGAAAGAAAATTTATGGTTACCAGGTGGTGCTGGGAAGATGGGAGAAACAGAGGATGGGGATTAAATGGAAAAAATAAATTAAAAAATAAAAAAGAATAAAAATAAAAGAATAAATATAATTAGACCAATACTTTATAGGTTTTAAAGTAATTGGGTAATTTTAACTCTTTGAAATTATAATAAATTGCTTAGTTTTATTCAAAATATTCAATTTTTAATATATTATTGTGAACATTTAAGTTTATGCAATATAAACTATGCTAGAGGGTGCCTGGGTGGCTCAGTGGGTTAAAGCCTCTGCCTTAGGCTCAGGTCATGATCTCAGGGTCCTGGGATCGAGGCCCGCATCGGGCTCTCTGCTCAGCGGGGAGCCTGCTTGCCCTCTCTCTTTGCCTGCCTCTCTGTCTACTTGTGATCTGATCTCTCTCTGTGTCAAATAAATAAATAAAATCTTTAAAAAAATAAAATAATAAAATAAACTGTGCTAGAAAAAAATTCACATAAATATTTGACATAAAAATCAAATTAATGAAATAGATATATAACTCATTAATTTGGACAAAGTTGTTAGAAAAATCAATGAATTTTTAATTTACAAAAGAAAGGTATTACCTACATAAATATGTTAAGAAAGTAGGACAGATAAAAATGAATGATTTTAAAATAAATGCAATGGCATGCTCTTTGGACATAAAAGAAAGGCTAGTTAAATTATCCATCAACTACTGAACAACAAAACAAAAGATGTAATCCATCAAATACAAGTTCAAAGAATAAACATAGTATACACTCTAAATATGCCATATGTATTTTATGAAGTACAATATATTCTACATTTTATGTCTATCTTCTTAAAATAATTAATATTTGTGTGTATGTGCTTATTTAATTATCACACTACTATTGGACATGAAGCTATTTTTATGCCTTGCTACTACAAAATTTACATGTGGAATATTTGTATATAATACACTTCTAGAAGTGTGATTATTCAGTCTTAAATGAACATTTAAAGAATTGGTAGCTAGTGACTAGTATCCTCATCATCACAATTAAAACAAAACATACCCCCAAATAAAGTGTGTTGAATTATCAACTTTCCCCAGCTTTCTCTTCAACTTTCCGTATCTTTGCCAATCTCACTGGGGAAATGTGTTATTCATTATAGCTTTAATTTGTGATTAATTTTATTATCCTTTCTACTTATTACTTGATTTCTGAGGTAATGTTCCATGTCACTCTGTAATAATTCACCAGTCTGCATATTTATGATTTATCTACTCTTCCTTACAAATGTTTGTGACTTTTAGCCACATTGTGAATATAGCTGTGGTTTTTTCATTGCATTGCTGTCTAGTGTTCCACAATTTACTGCTCCATTCTGCTTTTTGTGAACATTTCCAATCTTCACCAAGATGCATTATTACAAATGCATTATTTGTTCTTCTCCCATTCTCTTCAAATATTTTAAATAGTACAATTGAATTTTTACCTGACATTTATAGTAAAATTCATTAAAATCACATTTTATTTACTTACATATTTTCTTAAGTATTAGTATTAAGTATCTCTTTTTTATATTTGTGGTTATTTTAGTGGCAATAGTGTAGGTTAACATTATATTGATGTGGAATAGGAGAAAGAGCAGTGGTTAGGGAAAAGGCTGCACTAGCTTTCACGAGGAGGACTCTCTCATCAGCCAAAGAATACTTTCTGAAAACTTTAAACAAATATTCTATAAAGATGGAGTAAGAGCTATGATTAAATGAAAATAAGAGTGTGTAATAGTTTTGGTTATACCTTTAGATAGTGCTTCCCCTGAAGTCTTAATGTTTGATATGTATTCTCCTTCATTTTATTGACTCTAGGACCTGCAGGCTTTTTGGTGAGGTTGGTTTCCTCTTTCCTTCTTTTTTCTCCTCACAAAGGCTGCCAGGATATTTATTTATTATTTTTCCTCTAATAAAGGTCAAACTGTCATAAGACTAGCCACATCCTAATTCATTTGCACTATCCTACTGACACTAGTGTGTGTGTGTGTGTGTGCATGTGTACATATTATCAGCTACTGTATCACCACCAAGATCATGATTTAAATCTTGTAAATACTATCTCCTTCCACTTATCAAAATTACTTATTCCACTATTCTGTATTCTTTCTCCAGAATTATTCTGCCACTACTTTGAGTCAATGACACTATCACCTTTTAAATGTTAGTACACCTGCCATTTCTTCCTTTTCTTTTTTTGTAACATATAGACAGTGGTTCACCATTTTCTTACCCCTATCCACATTTCTTATACTTGATTGTCAAATTTCTAACTCTGATTAAAACCAGATCATTTCATGTTCATTAACAGCATTCAAGGAAAAGAACCTGCTTGTAGAAAAAACTAAACAGACATGCTCATTGTTTTCATTCTAACAGAACTAAGATCCTCATACATCCCAAATGGTGTAATATTTCTGTTAGGCAGACCCTATTTTTTCCCTCGTGGATAAATTCTCCAAAAATCCTGGGATGGCCATTTTCTCTCTTTCAATCTCTAACATCTCCACTCCTTTTTTTTTAAATCAAACTTCCATCTATTTCACAGAAAATAAAGAGACTAACAGAGGAAAACAAACTCATTTTCTTTCAAAAAAAATAGTCCAACTCACCTGCCTCTGTCCTTACATTCTGCCCGCACTGCTGTTACAGAGGATCCCTCTCTGCATTATTCTTCCTCTCTACTCAACACAAATCTTAAAGCCTTTGTGAATAGCTGCATAATGGGCATAACATCCTCTCGGACACTTATGTTGATCCTCTTTGCAAGGCCAATATAAAGAATCAATCTTGGTTAACTTTCAGCACAGTACTTCCCAAAGAGTTATTAATTAGCAATAGAAAAATAATAACAGAGCAGAAGTCAGACACCAGTGAAAAAAGTTATCACCAGTAATGGCCTACACTCATGATCAGAAAATGACAAAACATTACATTGTTGGTATTTCTGCCAAAAATACCTAATCTGAATCTAATCCTGATGAAACAGCAGACAAATATAGATTGAAGTATGTCTTATAAACTATCAATGGCATAAAAAAGATGAAAGAAACATCAGATTAAGAGAAATTAAAGATAAATAATTGAAGAAAAGATAAAATTCTGGATTAAGTCCGGAACCAGATTTTTTTCTTTTGCTGTAAAGTGACATCAGTGGGACAAAGGCCAAAATTTGAGTAAGGTCATTGCATTAGATACTAGTATTATATCAATGCTAATTTCTTAATTCATATAATCACACTATGGTTAATAGAACATCTTCATTTTTTTTCATCTCTTATCCATAACTAAGAAAGAAAATTTTAAACATTTTATAATAGACTTAGAATACCTTAAGATAGTAGTAGAAAATTCAACAGGTTTTTAACTTGTTTGCTGTGGTAAGTAGAGGTTGACCTGATTCTGCGTAAGATACATACAGAACATTACCATTCTGAATTGTCTAGTAGTTCATTTTAAAATCATTTACTGAAACTTTAAACATATGGTTTTAAATATGCATATTTTATATAGAAAATTGCTTGAAGCATTTCTGTGTTCCTTGAATAACTGTTATGTTTATATGCATAAACCAGAAAGGTCTAATTGCTATTTGCATGGATTATTTACAGCTAAGTGGTCTATGAAGAAATGAGAGTCCATAAAAATGCTATTGTGTATGAAAACCAATCTGTGTTGCTCATTTTAATTGGGGATGAGAATATTGGTTTATAGATTTTAGAAAAAGCTGTATAAAATGTTTCTCACAAACAGAACAAAGGTTATAGAAGTAATCTGTTGATTAAATGCTTTAATAAACTTTTCTAACTGAATGTTTATTTTCACAGAAAAATGGGCTTCCTGTCTCCAATAGGTCTATCACTGCAAATTAAAGAATGCATTTTTAAAATCACTAAGATGACACTTTTCTGTAGAATTCACTTGTCATTTTATCTGATACTGTTGTAATAATTAAACACATCTAACATTGGTGGCCACCAGTGATATTGGGGGTTTTGTTTGTTTTTTTGGGTCAAAATATTTTAGATATTTAAAAATACTAGTTACTTATCCCAAGAGATCCACACTCAAGGAGAGCAGAAGACAAAATAACTATACTTTCTTCCCTTAATTTTATTTTTGTTTCAATAGTGAAATCAAATTATTCTACTCTACTCTTTGACCTGAACATCAAAAGTTATAGTGGCATCATGCCTGTAAGTTATGGGTGTCTTTATTCCAAAATGGGCATAAAATCCTAGTGTAGCTGTGATTTTTTTTTTTTTAATTTTGTATGCTCCACTTTTCTTTCAAAGGGAAAGTAAGTAATGTTCTCCTGAGTAAGAAGTTTCTCATTGCTGCATAGGGACTAACAATGAACACCCAAAAGGATGTTCAATTCCAAAAGCAGCAGCCAGTCATATTAATTTGTGGAAAATGTCATACAGAAAATGAAATAAAATCCAGGTATCCAATCAAATGCAGAGAATGTGAATACAGAATAATATATATGAAAAAGACTAAAATGTTGGTGGTTTCTGATGCTCAATGAAACATTTAGAACTCAGAGGAACGTCTAAATTTATGTTTAAATTTTCCATTAATATCTCTCATTGTTTTGTAGCCTTTGGTTAACATGCTTTCCTTATAAATAAAGCTATATACTCATAATCTTATTTCATTTCATTTTTATTTTTATTTTTATTTTTTTTTAAAGATTTTATTTATTCATTTGACACAGAGAGAGAGATTACAAGTAGGCAGAGAGGCAGGCAGAGAGAGAGGAGAGAGGAGGAAGCAGGCTCCCTGCTGAGCAGAGAGCCCGATGCGGGCCTCGATCCCAGGACCCTGGGATCATGACCTGAGCCGAAGGCAGCGGCTTTAACCCACTGAGCCACCCAGGCGCCCTTCATTTCATTTTTAAAACCATATTTTAGTTTTACATGTTTTATGTTAAGAAATTATTTTTGTTCAAGTAAATAACTTACAATTCTATTTCATATATAATGTGATACACAGTGAAAGTTAAAATTGATTCCCCAAACCAAGCTTTTAATCAAAACCTATAATCATCTGGGGCTCTGTCTTTAAAAACAAACAAACAGATTTCTAGGCTTCTGGGCTTACTCACTGATTAAGTAAATTCCTTTAAAACTACTGTTGTACATTACCATTTGTCAACACTCTAATATTATTTGATGTGAAATACACCAACATACTTAGTGTATGTATGCACACATAATTTTGAGTTCTGCTGTTCATTGATTAGTTGGTGTAGGTCTTTTTGTATTTCAGCATAAGTCTTCACAATTTTTAAAATTTTGGCAGAGGAAATAAACTTGAATGTTTATATTCTATAAGGTAAAATTAACTTCAAGTAAAGTGTTAGATTATTAAGGCAGGTGCAATTTTCTAGGTGTAATCATTCATGAAACTGAAAATTCTGTTTTCAGGATAAAAAAGATTAAGAATTGAGTTACAATTAATTTTTGGATAAATATTGAATTTTTGCCTTGCTTTTAAGAACATGGAATTAATGATCAAAAATATACTCCATCTGTTCTAGGATTCCTTCACTCTGGGACATCATGTTGGCCTCCCTAACATACATTTTAAAGATTAGATATATTCTAACTTTATTAATAGCTAATATTTATCCAATTCAAAAATTACCTATGCTACTTTTTATAAACACCTATATCTATACTACCATCATGGTTTCCTAAGTTCTTCAAATTTTTTACATGCTATATGAAATACTATGATGTTCAGATTTGTTTTATTATGTTCAGCTAGGCACCATATAGTCCATCATTAGTTTTTGATGTAGAGTTCAATGATTCATTAATTACATATAACACACAGTGCTCATCACAACACATGCCCTCCTTAATACTCACCAACCAGCTACTCCATCCCCCACCCCCTCCCCTCTGAAACTCTCAGTTTTCTTCCTAGGGTCCATAGTCTATCATGGTTCATTTCCCTCTCTGATCTCCCCCCTTCAATTTTCCCTCCCTCCCCTTATGTTCCTCCATGTTATTCCTTATATTCCACATATGAATGAAACCATATGATAATGTCTTTCTCTGCTGGACTTATTTCACTTAGCATAATCCCTTCCAGTTCCATCCATGTCAGTGCAAACATGGGCATCCATCCTTTCTAATGGCTGAGTAATAGTCCACTGTATATATGTACCACATCTTCTTATTCACTCATCTGTTGAAGGGCATCTTGGCTCCTTCCACAGTTCAGCTGTTGTGGACATTGTTGCTATGAGCATTGGGGTGCATATGCTCCTTCTTTTCACTACATCTGCATCTTTGGGGTAAATTCCTAGTAGTGCAATTCCTGGGTGGTGAAGGATCTCTATTTTTAACATCTTGAGGAACCTCCATACTGTTTTCCAAAGACCTCAATGTGACACAAGAATCCATCAAAATCCTAGAGAAGAACATAGGCAGTTACCTCTTCGACATTGACCACAGCAATTTCTTTCAAGACATGTCTCCAAAGGCAAGGGAAACAAAAGCAAAAATGAACTTTTGGAACTTCAGCAAGAAGTTAAAAGGTTTCTGCACAGCAAAGGAAACAGCAACAAAGTGGAGGCAACCCACGGAATAAGAGAAGGTATTTGTAAATGACATTACAGGTAAAAGGCTGATTTCCAAGATCTACAGAGAACTTCTCAAACTCAACATCCAAAAAAACATATAATCCAGTCAAAAAGTGGGCAGAAGTCATGAACCGACACTTCTCCAAAGACATACAAATGGCTAACAGACACATGAAAAAATATTCAACATCTCTAGTCATCAGTGAAATTCAAATCAAAACCACAGCAAGATATCATCTTACACCAGACAGAACAGTAAAAATCAACAAGGCAGGATGTTCAAAATTTTAAGGAGTATTTCATTGGTCCAGGTTTTCTTTTATGTGACTTTCATAATTTTCTAATTTGTTTTTATTCCTTTCCAACCTTGCCTGTTTTAGACAGGGGAGTGCCAACACACATGATCTCTCTCTTTTTTTAAGATTTATTTGTTTGAGAGTGAGAGAGAGAGAGAAAGAGAGCGCTTGCAAATGGAGGGAGGAGCAGAAGGAGATGGAGAGAGAGGGAATCCCAAGCAAATACCCCGCTGAGCACAGAGCCAATTGCGGAGCTCGATCCCACAACCCTGAGACCATGACCCCAGCAGAAACCAAGAGTCAGACATTCAACCAATTGCATCACCTAGGTGTTCCAGTACCTGTTTATATTAGCCCCATAATTAAATAAACAAATTCCAACTCATTGGATAATAGAGTTACAATTTTAACTTCTAATTTTATCATGGGTTCTTTATGTATCAATAGTTTAAATATTTTTTTTTATTAACCAGGCAGAGAGGTTTAATGGAAAACTATTATAACTGGAACTCAAGACCACTATTATCATTCAGTGATTCAGCTCCTTAGGCCCATTCATCTATAGAAAGGAAATTATTTTATCTTTTACCTACATAGATGGTTTTGAGAAAATAGATATAAAATTACTTTAAAGATTATTTTTGAACTGTTCTCTATACATGTAAAAACGAGTACGTTTGAGTTTGAAGTTAGCACATACATAATCTCTTAATACACTGATAGGGACAACTATGGATATTGTGAAAAGTGTGTCCACATCCATGTGAAAAGCACCAAATAAAAATGGGCTCAGATCCAGCCCTACCACTCATGATTGGCCATGTCACTTCATTTCTTTTAACTTCAGCTTCATTATCAAAATGGAAGAATTATGATGATCAGCACATGAAGGTAACAGTTCTTTTAAAATCTGAAGCTATCTTTAGAGAATGAAGTTATAAAAAAAATTCAAAAATAGCAGATGAAATGAAAAATGGCCAGGCCAAAAAGAATAAAATACCATATAATGATAGTTGAGAAAGTATAAAACAATATGCCTCCTTACATATATCCACCCGCACACCACCAAACCCATCCTAGAATAAGTTCTATGTAGAATATTAGTCAAGGGGATGTGGTACTTGAGCAGAGGGCTGAAGGGTAAGAAGAAGCTGACCAGAGAAAAACAAGGAGAAAGAGCATTCTTGAGAGAAAGCAGAACTTTTATAAAGTTTCCAGAGCAGAAAGAAAGCCTGTCTTATTCCCACTTCAGAATGAAGCCCATGTGACTCAAACTTCATAAACAGGGGGTAGTGGGAGGAGACAAGGTGGCCTTGTGATGGGAAACCATTGGAGCAGTAAGCAAGAACGAGAAGGAAACAGTTGCAGTCTTAAAAGAATACACACACACACACACACACACACACACACACACACACACACATGATAACTACATGAGGTGATGACTAAGTTTATTATCTAGTTTTGGTGATTATTTCACAATGCATACATCTCAAAACATTGAATTGTATACCTTAAATAATATACAATTTTTGTCAATTATGCCACAAGAAAGCTAGAAACAAATTTAAAACTACTGCTTTCAGCATCTGTTTTCTCTTATTTACTAATTCTGATTATTTATTTGTTTATTCAATAAAATTTTCTGAACTCTTGTATACACATAAAGTATTGTAGTAGGCCATGGAAATAAAACTGTGAGTGAGACATTTCTGCACCCCTATTAAGAAATTTATAGATTGCTAGAGAAGATAAATAAGTAAGTAGGGTATTTGGATATGGGTGTAAACGGAAGGTCTGAGCATATACCTGAGGACACTTTTGAACCTCGCCTTGTAGTTTTGCCCTTATTTCATACACCATTTCAGAAATCCATATGTATCTTCACTAGTAAGGCATGAAAAGGACCAAAACTAGGTAACTGATGTGAAGATAGATGTTAGGGGAAGAAACAAGCTGAGCCAATGATACCCTTGTCCTTATATCATTTTAAATTTTAATTTAATTAATTAGTTAATTAATTAATTTTTTTAGAGAGGGAGGGGAGTCAGGAGGAGAAAGAGGGAAAGGGAGAATCTTAAGCAGATGCCATGCCCAGCACAGAGCCTGACACAGGACTCCATCTCAACAACCCTGAGAGCATGACCTGAGCCAAAATCAAGTCCAACATTTAACCCACTGAGGCACTCAGACTCCTGCTTTTATTATTTTTTAAAAATAACTGCAGCTCTCACTGGTATAAAAAATGTATAATTATCACAGTATAATTACACTGTTAAAAGCAGTGTAATTAAGGAACAAAAGATAATCTTTGACTATGCAGAGAAGAATATGTAAGGGAAGAAAGCAGATGATAAATCTGGAATTAAGATCTAAGTTTTCTGAAATAAAATGTATCTGTTTTGATATTTAATGAGATCAACTGGAATAATATTAGATGGAAAATATCATACCTATTATTGAAGTTTAACTCTAAACTAGTCAAATCCCTTAGACTATTTAGAGGATTAACATATGATATGTCATAATATTCCCACACTCAATGCATATTTCATAACCTGTATGCAAAGTGATATCACTATTAAGATATTTTGCTTACAGGTGGTACCTAATATGAAACTGCTATGAAATGAAAGTAGCTGCAGGCTGCTTCCATGTGCAGATGTGGCTCTCTATTCAGCCAGCTATTCTCAATAAGCATTGCTTATATCTGTATCATACAGATAAATCCTTATGAAATAGGTAGACTAGCTTCAATGAGAGTGTTGTATTACATAGTAATTTTCTTCCCTAAGAAGATGATTTTAAGTTTATTTTTCTTAATTTGTAAAGGTCAAATTCATGTATCATGCATATGTAGCATATATGTAAATATAACATTTTACAATACCATGCATTAAAATCTTAATACAAATAAATTACTAATATAATTCATAATGTTTTACTAGAACAGGTTATACAGGAGGTTTGGTGCAAAGACTCAATGGTTAGTAGGAATGGATTCTTTCAGCTGCTAAATGAAATTTATATTGAATTTTAAAGCACTCAAAAATAAACAGAATTCAGGCAACTAAAATTATATTATCATATAATATACATAGAAACTCTGAAGACCTACATTAAATTAAAATTGGGAGATATAAATTTGGGAGTCATTGGGTTGATAGTTAAAGTCATAAAACAGGATAAGTCACAACACAAAAATTGAAATTAGTTTCTTGGGAGTCTTAGACTATGGATCAGTTATTTTCTCTCATATAAACATCAATCAAGATGTTTTACAATGGCTTTTAAGCAAATAATAAAATGTTTTGTGTTGCTGGATGACCGTTCTCCATGTCATTTTTGTACATCTTGGGATAGTATTTGTCCTACACTATATTTTCAAGGATTTTTGTATAGGAAACATGCTTGGAATGTATAGATAAGTCCACCTCTAGGGAAAAGGGAAGAATATTTTCCTGACCAGGAAAGTAAAGGTAATGTCTTCTTAAGGGGCCAAGTTCAGACAGCTTTGCTAGCAACCTTTTACAAGATTGAAGGTTTTCCATGCATTCAATCGTTCAGACGAAACACACTGTGTGGAGACTTTCCAAATGGTCTAGTCCATGTTACTCCGTGTAAACTTACGTTGCAAAGGAAACCCATGTGAACTTAAAGATCATGCTGCTTTATGTACAAAGAATAATAAATTCTTTTGTTTCTGACCTAAGAGTCTCATGTCTTCTGCCAGCATCTATGAAACTGTAGCAAGCTAACTTGTTAGTTTCCGAGTAGGTAAAATCTCTGACTTATCATAGTTCTTAATATACTTGACATTTTGTTCTCTGAAAGTTTAATAACTAACTTTCTCTGTGGTGCATAAACTCAACTCTTATCTACATACCTCTGGATTCCTTCCTTCTCAACTATGCTACTCCAAATACAAAACACTACACATACACATCACCCCTCAGGAAATGTATACACCTCTAGACGTTGTTATTTAATTTGCTTGGCAAGAGGCAAAATTATATGTATAATTTTCTATTACAGAATATGTATTTATACACTACCCTTCTTGTGGAACATTCATATCCTTTTTGAATCATTTAATATAAGATTTCTAAATTATCATACTAAAAGTTTGTCTTTGTGTCATATAACTTTTAGTTTTAAAATTCTTATGAAGCTTTTCATAAAATGCCACTGTACACCCATCTTCAGGGACTATGTGTAGCAGTTATCATATCACTGTCTATAGTCTATGGTGTGTCCAAAAGAATCTTAGCTGGGGAGGTTATAATTATAAAGTTAGATCCTATGAAAAAAGTCTTTCTTAACAAATACTTCCACATTATAGTTGTTATGGGAAGCCACTAGAAAATTTTAACAAGGGACTGACATGCTCTGCACTCAACATTAAAAGAAACATTTATTCCTTTGCGTGAAATAAACCATAGGAAACAAGAGTATGAAAAGAAGAACTAAAAGACTCTGGAACTTATCCAGGTTAAAGATGGTGGAGTAGGGTATTAGTGTTGAAGGTGATGCAAAATAAATGAACATAAGGTGTATTTTGAAAGTGGAGTCAATTGGATGTATGGACAAGGTGTTGAATATGAAAGAAAGAGTCAAAAGTTAGTTTAATATTTTGGCCTGGGAAAATAAGTGCTCTTTACAAGTCTAAAACATGCTGGAAAATAGCAATTAAGATGAGAGAATAAATGGTTTAATTTTTTTAAATATTTTATTTATTTATTCATCAGAGAGAGAGAGCAGACCCACAAGCGGGGGAAGGGCAGAGAGAGAGTGAGAAGCAGGCTCCCCGCTGAACGGGGGCCTGATACAGGGTTTGATCCCAGGACCCTGGGATCATGACCTGAGCCAAAGGCAGCTGTCCAACTGATCCCAGGTGCCACTAAATGGTTAAAGTTTTGACATATTTTGATATTTTTATGATATCCAAAAGTTTTTAGGTAGAAATTTGTAAGATTATATGATATAGACCAGAGATCTGGCAATAAAATATACATTTTGAATAGATCATGTAATTTAAATGGAAATAGTTGACAGTATTTATCAAGAAATGATTCTGTGCACACCAAGATTTAGATGCCCACATGTCAACACATTCTCAGAATTTTTCTATATGTTTAATTCGACAAAACCTTCTATTTACAATGGCTCATTGGACAAGTTTAGTTACTTTAAGAGTAAGAAAAATTATAAAATAAATTTACATAGAAAACTAGCTTTGATGTTGAGGTTGCCCTCAAGAAGAAATAAATAATAGATGATCCGCAAACTACCTATTGCTTTTTGTTTTCCTTAGAAGCTTTCCTTCCCATTATTCATTATATCATCAATGCAGAGCTGCTTAGTGTGTGTGTGTGTGTGTGTGTGTGTGTGTGTGTGTGTGTGTGTGTGTGTGTGTATCATTTCTCCTAAGGTCCAAACTCTACACGGTAGTTTCCTTTTCACAGTATTTCCCCAGCCATCCTCTCTTTCCAATTTTACCAGACCCAGAGCTTTTCACCTGGACTAATGTAGAAATTGCAGTGTGTGGTCAATTCATATTTTCTGTCTTTCCTCCTTAATCTACTCTAAAATCAGCATCCAATTTGAACTCTTAAAACATAATTCTCCTTTGAATTGAAATTATAGCATAAGCAGAGGTGCCAGAGTGGCTCAGTCAGTTGAATACCAGACTCAATTTTGACTCAGGTCATGATCTCAGGGTTGTGAAATTGAGACTCCTGTCTGACTCGGCACTCTGCGGGGAGTTGCTTGATATTCTTTCCTCCTGCCTCTCCTCCTGCTTGCACACACACACTCTCTCTCTCTCTCAATAAATACATAAGTATGAAAAAAAATATAGCACAAACAAAAAGCTCAAAATTACCCCTCATTCCATCAGTAATTATATACATTTCTCTCACTCTGACAATTGATGCTTCCCTCACATTCTTATTCTGCATTCATTATTTGTTCCCGTTGCCTTGTCTGATATCCAAAATGGATATTGAAATTTCACATTATTTAGTTTGCAATAATAGTATCAATAAAGGTTGATTTTAATTTTTTTAAGATTTATTTATTTATTTTAGAGAGAGGGACAGAGAGTGAGTGAGTGGGGAGGGGAAAGGCAGAGGGTGAGAGAGAGAGAGAATCTCAAGCAGACTCCCTGCTGAGTGTGGAGACAGACACAGGTCTCAATTGCCAGTCCTTGAGATTATGACCTGAGCCTAAATTAAAAGCCAGATACTTAAATGACTGAGACATACAGGCACCTTAATAATGGTTAATATTTAATTTTTAAGAGCTTTCTATGTAGTAGGCATCTTCTAATCTTTTCCCATGATTATGAAGCTAAATTAGTATAACATTATGTTCTACATTAATTTTCTATAACCAGTAAAGGACAGCACCTGGATTCGAATCACTCACCTGCATTGCCACATTCCTTACTTTACAGTTTTTCATTTATATATTATTTATATTCTGTGATTTTTAATATTTTATTTATATGCATTAGTGTGTCTGTACCTATTCCTCCACTTCATTGCTAATTATGGCAAGAAGAGACTGTATGTCCATCTTCAAATCCCGTATCATCAGTATTTGAATATTTATTGGCTTAATTAGACTAACACAGCTGTGTAAATATATAGAATACAGGTATGATAAAACCTCATGTGTAAATGTTTACACCAATACTAATAATTGAAATTATGTTAATTAAACACTACTTTGTAATGCAAAATGTATTTCTACCAGTGTCACAAATTATCTTGGTTTTATTCTTTACAGTGAATAACCCCTCAAAATCTGAACTTCCCAAAAGCATTTATTTATAATTCAACAGATATGAATTAATCTACTACAAATTGTAAAAATATGAGCATGTCAATAAACAAATATAATAACATATTGAACTATTATAGTAATGAGAAAACAAAGCTCTATTTGATCAACATTTAAATCACATTAGGCTTTAACTAAAATGATCCCTTTGGTGAGAATTATGAGGAACAATGCTTTCACTTATTTAACTTAGTCAATTCTTAGAAAAGTATGAAAATTAGTTATTAGCTACGGACCCACAATGATTGTAGTATACAATTCTGAATCTAAGACTATCAGACCAATCATATTTTCTCAGTTGCTTTAAATTGAATATATTATATGAAAAATTCCAGACAGTGATAGGTTCATAATACTGTAACTAATATCAGAGGACATATTAAATAAGAACTAAAAATTTTTGAGGTATCCCCTTACATTTTCCTTTCTAATTCTGTAAGCATTTGGATATAAAGGATCCAAACTTGAAGATGCTGCAAGAAAACATTAGATCTACCATCAGCTACAAAACACCCTGATTTTTCAGATATTTCTCCTCAAATTTATCTTGTGACAAAAATGCCATTTATAGCATTCAAAAGGGGTAGTAGAGTCATAAATTTATTTTCAGTAATTTATAGGAATAATGTAAGTACTACTGTCTCTAGTTCTTTACTACTGTACAGCTCTGATCTCATATTATTTGTGTTCTACATCTCATTTTATCACTTTTTTACATTTAAAATGATACAGGGACCCCAAGTTTATTAATGTTTAAAATAGGTAAGATATGGAAGCAACAAATGTCTTCATTGATAAGCAAATGGATAAGGAAGATGTGGTGTGTATGTGTACACATGTGTGTGTTCATATATACACATACACAAACGCATAATGTAAATTACACAGCCATAAAAAGGGATGAGATTTTTATCATTGGCAACAACATGGATGGACCTAGAGGATATTATGCCAAGTGAAGTAAGTCAGACTGAGAAAGACAAATACCATATGATTTCACCCATATGTGGGATCAAAAAACAAAACAAAACAAATGAATAAACAAACAAAAAGCAGAATCACATCCACAAATATAGTGCAAAACTGGTGGTTGTCAGTGGAGATACGGGCTGGAGAAAAGGGAAAATGGGTGAAGAGGAGTGGGAGACACAGGCTTCCAGGAAAAAAAAGAGAGAAAGAGAGAGTGATCTCCAATTACTAGAGACTTCTGACCTTCCTTAATTACAAAAGGACACTAACCCATTGACTTTAGAAAATAAAAATTCTGGTAACTCTAAATAAATGAATGACCTCTCACCAATAAAATATTTTTAGGGAAATCAGTGTAGCACTTGGTATATTTCAATTACCTTTTTAAATTGCATTAGCGTATAACACAGGATAGAAATTTTTATAATAAATAAAGCTTTTTACTTTTCAACAAACTAATACACAAGGTGTTTTGGGTGCATAACACTTTCATTCTCGCAGTGTATAAAATAACATTTTGTAGAACACTGTTCTATGCTTGGTAAGGCAGACATAGCACATTGTCCGCCAGGAACAATTTTCTACTTAAAAAAAAAAAAACAAAAAAACTTTGATATTTTCTTTAGGTCCACAGCTCCTAGAATAAAAAAAAACTATACTTCTTAGCATAAATTTCCCATGATTGTGGCTAGATTCTATTTTCTATCTAATGTTAGTGAAAGTCTAGTAAGTGGTTAAAATTGATATTTATGTTTTTCTGAGTAGCTTACAACAAGCATATTAAACAATCACTAATTTAAAATAAGATTTTAAAAGACACAGTAAGTATGCATAAATATTTTGTTCGTCTGAGGTATTTTTGTAACTTTGTTCATTTGAGGTATTTTTGTAATTTTAATTCCATACTTTTATATCTAATATTATAGTTATTAGTATTGTAAAGTAGTCAACACATTGGGAATGTTTATAATGATTTATGAGAGTATTTGTCTACATTTCAATGATGGGCTACTACCTGCAACTTTCTTTTTAAGTTGAAATTTTTTTTATGATTCAACTTAAGAGCAACGTTTGGAACTATTTCATTCAGGTGAAAATTTAACATATTTGATTAATTCGAAAATATGAATTAACTTTACTTATATCATCTGGCTTCGTATCTGTTTTTATCTGATATAGACTGACAGTTGTCCTTAAAATACAAATACTTCCATTTGTCTTTTTTTTAATTATTTCTTTGCTCTCTCTTTCTTTCTTTTCTCAGTACATCTTAGGATGTTTCTTAGCACATTTTCATTCATCAAGTACATAATAAATATCTCCTAAGGTACATTTCTCAATAATGAACAGACAATTTAGTGAAAAAAAGAAACAGACAATAACAATTCTGCCTTTAAACTTGTGTTCTAGTGAAGTTATTGGGAAGGGTGATTTAAACCAAAAAATAATAGGCAAAATATTAGTCAAATTGTAGTAAGTGCAACAGGAAAAATGGAGGGATGTAAAAGGATAGGAGAGGTTGGTGTGAGAGGTATTGCAATTTAAAATTAAAGATTCAGGGAAAGCATCACTGAAAAGTGGCATTTGAGAAAATTTCTAAAGTACCTGAGAACAAGTACCTAAAGAAAGAATATTTTAAGAAAATTGTCAGTAAGAGAGTAGATCTTCAAAGTTCTCATCACAAGAAAAAAATTGTACCTATGTGAGGTGATGGATATTAATGAAACACTGCAGTGATCATTTCACAATATATGCCTACATAGAAACATCATGTTTTAGACCTAAAGCTGATACAGTGTTATACATCAATTATGCCTCAATATAACTGGGGGGGGGAGGAATTGAGGAGAGATTATAAAACTAAAACAAAACAAAACAAAAGAACTAGCAAGTGCTATTTCCCCTTCTTTTTATTTTTGGTGTTCGTGTTATATTCAGTCACTGTTAACTTGTTATTTCCCTCTTTATGGCTGAAAGTAAGCAAACTGATGTTACTTTTAGTATTGGCTACTTTGAATTTTTCAAATGCATGTTTATATCCACAGATATTTTAGGGCAAAATTAGTAATAAGACAAATCTTTGTTCTTTTATATGGAAGGTGAGAGTTTTAGAATATTTTAACTTATATCACTTCTTTCTTCATATCCGTTGCTATTTTGAGGTAATAAATTCATTAATTGGGGTTTTGGTAGAAATTTAGTTTGGAATTTTTAAAATAATAATTAATATACATCAAATATGAAATATTCAGAAAATTTAAAATTATAGAGAATGAAACAGCTAGCTCTAAAAAACTTTTGATCAGAAATAAACATATTTTTCTAATTTTCTTGTAATCCTTTTTTAGTATTCTCTACGAATAAAATAATACAAAATATTAAATTTCATATTTTGTTTATACAGCATTTTATATTTTATTACAAAGTCTCATAAAGTCTGAGAATTGCATAATCTCTTACTCCCTTACAAATAAAAAATACATGTATGATTAACACCCAGATTAAGAACATTACTAGATCTCCAGAAACTACACTCTTGTGTATTCCCCCTTCCAGGCAATAATTCCAGGCTAAAAATATAACTAGTAGCCAATTTCTAATATCATAAATTAGAGTCCCTCATTTCTGAAATTTACATAAATTGAATCATATATTCTGTTCTTGTTTGCTTTCATTCAACATTGTGAAATTCGTTATTTGCTGTAGATCACTATAATGTATTCATTTTCACTGCAATTTACCAAGTCTGTTGTTGTCAGATCTTTGTTGTTCTTCCCAATCCTGTTACTAATGTAAATAATATTTACATTATTACTCTTGGTGCATGACATGGTCATTGCCTTTGGCTAAATACCTTGCAGTGGGACAACAGAGTTGCAAGTTGTAATGAAATTTGTGTTCATTACATTATTTAAGAGTATTTAATTCTGTCATAAAAATAACAAACATCTGAAATAAAAAAATGAAACAAAACATAAGAAGTTGCATGAATCCAAATATAGAGAAATGTAGCTAAAGTACATTAAGTACACAGATAAACTAAGAACTGAATTTCAGTGATCAACATAGGAAGGAATAATGAAAGAATAATCACGATGTATTTGAGGAATTCTGACACAGTAAATTAGGTACATAAAGTACCAACTATATATGATACATTGAATATGCAAGAGTTGCATGAATCAGTCAATATTTATGAAGTTTTTAACCATCATGTATCAATGACACAACTATCTCCCCATTTATCTTCTTCTATATAAACCCGACAACTGCTCATCTGGCTCATTGGTGAACTTCAGCTTCATCTTCAGGCATACTGGTTTTCAAGTCTTAAAACAACTAGAACGTTTTAGTTCCAGGCACCTTCTGTCTGCTGACTTACCTTGTTCAAGCCTTAAGTCTGGTTCTTACATCCTTACCAATAGTAGAAAATCCTGATGAAGCAGAGGGAAAGGGAATATATGTGCATTGAATAGAACAAGATTCAATTAGTCTGATCTTTCAACCCTGCTTGCATGCTATGTGTGTAACTATCCTCCTTATCTTTCCCCTTTGCTGCTTTCTGTGTTTGAAATATATTGAACAAAAAATGAGATTCACTTATTTTAATTTTGTTAGTGAGTCTTTCTGTTCTGTGACCTCTGACTCTATCTAGCTGTGTATGTGAATCAATTTCACATACTGGATTTCGTCATAATGAAGAACTATAAGTATATAGGCATCCCAATTAAATTAATAGGAGTACTAGTTCATGCTCTAAGAAGTGTTCTCTGAAATAAAAGCAATATTCAAGATGGGGAAATCCAATACAGAGAAACTTTTAAACAACTGACTCACAATTCAGATTTAAAAAGAATCTAAAAGCCAGATCAAAACTTAAATTAGATCTGATGACCCTCCCAAAGAAAGTCTTAGAATCTAAAGGAATAAACCTAAAGTCAAATGAAAAACCTTTGATATTTTTGGAAATTGTGACCAATGTAGAGAGAAAGAAATACAGAATAGAAAAAAAAAAAAGATCAAATGGTAAATGCTCAAATCTGAGTAATAACCCCCCCAAATCTGTTTTCAAAAGAAAGAAACAAAAAGCCAAAATACATAATTTGGGTATAACATAATTATGTCTTATAAAATAAAACAATAGAAATTCAAGATAGAATAGCCCAGCTCTGGGAAACAGAATCCATCATTTGTTCATCCTTCCATAATCACTATTCAAAGGATAAAAAAATGAACATTACGATCTGCTGATGCCTATCTACAATCCTAAAACAATAGTAATGACCACATTTGAATTTCAGAAACCAAGAACTTTATTAGATCAGAATTTTTATACATTAATAAATACACTTAACCAAAACTTAGAAAAAAGTTATGCTTTAAGAGAGAAAATTTTAAAAGATTCTCTTTAGATCTCCTCCTAAAGCATTTAAAAATATCTTAAATTGAATGTGTGCTAGAGATCCTGACCTACCTCAAGTTCTTTTTTTTCTCCTTGAAGATTTTATTTATTGATTGATAGAGAGAGAGAAAGAGAGCATTAGAGCACAAATGGTGTGTGTGTGGGGGGGAAGATGCAGACTTCTTGCGCAGTGGGGACCCCAGTGCAAGATCCCGAGATCATGACCTGAACCAAAGGCAGACGCTTAACCAGCTGAACCACACAGGTGCCCCTTACCTCAAGCTCTTGAACACCTGAAGATGTTTGAGGAGATTCACGAAGAAAAAAATTTAATTTTTAATAAGTATGAAAATTTTAGCAAGAAAAATTTTTAATGAGAAAAAAATTCCTTATGAGTTCTAACAAATTCTTTGGGATAAAATAAAAGTAATTTTGGTGTGGGCAATCTGGGTGGTGCAATTGGTTGAGTGCCTGACTCTTGGTTTTGGTTCAGGTCATGATCAGAGGGTCTCGAGATAAAGTCCTAGGTCAGGCTCTGCACTCAGGGCCAGAGTCTGCTTAAGACTATCTCTCCCTTGCCCTCTGCTACTCCTCCCCATCTAAGAAAAATAAAAATAATTTTTAAAGTAATTTTGGTGTGACTGAGAGCTAAGAAATCCTCACTGACCTAGGTAAACACACATGTTGGAACCAATTAAACTGCATTGTCCAAGAGATGCACTTCATGGAATTTTAAACTGAGAAATACATATTGTTGGTTTCTAAGGTGAATCTCTTGTGACATGTTCACACATTCTAACTAAATTCTCTTTTGGCGAAATAAAAGAAAAAGAAAATTTCCTTCCTGAAAGAAAAAATATAATCAGACTTTACAATCATCTGTATCTTATTCTTATCCACCCAGGGTCACAGCATTTCAGTTCTTCTTTTTCTCCTTACACACTTTATAGATCTCTATTTTTTAGAAAAACTAGAAATTAGTTACAAAAATTTTATTTTTAATAAGCTTAATATCAAAGATAAAAATATACAAAAAGTAAAATAAGCAATTCACAAAGCTACTCTTGAAACAAAAAGGATAGAGGCTGTGACAAAAGCAAACAAAACTGCCCTGAAACATCCAAAATGGTAGCAACTTATAGGCATCAAGTGGTAAGAAGAAAGAGGATCCAATTCCAGTTGTGAAGGAAAAATATAATAGATTGTTTCCACCCACTGGTTAAACACACAAAGCATTAAGGTTGTTAGGAATATGTGGGTAATGAAGAAAACGCTCCTAATATTAAATATATGTATATGATTCATATGAGTATGCCAGGAAATCTGCTCTAGCCACTGTGCAAAACAGTGTGGAGTTTCCTCAAAAAATTAAAAATAGAAATGTCATATGATCCAATAAGTGGGTATTTACCCAGTTAGAAAAACAACAACACTAATTTGAAGAGATACATGCATCCTTACGTTTATTGCAGCATTGTTTTCAATAGGCAAGCTATGGAAGCAACCTAAGTGTCCATTAATAAATAAATGGTTAAGGAAGATTTGGTATCTATACACAATGAAATATTACACAGCCATAAAAACGGATGAGGTCTTGTCATTCCAAAAACATGGATGGACCTAGAGTCTATTATGCTAAGTGAAATAAGTCAGACTGAGAATGACAAGTGCCATATGATTTCACTCATGTGTAGAATCTAAAAACCAAAACAAATAAAAAGCAAATAATTAAAATAATGCCCTTGATTTTTTTAAAGGAATCAATGACTTATGAGATTACGAGTTGTGAAATAAGCAATTAGTATGAAAAAATTTTACTCTATTTTATATAAAGCAATATCAAATGTCATACATTGTAAATGTATAGCTGTGATCAATTAAAGTAATAACCATAACTGTTACTATGTCACTGCTACCTCTTTTTTGAAGTATTGGATTCAATTCACAAACATAATGATCTGATAATGTAGTACATTGCATCATCTAAATGAACCATGCTCTAGAAGCAAAGTATTTTTAAAATAAGCAATGCTATTTCATATATTAAAAGACCTTATATAAATTCCATCATATTTGATCTGGAATCCAACATACTGGGAAATTTTCTTTAAGTCTTGGCTGATTAAATTTTGTCCAGAGGCAAGGTTGAAAGACCTATGGCTTTGCAGGCAATTAGTCCTTAGAGTGTTAGCATATCACTTCTATCAGTAAATCAGATTTTTGGCATTAAAGTCTCACACCCCTGCTCCTAAATGAAGCAATGGGAGCTGCCCTTGCAAATTTGTCAGCCTTTGGCAAGTAAAGATTATATTCATCTACATATTGTACATTGCATGATGTACATGTTGTATCTATAAAATCAACAGCTTTACCAATTAAGAAACAGTAGTGCTCATATTTTTTAAAGTAAACTCTAAAGATGCTTTTTTTCTTTCTTTTTAATTTTTTAAGATTTTATTTATTTATTTGAAAGAGAGAGAGCAAGAGCAAAGCATGAGGGGCAGAGAGAGAGGGATAAGTATACTCCTTGCTGAGCAGGGGACCCCCAAGATGATGACCTGAGCTGAAGGCAGACATTTGACTGACTGAGTCACCCGGGTGTCCCTTTTCTTTCTTTTTTAAATAAATTCCATTTACAAGAGATTTGATTATAGATTCATAGAAAAGATCCACTTTCCAAATGAGAGATCGTTTCTAGTTAAAAGAACAGTTTTATAGAAGAAATTTAGAACTATTCTTTCTTAAATATAGTGCTTGAAACATTTTAAAATTATTTGTATAGTGAGGTTAAGATATAAATTAGACACATTTTTTAAGAAAACTACATATTTCATCATTCCTGTTTAATATATGTATATATGTATGTATACATACATTTGTGTGTATATATGTATATATGTGTATATATTGATGTATATATCTGTATATGTATGTATGTGTGTATAGATATGTGTATATATGTATATCTGTGTGTGTGTGTGTGTGTGTGTGTGTGTGTGTGTGTGTGTGTATCCAGAGTGCTGTAGGTCTTCTCAGTTCTGCTTCTCTTTTCTCTTGCCTTTGATAATCTTCTAGTTCAGTTAAGGTCTGTCAAATTTCCTTACACCAAATTTTTAGTTTTAATCTGTATTACCAACAGATAGTACCAGTATTAAACCAATTTCCTTGGCTGAAATTCAGGAGTCTAGTTAGCTAAGACCACAAGACATTTAACTTCCTTCCCCAGTGATTTCTTGGTGGCATTTGTGTAATTCCACTGATCACTCTTTGTTTTCATGTCTGACTTCCTAGCTAGACTTTTTAGACATCAGAAAACAAGTTATCCATTTTTGTTACCCAACACTTATACAATCTCACTAGATTGTGAAGTTCCCCCAAACCAATGTGGTATCATGAGTATATGTTGGTTGAAAGCATCAATTAATTAACTGAATTAATTGATTGTTTTCTAAATACATGAGATTAGGAAGGGAACGCATCTAGAATAGAGTCGGTTTAGATTACTGATGGGAAGGAGCATGCATATCCTAAAAGCCGTAAAGATGTGCTCTCAATTATAGAAAGTGCATTGTGAATGAGAATAAAGCCACAAATTCGGGTACAAAGTGAAAGTTAATATGTGGACACCAGGGGCAGAGGATTTAAAACCATTACAAATGTGTTTAATTTATTAAACCTTACTAGGTGCAAAAGGTAATATATTCCATGAATTTCCCTAAAATATTTCAAGACGGCATATCCAAACTAGCTAAGGATTTCAAATATAACACATAGCCAGCTGAAAAACAAGCAATAATCTCTGCACTATTGCATGGTGGAATATAGCAGGTAACCTGTGAGGGTCAAATGGGGATCGAAGACAACAGAAGTATCTTCTATAGAGCAGGATTTTGATCCAGGGTTGTTTGTTCAAAGGTTACTTAAGGCCATGGACTATATCCCCAGAATTCCAGTAAAAGGCAATAATTGATTATAGAATGCAAGCAGTTTACTTTTTCAGTAGTGAAAAGAGCAATTGACTGAAGGTTGGAGTATAGAGGGGAAGGGGAGCAATAATTACATTCAAGTTCTGATTGCAATAATGTTTTATATTCTTAGGCAATGAGTTGTTAATTGTTTCTGAAATACTAACACTTAGAAAACAGGGAAGAAAGAACTGAATGAGTTCATAAAATAAATACATGCTGTTATACCATCCCCTAAAGAAAAAGTAGTGGTACATATTTTAGCCCAACTATGGCAAGAAGAAAAATTAATATCTATTGCAAGCACACCATCTGCTGGAATATAAGTAATAAACAATCTAGTGTGGAGAGTAGTAATCTATTTAGTGTTATAATGTCAGTGTCCTTCTGATCTAAACTTCAGGCTACTATAAATATATTTAAAAGTTTAATCCCCCACGGGGAGGTTTACAAATATGAGAGCTAATTGTGTGATTCAAAAAGTATAATAAAGGGCGCCTGGGTGGCTCAGTGGGTTAAAGGCTCTGCTTTCGGCTCAGGTCATGATCTCAGCGTCCTGGGATCGAGGCCCGCATCGGGCTCTCTGCTCAGCAGGGAGCCTGCTTCCTCCTCTCCTTGTCTCTCTGCCTGCCTCTCTGCCTACTTGTAATCTCTCTCTCTGTGTCAAATAAATAAATAAAATCTTTATTAAAAAAAAAGTATAATAAAAACCATGCATAATAAAAAAAGAAAAAAATGAGATAATTATATTGAGTCTCTTGTTAGATACGTAAAGTTGTGCTTTGCATTCCTGAAAATGTTCCTTTTACATAAAATAAACATACACATAAATACCACTTATTATAAAGTCTTACATAATTACATATCAAGAAATAGATTTGATAGACTACACAAATCTTGGTAATGAAATTTCTATTTTGGTGACACAAAATTAGCTGTATATTATTTCATTATTTATGTTATATATATTCTCTTCAATAAGTGATTTTGTATATTTTAAATATGTAAGCAAACACTAGAATGTATTTCTAGTTTTACATAACTTTGTCTTACCGTATTTTGTAAGTTTTCATTTCATTTGATATCTTACTTATCCATTTTACAGTTTTGCTGAAATCATGTAATCTTTGTTTCCTCCTTATGTTCAGGATTGAATTACTCAAAGTTCATTTCTTTCATGGTATTGGCTTTTTAGGGTTTCAGTAAGACTCTCCCACTTATATTTGAAATCATGGTTTCAATCCTGTTCTCAACTCTCTTTAATCTTTAATCTTTCTTTTCAGATGTGGGTGGTCTTTCCTCCCACTCAAGCCCATGGGTGTCCTCTTCCACACATTTTACTACATTATTTCTATCCAAAAAAAGGGACATCAATTACCACCAGAACTCCACTATGGTAAACTTAATTTTGTATTTAGAAAAGATACTCCAGCTGAGTAACTTGGAAAGGGGAATACATGAATCATGCATAACCAAATCAGATAGGGAGTGTGCCTTTTAAAACAAGGAGACACTATTATTTATAAGATTATATGCTTTAGCTGGCCAACAATATAATAAATGGAGGCCAAACTAATATGATTTTTCAGGTGCAACAGATAGAAACCTGTTCTATGGAATGGATGTCCATGAAGTGATGTTAGAAGATTATATATGATACTAATTTTGGTGTTTCTGTGCTTTGAAGTGGGATTTATTAAAAACAAAAACAAAAACCAACAACCAAAAAACCCTCCTTGTCTTTGCTATGTGTTATTCTGATGAAAAAAATCTAATCTGAATTTCTCACTAAGCATTTTGTTTGATGATATTATTTGAAAGGGTTCACATGAGAGGTATTTCTACACCTAGGTTAGAGTAAGGCATTAAAAGAAAAAACAAAACAAAACATATTCTAACAGGCCTGTCCTTTGTGCTAAAAGAATAAACACTTGGTATATACAACATATAAAGTGAGAACTCAAAGACACATTCTATGACCTGCCTCAAATTGTTTAATGTTATTAAATCCTCATCTCTAAATACTGTCCTTTCCAAAGTTGATGCATTAACTTTACCTCACTAAAATAAAATCTTATAACCAAACCCTTGTATAAAGGTAAAAATGTGCTTATCAAAATATTTAAAAACAAAACAATACAAAAAGGGTGCCTGAATGGCTGAATGGGTTAGGCGTCTGTCTTCGGCTCAGGTGATGATCTCAGGGTCCTGGAATCAAGTCCCCCGGTCAGACTCCCTGCCCGCTTCTCCCTCTTCCTCTCCCCACCCCTGTTTGTGCTCTTTCTCTCTGTCTCTGTCAAATAAATAAATACAATCTTTAGAAACAAAACAAAAAATGTGTTTATCACCCACACGTACACAAACACAAATCTGTGATTAATAATTATAATTCATTATGCTTTTAAGACTGTTCTTATTTCACTGAAAGTTTACATCTCATTATGGTAGCATTTGATTATCTATTCCTTTTTAAACAATATTGAAAATTATCAGTTCATTTGGCATTAAGGCAACTGTTAAGTATACTGGAATGAGCAGCAAAGCAACCACAGGTTCTGATAAAATATACTGAGAAATATAGCCATTAAGTATTTAATAAAAATAGAAAATTGTGTGTTAAAATATGTTGTTATAAATTATAACAAGGATTCTCTGAGGGTGGAAAATACACAAAATGAGTAGATGGGGGGATTTTGGCTCAGAATGGATTTCTTCTATCAGGATAAAACTGAAGTCAGGTTTTAAGGTTGATGTGGTAGATTGTTTACAAAAATGGCTGTAATAACGCTATTTAGTCATGTGCATCTCTTTGTGATGTGACTTTGCCACTACTTCTACGAAGAATAAAATTTACTTCTATATCTCTGGAGTCTGAGTTTGGTCTTATGGACCTATGTTTGCCAGTTGGACAATAGCAAGAATGACCACAAACAGAGGTTTGGAAGTGTTTATGCTTAAGGGCTTGTCTTCCCTTGCTGCTGGGAACTTTTATTCATTATGTGGACAAATCTAGGCTTGCTCGAGAAGGATCAGAGACCACGAGGTTAGAGGTGACAGATGAAGCACTCATCTTACCTGAGACCCCAGATATGTGAATGAGCCCATGGGAGCTCATTCTGCCCCAGCCAAGACAGGCCAAAAGGACCTCACAGCCAACCCACAATATTATGAGAAATAATAAATATATGTTCCTTTAACCTGAGCTCAGAGTTCAGGGGAAATGGGTGTGAGTAGTGCCCAAACTTATAACATGGAATTTCCTAAGTGTTCCAGTCCAAGATGGCCATATAGGAGGCTCTTGAACTCACCTTCTCCCATAGACACAACAAATTTATAGTTACATAGGAATAATTTCTCCTGAAAGAAATCTAGAAACTATGTGAGCTACCCCTACATTAGGCAAATGAATGAGGAAAAACCCACATTCAAATGGGTAGAAGAGGCTAAGACACAATTGTGCCATAGGCCCAGTCCCCAGATGTGGGCACGCACAATCAGGAGGGCATTCAGAATCCTGAGCTTCTCCCTGAAGAGTAAAAGTTTTGGATGCCACATACAGCATGATTTTCAAGACTCCCCCTTAGAAGATGGGCCTCCCAAACATCTAGCCTCAAAAGCCAACAGGGTTTGTGTCCAGGAGATACACAAAGCTATCAGGAATTAAGAGACAGTTCTTAAAGAGCTCATGCAGACACACCATGGCTAACCCATGGCTAACCTGTGGCTAACCCCCAGGGTCTAGCACAGAAGCAGTAGGCTGAGATACATCCAGTCTTTTCCTGAAAAGAGACCTGTTTGTTTATCTTGACAACTGGGGTTTGAGGGGGAAGGCTTCTAATTTAACAAAAGATGTACAGGCCTAATGCAATACTCTCCATAGAGTGACCAGTGAGAACCGTCTTCCCTGTGACTCCCCTCAGGTTGCACTTACCTCCTAAAAGGGAGTTTGCGTGCATGTCTACTGTACTGTTTTTTGTAGCTGTCAGATTGGAAATGCCTCTTCATCATCCGGCCCTACTAGGCAGCAGGGCTGTGTTCATGAGTCCCATAAAACTGGTAGCAGACAGAAACTGTTCTTGCATTTACATAATTATGTTTGGACAATATGAATAGTAATAGCTAATGATAGAGCTTTATAGAAGTAAACAAAATAAGCTAGTGCTGGAATGTTTTGGGCTGACCAAAACATGGCAAATCTAGAATTTTGTTCTCAGTCACCATGGAAAAGAGTATGGAGTGTCCTCAAAAAATGAAAAACCAAACTACCATATTGATCCAGCAATCCCACTTCTGGATATATATTCAAAGAAAATAAAATCTGTATCTCAAAGACATCTTTACTCCCATGTTAATTGCAGCATTATTCTTGATTGCTCAGGATATGGAAACAAGTTAAGTATCAATCAACAGATGAATGGATAAAGAAAATGTGATATATATACACACACATATATACATGTACTGTATATATATACATCATATATAATATGAACATATATTGTATATATGTCTATATTGTATATATATTCAATATATATTTATTAGCTTGTTTCCATATATATGTATATGTATGTGTGTGTGTGTATATATATACATATATATATGTATATACACACACACACACACACACAGATATATATAAAGAAAAAGAGAGGGAGAGATACTGTAGAGAGCAAATGGACTATGTCAAGCAAGAGCCTGTGTCAAGCAATGACACAAGCAATTAAAGTACTGTAGCTACGAGATATCTCCAGGACCATCATCGGCTGACACCCCAGAACTGATAAAAAGCAGAATCAGAGGTCTGCAGGGGCCAAGACTGATTAAGTCCCTTTAAAAAGGGGAGGATTTGGGCAGCAAACTGTCAGACTCTACAAACATGACTTCTCTATGTCTGACCACTTAAGAAAGGCAGCTGACTCCAAAGACTCTGCCCCACTGATCTCAGAACAGAAGTGAGACCCTTCACTGCTTGAACCTAAGAAGCACTAAGTGCCCTGCAGAGAGCTGACCCGGACCAGACCAAAGCCTTGTCTCAACTGCATGTATAGTTCCTTAACTTCAAACACTCTTCTGTTACCTTACTTGTTGTGGGTTTGTCTTCTGTCTTGCTTTGTGTACTGTGTAAAAAACCATTGAATTTAGAATCCTGAATCTGCTTTATAATTGTGATTTAACTTTGCTTTATGATTGAATAAAGCTGGCATTATGGAAAGACACAACTCATGTGTGTGCCTTCATAGTGTGTTTATAACACACACACATATGGAAAATTACATGCATATGAGATTATATATGTGTTTTATATATACATTATATATGCATAATACAAGTTACATGTCATTTTCCATTAGATATTCACCCTTAGAATAGAAGGAAATCCTGACATTACAATATGATTGAACCTGGAGTAAATGACAAATAAGGTATGATGTCACTTATATGTGAAATCTAAAAATTCAACTCATAGAAGCAGAGAGTAAAACAATAGTCAGGGAGAGAGAAGTGGGGGAAATGGGGAGTTGTTGGTCAAGGGTACAAACTCGGTTACAAGATTATAGTTGGTTATAGTTATAGTAAGCTGTAGTCATTCATAGTTCTGGGGCTCTAATGTACACCGTAGTGATTATAGTTAATGATAATGTGCTGCATACTTGACATTTCATAAAAGAATACACCTTAAGTGTTCTCACAACAACAACAAAAGGTGATAGATATGTTAATCAGTTTGATTGTGAGACTCATTTCACAATGTATACCTATAACAAAATGTTATGATGTACATCTTAAGTATATACAACTTTTATTTGTCAATTTTACCTAAATGAAGCTGGGAAATTTTTAAAAATATATGAAAAATGTTCCATGCACATTAATAACAAAGAACAATAAAGTCTGAGACTTAAGCAAAATCCAGGTGCCATCATTACTGATAGGTCCTTAGTAAAAAGTTAAGCTTCACACAAACTTGAATGAGAAGATTTTGAAAAGTCTTAAATTGGGATGTGGTAAAATCTGGCAGCTGGGTGGAGAATCACTTGTAATAGAGATGTCAAAATCAGAACAAAGAGTAAAGGGTATTATTGTAATAATACAAGTAGAGCATAATTGCAGTTTTAAAAAAGGTAATAACGGTGAAGTGAGAGTACACACACTTTTAATTTACTTTTTATTTTTTTAAACTTGCTGAAGATATGAAAAATTTTTGATAATCTTTGAGGTTGAAGAATCTGACTGATCTGTTGTCATTGAAATACTATGACATTTTCTTTTAAATTAATGGCATTAGCTTTTAGAATTATAGCATTCTGCCTTATTTTAGAAGTTATAGAGTTGTTTAAAAGTAAACTGGCAGTTTTGAATTATTTCACTTTAATGTGCCTATTTGTCAAAACTCTCCTCTATAATAGGTAAAAGTCCCTCAGCTCAAGGTGTGAAATTGATTAGTAACCACAGAAAAATAACAAATGTAGGAAGCTAGGCATGAGAACAATATCCCCTAAAGTATAATGTATTAAGTGCCTTTATTAGTATGCATAAAGCTAGACATTGCAAAAATACAACTTTACCTTGATTTGGAGTGTACTTAAAATGACAAATATTTGATTCTCCCTTATGGATTATAGTACTTACAAAACAAAGTCAACTTAGTCAAAAGTGTTACTTTTAAAAAAAATTCATGCTGATTATTGATTATATTGAGGTGCATAAAATTATTTGATTGATGATTTGCCAAAGATGAATATAAAGCTAAGCATATATTAAGGTCTTCTTAAAATATATTTGCAGGGAGAACTAATATATATCCTTTCAAAATAGTTTGACATAATAGAACTGATACATATAATTCATATTATGAATTTCTATTTGCTAACTAGCAACACCTTTAACATAAAATCAACATCGAGGAACTTCATATTGATATAAATAATAAAAATAAAAGAGAACATCATGAAAAATAGTAACACAATGATTTTACACATAATTTAGTAAATATCACAAATACATGTCAATTTTATTTGATAGCAAATGTATACATTTACGATATATAAATAAGTGAGCATGGACTTTTGCAGGTGAACATAGAATGAAAAAAGTGAAAGAGGTAAGTGACTATCAAAGATTTCATTACGTTGCTTAACTTCTATAGTAAAGAGAAAATTTTTTTTAAATTTTTGGGGCTTACAGTTTCTGTAAAGAGCTTAAAAGTCATCACTTCTGTCCTCACAATTAAAAAAAGGAAAAAGAGAATAAACAAACTAAAAATTATCGACGTTTCATAGATTTATCAGAGAATTGAGGTCACAGAAAAAACAACCACCCTGGATAATAGAGAGACAGACAAATACAGAGAATCACAACTGGGATCAGTCTATCTGGAGCAGGAGCCACTGGAGCCAGAAATTGATAAAAATATTTAAATCTGTATTGACAAACTGCTGGAGGCTGTGTGAATTAACACACGTTGATTAACCATGTCTGAAGTTCCAGTCTTTGGATGTCTCCACATTTTCATGGGTTTTACTTCCAGGAAACTCACAAGTTTCTCGTGGTTGAAATTGGACATAAATCACTTTGTTTTTCAAGTAAGAACAGAAAAGTAATCATTTAAAATTATGCTCAGAATATTCTCTGTAACAAGGGTCTATCCTCATGAAAATCTACTAGAGCTTTACCTGAGCTGGGAAGAGTATGTAGATGACTCCAGCTCCTTCTAGCCTGCTAGTCGTACTTGAGGGAAAGGGTGGGAAACTAAAAAGCATTGCTGAATATTACAGCCCAGGGACTCAAACTCACTAAAAAAACTGAAATGTTTATCATAAGATTATAGAATGCCTCTCCCCAATACCTTAACACCATATCAAAAGGACTTCAAAAGGTTGATTATAATCAAGAGACCTGTAACTCTCAGACTCTATTTAAGGAGTTATTTGAGAAACCCCCCAAAAAAGAAAATAAATAAACAAGGAAACAATAGGAAATTGAAGTCTGGCAGGAATAGCTTCAGGAAGCTCAGTCCAAACCTAGACAGAGTGATATAAACCTCATACCAAAACACTGACTACTTCAATTCTTAATACCAGATACATATGTCCAATGTTCAACAACAAAACTTGGTAGGCATGCTAAAAAAGAATAAACACATTGTGGAAAAACAAAACAAAACATGCATAAGACCAATGCAAATATGACATAGATCTTTATATTATGGATCTTTATATTATGGATCTTTATATTATACTAATAGAAAAATAGATGTATATAATAAGCAGACAGAAACATAAATAAACAAACAAATAAATAAATAAGAATGCTAAAAATGAAAACCACCATAACAAAAATTAAAAAAAAAATCTTTGATGAGATCATCAGTTGATTATACACGATTGAGGAAAGAATCAGTGATCCTGAAAGTATGCCAATTTTAACTTTCCAAAAAAAAAAAAAGCAAAGGAAAAACAAAAACATAAAGAAATGGAAGATAATATACAAGAATGGTGGGAAAGTAACCAAAGGTGCAAGACATGCATAATAGGAGTAACAGAAGAAAAATTCAAAGTAATAACAGCAGAGAATTTTCCAAAATGAAGAACACAGATCCAGGACACTCAGAGAACTTTAAGTAAGATAAATAACAAGATGTCTCCATCTAAGCATATTATATTCAAATCATAGAAATCCAAAGTCAAAGAAAATTTTGAAAGAACTTGGTGATAAAAAAAAAAAAAGAACTTGGTGATAGATGATAGGGAACAAACAGAGCCTAAATTATAGAAGAACAAGGATAAGAATTACATTGGACTTCTCTTCAGAAATCATGTAAGCAGGAAGAGAATGAAATTTGTAAAATATTGAAGGAAACAAAAAAAAAACCTAGAATTCTGTTTTCAATGAAGTCATCTTTTGAAAGTGAAGAAATAATGACTTTTACAGACAAATCAAAACTGAGAGAATTTTTCTCCAGAAGACCTCTTTTGCAAGAAATATTAAATAATTTTAAGAGAAAGAAAATATTATAGGCCAGAAAATTAAGCATACATAAAAAAGGGGGGAAGAGCATCAGAGAAGGAATAAAGGAAGGTCAAATAAAATCTTTTGTTTTTCTTAATCATGACCAATCTAGTAAGTGTTTATTCAAAGAAATAGTAGACACAATGTATTTGGTAATTATAACTTATAGATTACTGAAATGAATGATAGTATTGTTATAAGAGATGGACTAAGAAATTTGGAATAGTTTTATAAGATACCTACACTATCTGTGAAGTGATTTAATGCTATCCAAAAGTGAACTTGGGTTATTTTGAATTATATTGCAAACTCTAAGGTAACTACAAAAATATTTATAAAAGATATGTATTTGATGATCTAAAATGGAGGGAAAATGGAATAATATAAAATAATCAATTAAAACTAAATAAGGTAGAAAAAGAGTAAGTTATGAAGAAAAAAGCAAATGCAATAAAATACTTATGTTTATAGATATTAATACAACTATATCAATAATTATTATTTTTTTAAGATTTTATTTATTTATTTGACAAAGAGATCACAAGTCCGCAGAGGCAGGCAGAGACAGAGAGGAGGAAGCAGGCTCCCTGCTGAGCAGAAAGCCCGATGCGGGCCTCGATCCCAGGACCCTGAGACCATGACCTGAGCCGAAGGCAGAGGCTTTAACCCACTGAGCCATTCATGTGCCCCAATAATTTTTTTAAATATTTATTTATTTGAGAGAGAAAGAGCATGGATTGAGAGAGGAGGCCTACAGAGAAGGAGAAAGAATCCTCGAAAGACTCCCTACTGAGCATGAAGTCTGATGAGGGGCTCAAACTCAAGACCCTGAGATCATGACCTGAGCTGAAATCAAGAGTCTGATGCTTAACTGACTGAGCCACCCAGGCACCCGGATCATATAGTAATTCCGTTTTTAATTTTTTGAAGAACCTCTGTACTCTTTTCCACAGTGGGTTCACCAATTTAAAATTCCACCAAAAGTGCACAAGGGTTCCTTTTCCTCCATATTCTCACCAACACTTGTTATTTCTTTTTTTTTTTTTAATTTTAGCTACTCTGACATGTGTAAAGTGATATCTCATTGTGGTTTTGATCTGCATTTTGCTGATGATTAATCATGTTGAATATCTTTTCATTTGCCTGTTGGCCATTTGAATGATTTCTTTGGAAAAATGTCTAATCAGATCCTCTGCCCATTTTTTTTTTAAAGATTTTATTTATTTATTTCACAGAGGGAGAGAGATCACAAGGAGGCAGAGAGGCAGGCAGAGAGAGGGGGGGGAAGCAGGCTCCCTGCTGAGCAGAGAGCCTGATGCGGGCCTCGATCCCAGGACCCTGAGATCATGACCTGGGCCAAAGGCAGAGGCTTTAACCCACTGAGCCACCCAGGCGCCCCCTTCTGCCCATTTTTAAATCGGGTGATTTGTTTGCTTGTTTGGGGTGTTGATCTCTATTTTTATGTACTTTGGATACTAACTCCTTATCAGATATATCATTGGCAATTATTCTCTCCCATTCAGTAGATTGCTTTGTCATTTTGTTGATAGAAAAAATAATTTAAATGTCAAGAGGCAAATAACTTAAATACAAAGAGATGGAAAATGATATATCATGCTAGTACAAATCAAAAGAAAGCTAGAATAGATTATTAATTTCAGACAAAACATACTTCAGAATAAGACAAATTATAAGAGACAAAGAGGTATATTATATAATTTTTAAGAAGTCAATACTTCAAGAAGGCATAACAATTGTTACTGTATAAGTACTCAACAACAAAACCTCAAAATGGGCAAAATGGGTGAAGGGCAGTAGGAGATACAAGCTTCCAGTTATGGAATAAGTAGGTTGCAGGAATAAAAGGTATACCATAGGAAATAAAGTCAATGATACTGTAATAACATTGTATGATGACAGATGTTAGCTACACTGTGGTGGGCATAGCATAATGCATAGAGGATTTGAATCACTGTGTTGTACACTTGAAACTAGTATAGCATTCTGTGCCAACTATACCCAAAATAATGTTTAAAATAAAATTTTAGTTCTCTCTAAAATACATACAGAGGTACCTGCGTGGCTCATCTGGTTAAGCAGCCGACCCTTGATTTCAGCTCAGGTCATTATCTCAGGGTCATGAGACGGAGTCCCCAGTCAGGTTCCATGCTGGGTGTAGAACCTGCTTAAGATTCTCACTCTCCCTCTCCTTTTCTTTCCCTCTCCTTCTTCCCCTCCCCTGCTCTCTCTCTCTCCGTATATATGTAATATTACATATATTACATATATATATATTACATACCATATACATACATATTTCAAAGTATAAGAAAATAAAAATATAAAACTTATCAAAACTCATGGGATACAGGGAAACAAGTACTTAAAGGGAAATTGATAGCACTGACTTCATGTATTAGGAAAGAAGAAAGATCTAAAGTCAGCCACCTAAATTTCACTCTTAAGAACAAAAGAAAGAAGGAAAAATTAAGTGCAAAGTAAACAGAGGGGGGAAAATTACAGCAAAAATCAATGAAATGGAAAATAGGAAATCAACAACAAAGTCAAACAACCAAGACTGATTCTTTGCAAAGATAGAAAAATGTGATGAACCTTTAGCTATATAAACCAAGAAAAAGAAGAGAGAAAACACACATTTTTATATCAGAAATGAAAGACGAGTCATTAGTATGATCCTATGAGCATTAAATGGATAATAAAGGAATGCTAAAAAAGCAAAACTATATGAAAATATCAATAGATTCAGAAAAAGCATCTAATACCCACTTATGATAGGAGTTCTCAGCAAACTAGGTAATAGAATGGAAATACTCCAGTTTGATAAAAATAACATCTCCAAGAGAGAAACAAAAAAATATATTTCATAACTAATGAGAAAATAAATTCTTTCTCCCTATAATCAGAAACAAAGCAACCTCTCTCACTACTCCCAGTGAACATGGTATGGGAAATGAAATAAGACTAGAAAAGCAAATAAAAGTTTGGGAAGCAGCAAATAAAACTATCTTTGTTGTCAGATGACATTGTTTATGTAGAAATCCCCAAAGAATCGATAAAAAGAATCTCCCAAAAATAACAAAAAAAACTATAATGAAGTTTTAGGATACAAATTAATAAACAAATATCAATTACTTTCTTATAATCCAGCAAAGAACCATTGGAATTAGAAATTAAAGTACAATAACATTAACATTAGTACCAAACAATGAAATATTTAGCTATAATCTAACAAAATAGGTAGGGTGAAAAAACTAAAAACATCTGATAAAAGGAATGGAAAGTGATCCAAATAAATGAAGAGTTATTTCATGTTCATTGATAGAAGGAGTCAATACTACTAGTGTCAATTCTTCCAAAACTGATCTACAGATTCAATTCAATACCATCCAAAATCCAAGGAAACTATTTTGTAGATTTCTATAAACTGTAAATTTTATACTAAATGGCAAAGAACATAAAAATGCCCGACACCATGATAACCAAGTCAGAAGACTGGCACTATTTCACTTTAGGAGTAACAGTCAAGCTACAGGAATCACAACAGTGTGGTAGTGGCAAAAGAATGGACAAATTGATTAACAGAATGGAAAAAGAGCCTAGAAACAAACCCACACAAATACAGTCAACTGATCTTTGACAAAGAAGCCAGGGAAATTCAACGGGAAAAGGATACTCTTTTCCACAAATTGTTTTGGGTCAATTGGACATGCCCATACAAAAAAAAAAAAGAGAGAGAGAGAAAGAAAGAGAGAGAGAGAGAGAGAGAGAGAGAGAGAGAGAGAGAGAGATTGAGAGAATCTTAAGCAGGCTCTGTGCCCCGTGCAAAGCCTGATCTGGGGCTCGATCTCACAACCCTGAGATTATAACCTGAGCTGAAATCAGGAGTTGGACACTTAATCAATTGAGCCACCCAGGCATGCCTAAAATATGAAATTTTAAAACTTCTAGAAGATATAATAAGAGAAATTCTGGGTAGCCTTGCTTTGGTGATGAGTTTTTATATATAACACCTAAAGCATGATTTGTAAAAACGATTAAACTTTATTAAAATTAAAAACAAGATTCTTCTCTGCTAAACACAATATTCAAGAGAATTAGAATATAAGCCATGCACTAAGAGAAAATATTTGCAAAAGATACATCTAATAAAGAATTTTATCCAAAATACACAAATAACTTTTAAAACAACAATAAGAAAATAATACAATTAAAGAATGGGCAAAAACTCAGAACAGATACTTCACCAAAAAAGATATACGGATGACAAATAAGCATATGAAAAGATAATATGACTTCCTATTAGGAAATTATAAATTTATAAAGAAGTTATGTGTGTTAACTATACTTCAGTAAAAAAGTAATGCAATCCCACTATACCAATATTAGAATTGCTAAACCTAAGAAATTCAAATACTAGGGAGAATCCTGACCAACAAGAATTCTCATCTGTTGCTGTTGGAAATGCAAAATGATACAGGCACTTTGGAAGAAATTTGACAGTTTCTTAGAAAGGTGGGTTTTTTTAATTTATTTTATTTTATTTAAATTCAATTAACATACGGTGTATTATTAGTTTCAGAGAGAGAGGTCAGTGATTCATCAGTTATATATCACACCCAGTGCTTATTACATCACGTGACCTCCCTAATGCTCATCAATCTATTACCCCATCCCCCAAACATCTTCCCTCCAGCATCCCTGTTTTTTTCCTATAGTTGAGTCTCTTATAGTTTCTCTCCCTCTCTGATTTTGCCTTGTTTTATTTTTCCCTCCCTTCCCCTCTGATCCTCTGTTTTATTAATTCCACACAAGTGAAATCATATGATAATTGTCTATCTCTGATTGATTTATTTCATTTAGCATAATACCTTTTAGTTCCATACACATTGCTGCAAATGGCAAGATTTGATTTTTTGAGGGCTGAGCAATATTCCATTGTAGTGTGTGTGTGTGTGTGTGTGTGTGTGTGTACCACATCTTCTTTATCCATTCATCTATTGATACACATCTGGACCCTTTCCACAGTTTGGCTATTGTGGACATTGCTGCTATAAACATTGGAGTGCAGGTGCCCCTTTAGATCACTACATTCATATCTTTGGGGTAAATACCTAGTAGTGCAATTGCTGGGTTGTGGGGTAGGTCTATTTTTAACTTTTTGAGGAGCTTCCATACTGTTGTCCAGAGTGGCTGCACCAGCTTGCATTCCCACCAGTATCCAAAGATGTTCTATTACCATATAACCAAGCAATCTCATTCCTAAGAATGATCCAATTCAATTGAAAACTTTTTTCTGCAAAAGTAACCACATAAATGTTTATAGCGGACTTATTCAAAATTGTCAAAAAGTAGAAGGAATTAAATGTCCTTCTTCAATAGGGGAATGGTTAATAAACTCTTGTAGGTACCCCTGGGGCAAATAATACATTATATGTAATAAAAATTTAAAGAAAATAAATAAATAAAATAAAACTCTTGCAGGTCTATACAGCAGAATATTATTCAGTGATAAAAAGAAATGACATCTTCAAAAAGACATGGAGAAATATTAAATAAATTGCTATGTAACAGAAGCCAGTGTGAAAAGGTTACATACAGTATGGTTCCAACTGTATGATTTCTGGAAAAGGCAAAACTATGGTGTCAGCAAAAATATCATTGGTTGTTAAAGGTTTAGGAGAAAAGAGGTGATAAATGGGGGAAACACGGGATTTTTGGTGGGAAAACTGTTCTGAATGATACCATAATAGTGAGTACATGGCATCATGCATTTGTTATAACCCAGAGAAGTGTGCAACATACAGAGTGAAACTTACTCCAAACAATGGCATGTAGTTAATAAAAATTTATCAGGATTGTTTCATTAATAAAAACAGATGCATCATGCTAATACAAGATGTAATAAAAGGGAAACTATGTAGCTAATACAAGATGTAATAAAAGGGAAATCCATATACATACCCTCCATATTATCTATTCAATTATTCTATAAAATTAAAATTGTTCTAAAAAATTAAAATCTTTTAATTAAAATTATACTCTTACATTTTTATCTCTACTTAGTTGACAATTCACTTTATTTGAAACTAGAAAAAACAGAATTATGGCCAAATCATTGCTTAATATTTTATCCCTCATTTAGATCAAAATTGAGCAAAGTTTTAAAACATATAGCCCCCCCATCTCTCTCTCTCTCTCTCTCTCATGCACACACACACACACACACACACACACACACACACACACACACTTTTGAGAACTTAAGGAACCTAAGATTCCTTTTTCAAGAGTTCTTATTTCTAGCTCAGAATCCTTCTGAATGGTTGTGGAATTTGCACTTAATTAGATGACTTAGTATTTTTTTTTCTCTTCATTCTAAATTCTTTGGGAAAATCTTACTTTTTTTTACAGAAAGAATTTATGTTTTTTCTTTATTTCTTGAGTAAGATTGTTAGAAAAATGAATGATAAATTTATCGCTACAGAATCATTAGGGTAGTTCCTTGAGGTAGGTGTGTCAAACACCAGTAATACTTCTGTGTTTTTAAAACATTTAGACAATTTCTGGTTTCTAATAAAAGACTAATATTAAAGTAGTCATTAAAATCTTTTGATTCTGATATATATGAATATACAGACCTCTTATAATATCATTTGTAACATTTTGGCAGTAATAGCCAGCTCTTTCAAATTTCAGTTTTATTCAGTGCATTCAATTCTTATTTAATACTGTTGGATACCTGATACAATGAGTTTTCTTCACACTGCAGCAATGATGACCCTAAACTATTCTGACACTCAGTCTGAGGTACTGAATTCATCCTTACACTGAAACCTCCAGATCAGATTTAGTCTAATGCTACCTATGAATGTTATCTACCTGTTTCTTCATGGTTCTGAGGTATAATGCCACCCATGATAAAGAGATGATACTGGTGGTCACGTTACATTAGATACTAGCAAAAATGAACCAGGGAGGCTTAGCCACAAAATAGATGCCTTTAGGCTTAAGTGGCTTGGTGAGGGTATACTGCAATAGAAATAGTAGATTCTTTGTGGCACACAAAAATGAATAGGAAGAAAATCAGAGCTGTACAACAGGCTTTGACAACATTCCTATATACAACCAGATTTATAGGAAAATCATGGAAACAACAATCTCTGTATTCCTTTGAGCAAATATGCCTAGAGCATTAGGATTGGTGACAACTGAGAGGATTCCAAATGTAGACCAGCAAAGGAATGAATTTTTGTAAAAAAAAAAAAAAAACAAGCAAAATCTCTGATAGTCTGTAAAGACATACAAAAGAAGTTCCAAAAAAATAATTTTGAGATAACATTTAGTTATTATATCACATAAGCAAATGAAATCGTCTGAAAAAAGTTCTGATGACAATCTGGTGAATCAGATTGCAAAAAAACAAGAAAAAATCACCAATGTTGCTTTTAAAATAATAACATTAATAAAAATATCATATTGCAGAAACTCTAACCATTATTGAGACTTATTATCCCAGATTTTCTCTCATCATATTAATAGAAAGATATTTTCAGCTTTGAGAGAACTTATATACTCTTTCGCTCCTTATGTAAAATACATTCTTTGACATATTGAATACGGATCTAAAAATATATGCTTCTTCTGAGGCCATAATAAAGTCGTAAACCCTCAAGAGAGGTTATATTGCAAGAATGTGCTGTTTGAAACTCCTTCCAGAAAAGAACTGGTCTTTGAACTTTAAGAGGTATGTATTTAGCTGACAGTAGTCAGCTGTAGTGCTTTTTGGATCTGCCTGATTTTGAGCTGTGGTCATCCTCTTCCCAGGCACTTGCCCAGTCAGTGACCAAACACAGTGGGAAGAATAGAGTCTGGATATTTTTTGGTTCCAGAGTTCCTTAGTGGGTTGGTTGGGACATTGCCAAAAGCACAGTGCAGTCTGAGATTTCCTCTGCTTAGCTCTGCTTTTTTTCTCTGTTTCTTTTCATTAATGCGATTTTTGCCTGACAGTCAGGAGTCTTCCTGTCTTGCTCTGTTTCCTCCTCCCTTTCCTTTCACAACAGCATCCCATTAATAAAACTTTTGCACTCCCAACTCCATATCAGCATCTGTCTCTATTAAGTAAGTCCTAAATTAGCACATTTGGAGAAGAGTCCAGTGAAGCAGGTTGGTAGGATGAAATTCAGGGCTGGAGTACCCAGCTCATTGGCAAAGAAGACCTCATCTGAGGTAATATGTGGGGCATGGATAGTCTCAACACAGTGTGAAAGCCCTGTTGTTATCCATTGGGTGATTTAGAAGAAAGTTCTAGTAGAGGGGAATGTTCTGCATTTTGCATAAATAAGGCTTTGAAAAATAGGAGAACAATGCATACAAGGGCAATGGAACTGACTGATTCTTCTTAAGTTGAATTGATGTTCTCAGAGGGGTAATGAAAAACTGAAGGCTGTTAATAAACAATGAAAATTAGATAAGAAGAGCAGAGGAACTTTCTGGTTAATGACAGGCAGCAGAAAAGCTAAAGGCTTACCTCAGGATTTATAGATTTTTCAAGTTTCAAAAAGGATATCTGCTGAAGAGATCTGTTAGGGCACCTAAGATGAAAATATTCAGGTAGATATCACTAAAAATTTTGACTCTAATGACTCTTTTTTTTTTTAATTTTATTTTTATTATTTGCCCAAGGGGTACAGGTCTGTGAATCATCAGGCTTACATCTTTCACAGCATTCACCAAAGCACAAACCCTCCCCAATGTCCATAACCCATCCACCCTATCCCTACCCTCCCATATCCTTAGTGCCTTCACAAATGGCTAAACTTAAGAGTGTAGAATCCCCAGTGTGAAAACACTTTAGAATCTCATGCCTGCAAAGCAACAATGTCCCTCCCTAGGATATCTGTCCTCACTTCTTCTCCAGATGCCATGCTACTAGCTAGGATTAATTTGCAAAATAATATACATGGAGGTAATGTTGGAGAGGGATTATAATCCAAAGAACCTCCAAGAATTAGCTTGCACTGGCAGTAATATGGGACTTGATTTTGAGGGCATTTAATCAAAGGAAACAACATCATATTTAATACTGAAGAGTTTTGATTTGGAGAAAATTCTTTTTGTTTGTGATATTTAACACACTAACAAAGACCTTGGGGTTTTGGGTAGAAGCAGTATATTTGCAAGAGCAGATTAACAAAGATTTAGGTACATGCTATATGGTCACTGATTTGTAAGGACCACACATGATCAAACTCATTGGTTTAGCAGTGCTATGGCTCTGAGAGTGTGTGTCCCCCCAAATTCATATGTTGGAATCTCAACTCCCAATGCGATGATGTTAAGAGGTGGGCACTTTGGGAAGTTATAAGTCAGATCCCTCATATATGGGATTAGTGCCTTATAAAAGTGGCCTCAGAGAATTTGACAGATCCTTCCATTATGTGAGGATACAACAAGAAGTCTGCAACCCAGAATAAGTCCTTTATCCAACCATGCTAACACCCTGACCTTGGACTTTCAGCTTTCAGAATTGTGAAGTAAAATGTTTCTTGTTTAGAAGCCACCAGTCTGTGATGTTGCGTTATAACAACCTGAACAGACTAAAACAATGAGCTCTAAGGTATGATGCCCATTCCATGTGAAGTAAAAATGTCTGAACTATAATAGCAGACAGTAGAGAAAGGATAAAAGTGTAGTTGGCACACTAGAAAGGATATTCTATGTGAATCCTGAAGATTAGTCAAGTATGTTTCTTTTTTTTTTCTTTAAAGATTTTATTTATTTGTCAGAAAGAGAGAGAGAGAGAACACAAGCAGAGGGAGTGGAAGGCAGAGGGAGAAGTAGGCTTCCTGATGAGCAAGGAGCTCAATGCAGGACTCAATCCCAGGACTATGGACCATGACTGAGCCTAAGGCAGACATTTAACTGAATGAGCCACCCAGGTGTCCCATAGTATGTTTCAAGGAAAGAACCAGAACACACCCTTCACCAAACCCATCAGAAACTCACTATGAAAACAAGAAAAAGAAAGAAAGAAATTCACTAGTGACAGGGGTGCCAACATTGCTATGTTCCCTGGTAGTTTCCCTCTGCAGGTCAGAGATGATAGGACTAGTCACGAACTAGGCTTGTTAATATTCTTGGGAATGATGGTACCTGGAACAGAGGAGACCAAGTGTCAGTGCTTGGCCCCAGTAGCCAGACACAGGTGTCACAATTATCATAGCAGCCAGCGTAGCTTGACCAGCACAAAGCCATGGAAATGCATCCCTCAGCAAACTAGATGATCAAGCAACAATGATGATGATGTGTGCGTGGGTATGTAAGCTTAGATCTATCAAAACCACTTGGAGATTTTGTAGAAATAAAGATTGCTGAGCTCTATCTTAGAATTTCTAATTCTGTAGATTTTGAGTGGGGGCACACACTCACATACACACATACACACACACTCCACACACAGACAGAGGCAGTCCTCACTGAACATAGGTTCTAATATGCATACATTTCAGTTACTGGAGTTTAGCTAAAGAATCCTGCGCCTCCCTACATCATTATTCAAATTTCAATTACACAGTTCTCTTGAGAGTATTTATAAAAACTACAGCTTTACTCTAGGTCTTCCTTCCACAAATCTCAAGGAATAACAAGTACATACCATGATCAGTGACTGATCACTTTATTCCTTTCTGTAGATACACATTTGCTATCCAGTTCACACATGGAGCAATGTGTGTAATTGTGCCACCTACTTGTCTGCTACCAAACAGCCCATATGACATTCTACACAATGCATAATCAAAGAGGGAAGTAGTCACCAACAGAAAAAACAAACAAACAAAAAGTGATCATGCTGGAAGTGAAATTCAAATCAGATAAAATGAAGCTTCAGAAGAAATGAATGATTTTGGGAATGCTGAACCATTGGAGTTGAAAAACTTCCAGTTATACAGCCAGAAGAATTTAGTGAAAATGAACTTATCAGCATAAATAAGATTTGTGGTTATAATGAAAAAGATAAAGATGTCCCAGAGGAAATGATACTGGCCAAAGATGTTTCATTAAAGGAACTCTATTTTTCATGACGTTGAAAGTGCAAAGAATAAAATGGTAGAAGATGATTCAGATTTAGAAAGGAGTATGCCAATTTCCCATGGCATAGAAAAGATTTTGTTCCAAATTATAAGTTATACAATAAGAAAGTGGTAATCACTGTTCAAAGTATTCTTGGTGATTTTTCTACAAAAAAATAAGGCACTTTAACTCTCAGTATTTCTAATGTTTGAAATTACAATGCACTAAATAAATATTAGATTTGCCATTTTTAGTAAGATAATTTTTAACGTTTTACAAACAATTTTGGAGGTCACGGAAAAATCATAATTTTTCCTTTACTTTATTAAGAATGTTTTGCATGATTTCAGCTTATCAGGGCATATTTATGATCTTACATTACTGTAAAAAGAAAGTACTCTGTATGCATGCAGGCATGTGTATGTCTGCATGTATGTGTTTTATAAAAGAGCAAAAATGTAAAAGTCAGAAAGAGCTGTGTATGCAGGAACTTATTGAGGAAGGACCAGAAACACCATAGGATTTATATAGTATAAAATTCTCCCAGTCTTTTTCCTAAAAGAATTTAACAACATTTATTGTACAGTAGGGATAGCAGAAAACCCATAAATCTCAATGATTGATAGCTGCAGGTTATAAGGTAATATACACAGATATACAAAGTATCACAATGGCCTCTCTTCTACAGGAGCATACAAAGATTATTGAAATCCTGGTCAAACACTGGTTTACAGTGGCCATTGTTTCCAGGAACCTACCTAATCATTTTTCTATCTTATATGTGTGTAATTGAAACTAAAATACTTGACAGTTGGGATAATACCTAGTTGGGTCTTTGGACTCTGGGGCAAAAGTTATTATAGTGGAAATATCTTCGTAGTAAATCTCAACAATATCATATCTGGGAAAATGTGAGAGATTAATGCTACTTTAAGGATCTATAGGGTGCAGGAGTAGTGGTCCTTAGCAAATCTCCATATAAATCACATATCTAGATACTATATAGTTCAGCTAGGTCCTGGAGAAGTTTTATAGACTTTCGTAAACTCACCAGGACAGTCACAGGACTAGTTGCCATCCATGAGATGCTATCTTTGCTAAAAGAGGTTAAAACCTCAAATATATAGTATGCAGTCACTGACTTGCTAAATGTGTTCTTTTATATCCCCTTATAAAGACAAAAGGGAAAATCAGATGGCTCAAATCCACACGGAACTGTCAACAACATACGTTCAAAACTCTGTCCCAAGTCTCTGTTAATGGGTCCATTTGCTGTCATAATACAGTCTGAAAAGACCTGAGGCAACTGGTCATCCTGAAAAATTACAGAAATCTATTAAATTAATGATATCTGCTATTATGGAAGACTAAGCAGCGGGTGGTTATCACACTGGAGGTCTCAGGAATACCATTAACTCCTGAAGGTAGAAGTAAACTTTATGAACAATCAGAGACTTGTTTCTTCAGTGGAGACTTACTAGGCCAGGGGAAAAGCGCATACCAGCCATTTACCTCCAAAGTTACAAGTATATTGCTACACCTTGTATTCTTTGCCATCACAAAGAAACGTAGTATCTGGTAAAACATCTTTCTCACCTAACTGATAAACCTGAGGACAAGAGGGCTGAAAGCTTTCAATAGAGCCTGAACAGGAAAGGGCTCCGCAGCACGTTCAGGTCTGAATGCATGCAGCCCTGCAATTCGGGACATAAAGTCTGCAAACTCTATAGCTGATGACTATAAAAAAGTTTCAGTGTGGAGTTTGTGGCCCAGTGGGAGAATCAAAAGTTAGCTCCCACCTCTGGGTTCTGGAGAAAGGCCATATCATTTGCATGACAGAATTATACATCTTGAGAAAGAGCTTTAGTGTTTATCAGTCGTGGAGCCCTTTGCAATGAACACTTCTGAATGGGTGGTCACTTGTTGAACCAGATCCTGACATACTGGCCAAGCCATAAATTCTGGACAGCTAAGCCTCAATCCAGTGCAAGATATAAACGGTATAAAGGACAAAGCACCAAAAGTCCTGAAAGGCACAAAGAAGCTGTCTTCGTCCTCAAAAGGTCACACTCTGCAAAGGAAAAGCTACAAGATATGGGGGGCCTTCTGAAAACTTTGTAGTCTTGTGTCCAAGGAACTGGAGGTAAAAAATAAGTCAGAATATTGGTGGGGGTAACCAAGAAGGTAAAGTTGCTGTAATACAATAAGGCATGGAGATAAACGCATGGAATCCAGACTGCCTGATGCTACTCTTTTTTTTGCCCAATTATGTACAAATGAAGAAGTACACTGTAAAGGGGTCTAGAATACGCCACTGTGACATAAATGTTATTTTGAGCCTTTGAGAAAAGGTTGTTTTTTTTTTTTCTAAACTCCCTTATCTGCCTGAAAGAAGAATCTCCCAAAAGAACTCAATTATCGTAAATCTTTTCCCCAGGAGTTTTGCAACCAGTGACTCTTATCACTAGAGAGAATTTGGCAGCATGCTGAAACAGACATTGTCACAAAACTATCATATCATCCACCCATCTATTTTCCTAAGGGCCCATTTATTTTTCCTAAATGTCATTCATTTTCCCATAAGCACTCTCTTTTGCCCCCTCCCTTATTAAGATGAAATACATCTCAAATTCTAACCACCTCCTTTAGTCACATCTCTTCTTTGAACTCCTATGTTTGTATGTGAATAAAAAAAAATATGTCTTTTCTTTTGCTAATCTGTATTTCATCAGTTTGATTTGCAGACTCCCAAATATTGAATATAAGAAGATAGAGGGAAAAAAAATGTTCTCAACAGCCCCAATCCTGCGTAAGAGAAATATGGTGCCAGAGAAATATGTCCTCAGACCTCTCAGGAACAGGCCTTTGGGTCACTTCATCAGCTAAGACACTGAGACCAGCAAAAGCAATAGCTGAGAACAAAGGAAATTTAGAATCTAGAGCTGTGGAAGGAGGTGATAAGTGTCTGTTGTTCTTTAAGATCACCCCAACTTGTATGCTTCACCTCAGGAAAAAAAGCCCACTCAAGGGCGCCTGGGTGCCTCAGTGAGTTAAAGCTTCTGCCTTCGGTTCAGGTCATGATCCCAGGGTCCTGAGATCGAGGCCCGCGTCGGGCTCTCTGCTCGGCAGGGAGCCTGCTTCCTCCTCTCTCTTCTCTCTCTGCCTGCCTCTCTGCCTACTTGTAATCCCTCTCTCTGTGTCAAATAAATAAATAAAAATCTTTAAAAAAAAAAAGCCCACTCAAACCCAGGAGGACCTAGACCCCAAATAAGCATATAAAAGCAAATTTATGGGTAGGAATGCAAACTAGTACAGCCATTTTGGAAGAAAGTTTGGTAGTTTGTTCCAAAACTAAAGATACTTTTGTCATATGATTCAGCAATCACATTCCTTGGTATTTGCCCAAAGGAGTTGAAAACATATTTCCACACAAAACCTTCATATGGCTGTTTTTAGAACAAATAATAGTTTACTCATAACTGCCAAACCAAGATATCCTTCAGTAGGTGAATGGATATATAAAGAGTGCTACAACCATAATGGAGTTTTATCCAGCACTAAGAGAAATGTGACAGTAAGCTATGAAAAAAAAATGGAGGGAACTTAAATATGCATTACTAAATGAAAGAAAGCAATCTATAAAGATTACATAGTGATTCCAAATATATGACATTCTGGAAAAGGCAAAACTATGGAGATTGTAAAAGGATCAGTGCTTGCCCCAGCTTGCAGGGGAGTAGCTGGGGAGGAATGTCTAGGCAAAATACAGAGGACTTTTAGGACAGTGAAACTATTCTATGTAATACTTCATGGTGGATACACGCCATTATGCATTTGCCCAAATCCATAGAACGTACAAAACCAAGAGGGAATTGTAACTTAAACTGTGGGCTGTGAGAGATTATGATGTGTCGGTGCAGACTCATGGATTGTAACAAAAGTACCACTTTGGTGAAGGACATTAGTAATGGAGGACTGTATACCTGTGGGGGGACATGGGACACATGGGAACTGTCCATTCTTTACAGTTTTGCTGTGAACCTAAAACTTGTTTTTATAAGGATGAAGAAAATAATTATGTGTAGTATGAATGGACTGTGTCAGCAACGGAAATGTAGTTTTCAGATATCCCTTCAAGAAAGAACTTACCATTTAACAACAGGGAGTGTAGTTAGCCTACAGCCTTTGTTTCCTTTAGCATCTGCCTTAGCATTTACACTGAGTTCATGCTATTGTCAGGCTAACCATAGACAATAACTAAGCACGTGGGAGTACTAGGATCTGGCCATTTCTTTCCACTTCTAATCTATCTCAGGATTGCTTCATTGAGGATTTAATCTGACACTGGGTACAACAGAGCAGATGAACAGATGGGCAGATGGCAGAAAAGTGCATACATGGTAAATGACTTAGCAGAATGCAGTATATACATATTTATATATATTTATAAAATATATAAATATATATTAAATATATAAAATAAAATATTAAATGAATAAAATATTTATATTGAATAAATATAAATATAAATATTAAATAAATAAAATATTTATATATAAATACATATATATTTAATATATATTAATATATATATTTGAAAACTAACTGTAGATGTGATTTGTGTATAATAACCCAAGAAAATCTTCAGAGTTATAAATCCTAGGTACAGTAGTTGGAAGGTGGAAGAATTGAATTTAATCAGAGGAAATGACTGAACATAAAGAAACAACATACTGAGTCTTCTCCATAGAACTTTCCCGGTATGTATTTCTTTCTACAAATGCAGAATATATATCTGGGTAAACAGAAACATTGAGTAACTAGAATATGAATCACCAGATAGGTAGGAGAACAAGTATGTGGCACTAATATATAACACATTTACAAAAAGTATAGCGTGTGACATTTAGATAATAATAATACTTAATAAAAGTAAAAAAAATGGAGTATAAATTTTATATACAGTTCTACTAATAAGAATGAAATTCATTTTCAGAGAAGGAGTTATGGGTTGAATTATCTTTCCCCAGAAATCATATGTTGAAAACATATGACCTCTGAATACCTCAGAAAGTGACCTCATTTGAACATAGTGTCTTTACAGAATTAATCCAGCTAAAATGAGATTAGGGTGGGCCCTGATCCAATATGACTAATAGGCCTATAAAATGGTAAAAATCGGAGACAGACGTGCACCCAGGGAGAGTGACTTACGACTACCAGTCAGAGATCGGTGTGATACATCTACAAGGGAAGGAACACCATAGTTGCTGGAAAACCACCAGAAGAGAAACTTGGAACAGATTCTTCCTCACAGCCCTCAGAAGGAAACAACTGTGCAAAACCCTGATCTTGAACTTCTAGCTCCATAATGGTGGAGACAATAAATGCTGCTAAGAGCTACCAGTTTGTGGTACACGTGTATGGCATTCCTAGCAAACGAGGGGTAATATTCCACTTAATTAAAATTCAAAGTTAGTACCCTATCATCAAAAAAAGATTTCAAGTGTCATTTTGTTAATGATGACATGTGATGAGGTTTTTGTATTTCATCTTTGAAAATGTCTTTTCACAAGGACAGGTACTGACCAATACTAATATAAATCAATGGGTATATGATTTTAACTAAGCTTATCCAAGACTTGGAAGGCACTTACCAAATTCTCTTTGGTTCTTCTATTGATTTTTGCCTGTTAGCACATCATTATGTTGCAGATTAATCTCTCCCAATTACAAATTAGGTGGAAGCTCTTCAACTGAACAGTTAAATGTATTTTGAAATATGAAAATTTCCTTTGCATTTTCATGGAGATCTGGAATAAGCTTTAGTTTGAGCTCAGGAAATATGTCTGCTGCAAATGGGATGAGGAGTGGTGACCTCACTGTTTACTTTGAATTTTTTTTTAGAGTTGGGGGAGGAGTAGAGGAAAAAGAGAATCTTAACCAGGCTACATGACCAGTGAGTGCTGAGACTGATGGCAGGGCTAGATGTCACAACACTGAGATCATGATCTGAGCTGAAATCAAGAATCAGATGCTTAACCAACTGGTAGCCATCCAGGTGCGACTTACTTTAGCTTTTAACAGCATGGCAAGTATATAAAGCATTTGACATTACTGGTGATTCAAACAGTAGTTTTCATCTAAATGACATTATTGTAGTGTAAGTTGTGTACATCAGCACTTGTTTTTTTGCCTTGTAATTTTAGGTTGAACTCATTTAAAGAATATTATCAAGTCTGCAGCAAAAGCTCATTTCCAAAGACATTCAGTGTTTGACAGTAGTTGTTGAGAGCATTTCTCTTTCACAAAAATTTCAATCTCAGCCCTGACCCCAAAAGTTGAAATAACACTCAAAACTTCTCCACACAGCTAAGTACCAGGGCAAAGCCAAATACTTAACTCCTATTTTTGGCAAAAATGTACAGAGCTAATGTTGGTTAAGTCCATAAGATCAAATGAAACTCACCACTGATCCCTATGTTTAATTACACATGAAATTCAAATAATTTCCTCATATTTGCCTTCTAATAATTAACATGATGAATAACCATAAGCATTAAACTTCTTAAATTCTTGCCAGCTTTTAACATTTGTCCAATTTTGCCTTTTTCTGTTCCACACATCTTTCCTCCCCCATCAATTGTAACATGTCTTACCAAATTCCAACTCAGATGGTACTTAATTTATGTTTTCTCAACTTCTTGACTGTAGTTGTGCCATACAGTCTATTCATAGAGGCTAAATATTTGATCACTTTAATTTCAGCACGGACTTCTGAAACAAAACAACTGGATAGTATTGGTAACATCTACCAACTCATCAAGAGCCAAAATAAAAATCACCCTAAATTCTACTTGTCTTTTAATTGCCTGTTGATGTTGTTCCTGAAGTCTTCAACTGGTAAAGCCACTGTTCTAATGGAAGGTTAATAGTCTTAAACTTTGTTTTCTCAGAACACATTTCTTCAGCATTTGCAATCAAACATTATTTAATTAAGACACCAGAGGTAAACAGCTTTCACTGCTTGGCTAACAAATGAGTTACTTGGAAACGTACTTTGGTGTCAGCTTCATGTTGACTCTGTGTGTGTGTGTCTATAGAAATTCTATTGTGATATTTTGTTTTAACTTTTCTGCTAATTTTTTTGTGAAATGGGAATATTTTGATAAATGCCTGTTCTTATGATGTCAATGTATATCGTATTATTTTAGCCCAGCTAGAGCATACTTGCAAAATAACTAAAATGCTTCACCATATAATTATAAGACAAAATAATCAATACTCCACTGTGCCTAAAAACACAACATTTGAACTCCACTTTTTCTTTTTACATGAAAGATATGCACTGATAGTACATGCAAGAAAAAAAAAACGTGTTATGTTATATATAACATTCAAAATGTTGTCAAGTTAATAACTATAACACTACAGTTTACAGGAAGCCCAGCAGCAGTGTGAAGCAATGAGAACTCAGCTACAATCTCAGTCACAACTGCTCAACTAGTAAAACTGCTGTTATAGGGCAAAAGCTGTGACAGGCAATACATAAACAAATAAACGTGGGTGGATTGCAATAAAATTCTACTTATAGACAAAAACATTTGAGTTTAGTAAAATTTGCATGTGCCATAAGATAGTCTTGAGTTTTTAATCATTAAAAGATATTAAAACCATTCGTAACTAGTAGTCAGTACAAAAATATGTTGTAGGCAACATTTGTCCCTTGGGCCATCCTTTGCTGACCTCTGAGCTGTACAATATAAAAGAAATTCTTAGTCCCCTCTGACACTCAGCAGCACAGCTGGGCTTTTAACTTGTATGCAGAATCTTGAAATATTTATGTTTGGAACAATTTATTTCCTTTATATTTTGACACTTGGAGGGCTCCTCTCCCGTCAAAGTCTCAGTTGCCTCATAGGACTCTTCATAACCACATAATACAAACACATAAATCTAGAACAAGTACCCAGTCACCATTTTATGAATGAGCAACCAAGAAACACCAAATGTGAAAGCCTCTGCCATGAAAAACAAACAAGAAATAATAAACAGAAAACAAGAATTCAGAGGAAAAATACAGTTAAGGAAATCTTACAGAAAGTAGGAAAAAAATAGTAGAAAAAAAATGCCAAGAACAGAATAGTTTTAGGAGGTCCATTATTCAACCAATGAGAGTTTGAGAATTGAAAAAGAGAAAAATTTTGAGTGACAAAATGTACCAAAGAAATAATAGTGAAAATACATCAAAACCAAATTTGTTAGGTTTCTGGTTTGAGAAGACCCACTCTGTGTCTAATATGATAATAATAACTTAAAAATCCTAGTGTGTGTATATATTTACACATACATGTATATATATCATAGAGTAATAAACATCAAATATAGAGAGCGGATCTAAAGATTGCAATGTGAAAACTAGGAAAATAAAAACAAAACAGAAATACAAAGAAACAATATATTTTGATGCAAATGATTGCGATTTAAATGGCATAAATCTTTATAGGAACAAAATGGGAAATAAAATAAATACATTTCTAAGGAAAAAATATTTCTAATCAGAAGATATGTAATAAAAGAACTTTAGAGTATGCAAGTTCTTCCTTTAACATAAAGCAGTGAGGTAGTATACTCTACAAACTAACCAACAAAAATTTAAAAATGAGATATAAGATCCACTGAATAAAGGATTCAAGATAGAAAAAAAAAGATAAAGTGAGTTTCCTTGAAGATGGTGAAAAGAACATCTAAGATGTTCTTGCGCAGTAAGTTTAGTGAGCAAAGTTCTAGACAGAAGAAAAAAGGCAGAGGGACACTTGAAAGATGATTCCAAGAAGATATTGGAATTAATTATTTAATTTACATATTTGGCTTTATTGAGAGAAGTTACAGTTGAAAATTTGTAAAGAATATTTATGTAAGAAGAATTCAATACTAAATAATAGCAATAAACAAGCACATATTAGCCCAAAGGTTGGGGGCAGAGCAAACCCAACAGAAATAAAATTATAACATTGAGTGATATTCATAAACAATATTTACAGAAACAATTTTTTTAAGATTTTGCTTATTTATTTGACAGAGAAAGACACACTGAGAGAGGAAACACAAGCAGGGGGAGTGGGAGAGGGAGAAGCAGACTTTCTGCTGAGCAGGGAGCCCAGTGTGGTGCTCCCTCTCAGGATCCTGGGATCCTGACGTGAGGTGAAGGCAGATGCTTAAGGACTGAGCCCCCCAGGCCCCCCTACATAAGCAATACTTAAATCTAGGCATAAAATTATGATAAAATTTTTATTGGTAGTCTTCTAGAGGAAAGAGAGTCAACTAGAGCAGGCAAGGGATTGTAAAGTAGATTTATTACGCTTTTTCCATAGATGGAAATCACTAAACAATGTGTAAAATTGGAGAAAATGAAATAAAGAATCAAGACAATCTATATCTATCTACCTATCCATCTATCTATCATCTATCTATCACTATTTATCATCTATCACTTATCTACCATCTATCTATATAAAGAAAACTATATATATAAGAGTTACATATATAAGTATATATATAACTATAGAAATAAATATTAAAATAAATATTGAAAGATTTTAAAGTGGTTGCCTGTAGAGAGTAAAGTGCCAACTTGGGGTCTTTCAAAACTACATTCTGCATTAATTTGAATCTCCTAGAAAAGTTTTAATTCGGGACTATGATCAGGCTGAGTTCCCTGGCAATCAGTCAGAACCTCTTGTCATGGTAGAGGCAAAATGAATTTGGATCAAGATTGAGTAATGGCTTCTCAACATCCATTTAAAGAAGCATTTATTGGGGTGCCTAGGTGGCTTGGTCATTAAGTGTCTGCCTTCAGCTCAGGTCATGATCCTGGGGTCCTGGGATCAAGCCCTGCATTGGGCTCCCACTCCCCGAAAAACCTGCTTATCCCTCTCCTACTCCCCCTGCTTGTGTCCCCCCTCCTCTCTCTGTCAATAAGTAAATAAAATCTTTAAAAAAAAAAAAGAAAAGAAACATTTATTGAGTTCCACCTATATCCAGTTGCAGTCCTAGGGTGTTTTAGATCATGAAGATCAAGAATCCCCAAATTCTGCTTCAAAAGAATGTACAACTAGGTATAAGAGATAAGAAGAGCACAAGCAGAATAATAACGTCAACAATAATGACATCAAAAAAGTGATTTTCAGAATTTATTGGGTCCCTTCCACATGTCCAGATGAAACCTAAGTGCTTTATATATATTAACTTTCTTATTTACTCTTAAGCACTAACCTGAGGGAGTGGACATTATCATTAGAACCACTCTACAAAAAATAAAATTGAAGTATTAAAAGATTCAATAAATCTGTTACGTAGCTAAAAGTTAGCTAAGATGAATATTCTGAATCATGCTGTCATGCTCCAGACTTAACCACTCAAAGATACTGTTTTTCCAGGAGGGACAAAGAAATTTTGTTGGAAACTTATTGGGAAAAAATGAGGTCTCGTGGTGGTTTTTAAACATGACTTTTATGATATATCTATAAAAATTGCTTAAACAAGTATATAATAGTAAGACAAGAATATTCATTACAGCATTGTAAAAACAAAATTTGAAAAAATAATCAGATTAATAGATTAATTATATGTTTAATTCCTATCTCAGAATTAGAAGTAAATATTAAAATAAAGTATATCTTTATTTGCCAAAATATTATATCAAACTTATAAAGTATTTTCTGCAAAAATAGAAAAGAAGCAATAATTTTAACAAAAAATAATTTAAAGAGAGGCAGGTGGCACCCTTAAGTTATATTTTTGGTTCAGTGTGAAGAGTTATCAACCTTTTACCTTTATTTTCTAAAACTATGGAATACAACATTAAAGATTTTTCTTCCATCAGTATTCTCAAAAAAATTATTTCATATATTCCTGGAAAAAAACAGATAAAATTATCTTTATTTGGGTCATCATTATATATTTGAAATCATTATGACAAAAAGAAAAATGAGCAGTGATTTTGAATACCAACATTAGGAAAATTACTCATTTTTCACTTAAGTTAATTCATAAAATGAGCACTCACAAATGTAAACTTATTTTCTGATGTGATTCACCCTTTTGCAACATTATCCGTAAATAAAAATAAATGGCAATGACTCTTGGTTTTGTTGGTTATAAAGAGTATTTTGGGATGGGGAAGTTACCATGTATATTCCTTGACTCTACCTACAGAGATTATTTCACAGGATATTGGTCCTGCATTTTAGTATTCTTTCCAATAAGTCTTATACCTAGTGATTCTGATAAGATGGCTTTTATATCATAAAGTCATAATCAAAAATCTGTATAGTAAATTCCAAAATTCATATGTTTCTAAAATGCCTGCTTATCCTTAAAATTTCTCAATAATTCAATAAATATAACATAGACTCAACTTTGGAGGAAATAGTTTGTAACTTAATATGAAAGGTATTGTTTTCTCTCTATGCATACATCATGAGGATAAATCAAATGCAAAATATTCTACATAAATGCCAAAATGTAATATTATGGAAAACTAAAAAATTATTAAATTAAAAATTATTAAAAATTATTAAACTGAGTATAACTGTTTGAATGAATGTGTACCTAGAACTTGTGTTAGTTATACATTGTTATGTAATAAAATACTCCAAAATGTAGTTCATTAAAACACAAAAATATTTTTTGGCAATATTTGCCACTTTCCAGTTTCTGTGCTTCAGAAATCCAGGTCTGGCTTAGATGGCTGTGAGGATTTAGCTCTTCATAAATCTTCGGCCAGGGGCCTTCTTTAGTTCCTTGCTCTGTGCACCTCTCCAAAGAGCATCTCTCAATATATCACCCTGCTTAATCAGAGTTCCAGCAAGAGAGAGAGAGCTAGTATGGCAGACATTTTAACCTCATCATGGAAATGGCATTGCCTCATTTTGTTTTATTTTATTTGTTAGAGGCAGGTGATTGGGTTGAGCTCACACTTCCAGGGTAATGACTGGCCAAGATTGTATATACCAGGAGGCAAAGTCCTTGAGGGCCATCTTTGAAAGTAGACCATTCTACTTACTCAACATGTCACCATGAACAACCTCTTGCCAGCGGCCAACGAGAAAATAGGGTTTTCATCTCTACAACCACAGGGAACTAAATTCTGTCAACAAACTGAATAAGTTTGATAACAGATCTTGAACTCCACATGAGAATGCTGCCCAATAGATACCTTGATTGCAGCCTTGTGAGACACTGAGCAGAGAACCCAATTAGACATGCCTAGAATTCTGACCTACAGAAATTGTGAGATAGTAAAAGTGTGTTTTTTAAGTAGTTAACATGATAATGTACATATGGAAACAAAAATTAACATACATTTTTTTCTAAGATAACTTTTGTATTTCAGTGGCAACTAATTTCAATATATCTCACTGATTCTTCATTTATCTCCCTTGACAATTTGCAAAATGCAAATAATTGTACTTAACAATTGTAAATAACATACATTTTAAGCATTTTATATGAGCTTCCTAAAATATTTTCTGCTCTAACACATCATCGCATTAATTTTATTTTTAAATTTATATTATTGTACCCTTTATTGTAACAAATAAATCATATATTCTGTTTTGAGCAAATAAACTTTAAATATATGTTAATTATAGTCAGGATACTATTAATTATTTGTTCATTGCACTAATGGTTAATATTTTATTACTTTTATACAAATATGTATAAATTGTTAAAACTGACTAGAAACCTTGAAATTGTGAAATCTGACAGAGTAAGTTAGAGGTGATTATTATGTTTAAAAGTTAAAACTTTGAGAACTTTCTGCTCTAATACGTGTCAGATATTAACTAAATATTTGAATTGATCTTAAAAGTATATTTGTGATTTTGTTTTTACTAATATTTACGTAAAATATTCTGCTATATTTCCTCTTTATGTTTTGACATGAAATCCTATCATATAGTGGTAATTGTTAATGAGCAAATTGTATCTATATTTAAAGGACCTGTATTAAAACAGAAGATAAAACTATCCGTATTTTCTTCAGTCCTGATTTTTAAATGTAAACACAAATCCATATAAACTATATGTAAATGCTTTTTAGGGTGGAATGCTTAACTTGTTCATGCATACATGCTATACAGCTATCTTTAGAACTGTGAATCTTTGACTAGCTAGGATCTGTGCTAGTTGAAACCAACATAAAATAGATACAAAGTTAAAATAGATGAAAAGTTATATTCATTAGTGAGAAAGATTATCTCTGCATTAGGTTACCACCTAAGTTTAAAAGATAATGTGAAGGACCAACTAGTTGGTCATTTAAAGGGGGGGATATAGAAAAACAAAACAAAACAAAATTAAAAAATGCTGATAACACATGAAAATACAATAAAAACACATGAAGACTATTTTATTTGGATATATATATTTAATATAATATATATATATATATATACACTTCCCTGAGGCAATATGAATGGATTGAAGGAAGATATAATGATCACCAATATATCCTTTATGATGCAATAATTTCTGTAATTCCTCCTGGAACTCTGTGTTGCATTTGCTTTACTATCTGGGCATGGGGCAATTTCAGCAGCTAACACTTGGCCCTTTTTATCACAATGGACAATTATAAGTAGGTCAGGAAATCAACATGAGAGCTTTGTCAGCTGCTAAGAGTATTTCAATTATCCACTTGGAAATAAAGAAAATGAAGATACTGTTACCAGCAGTCTCATTGTTCTCACTGAGAGCAGGATCTGGGCCAAAGATTCATTTATCACTTGATCTTTCATAAGTCTATACTCAGAAGACCCATTATGATAATTCAAGGCCAGGAAAGCTGGGAATTCCTCTAAGTCTTGCTGAAGAATAACATTTTTTGAACAAATTATTATTCACAAGAAAAATAAGAACAAAAGTGTGACACATTTAAATCCCTTCCTTAGTCCTTTGAATAAATTCTTAATTTCAATTTCCCAGTCATGGGACAAAAAGTCTAAAGACTACAGATCCAAGCTTTTATGAACAAGGTCTATAGTATGCCTTTTATTTAACCCTGCAATTATTTGGTTTAGATTTAATTATTACTAGCTCCACACTAAAAATGCATAAATGTTTTTTTGCAAAACAATGAGCCATTCCTGGACTGAATAGGCATACATATAAAAACACACCTGCTGGAGGTTCTGGTCCAAGATGGCAATGTAGAAAGACCATGAACTCACCTTCTTCATGGAACACACCAAATTACAACTATTTACAGAGCAATTCCTCCTGAAGAATTAAGGGCTGACTGAACAGCTTCAGCACAACAAAATATAGAATGCAAAAGAGAAGATTAAAAGAGATGGAAACACAGCAATGAATAAACATTCCACCCTTAATACAGCAAACTGCAATGGGAAGGGATAGTACTCAAGGACCAGAAGCAGATTTTTCTCTCTTTGGACATGGGAAAAAAAAAGCGATGGTTCAAAAGAACAACTAGCATACAGAAGAGCCAGCCCTAGATTACCANTTGGACATGGAAAAAAAAAAGCGATGGTTCAAAAGAACAACTAGCATACAGAAGAGCCAGCCCTAGATTACCACCAAATAGCCAGGGAGCTCCTGGAATTCTCTCTAGGTGAAAGGGCCTGTTAGACAAGGTCTAAGCTCCCCCTCCACCCTGAAAACACAGACTAGTGCAGGGCCCAGATGCACGAACTGGTCTGCTGCCTCAGTGAGCCCTGGACTCCTACCCATACCAGCCCCAGCCAACTCAAAAGGACTATTCACCACAATCAAGTGGGATTTGTTCTGAGGATGCAAGAATGGCTCAATATTCACAAATCAATCAAAGTAATACACGACAACAAAAAGAATAAAAATCATGACTGTCTCCATAGATGCAGAAAACTATTTAACAAAATTCAACTTTTGTTCATGATAAAAACTCTCACCAAAGTGGGTTTATGGAGGACATACCTCAATATAATAAATTAAATATATAAAAAACCCACTTCTGACACCATACTCAACGGTGAAAAATTGAAAGGTTTTCCTACAAGATGAGTAACAAGACAAAGAAGTCCACTTTTATTCAACATACTCCTAGAACTCCTAGCCACTATAGACAAGAAAAATAAATAATAAATTGGTAAATAAGAAGATAAATTGTCACTATTTGCAGCAGATACACTATATATAGAAAATCTTAAGGATATCACCAAAAAACAATTCAAAGTAATAAATAAGCTCAGTGAAGTTTCAGGATACAAAATTAAAACCCAGAAATCTGTTGTAATTCTATACACTAATAATGAAGTAGTAGAAAGAGAAATTGAGAGAAAATTCCATTAATAATTGAACCAAAAAGAATAAAATACCTATAAATTAAGTTAACCGAGGAGGTAAAAGAAATACATACTCTGAAAACTATAAAACAATGATGAAAAAATTGAAGAGGATGAAAGATAAATGAAATAAATTCCATGTTCATGGATTGGAAGAATTAATATTGTTAAATGTTCATAGTATCCAAAATAATCACAAATTCAGAGCAATCCCTCTCAAAATTCCAACAGCATTTTTTCACAGAACTATAACAAATAATACAAAAATTTGTATGGAACCATGAAAGACTTCAAGTAGCCAAAGCAAGAAGCCTTGTTTTTCATTGAGTTAGAAGGCTTGACTTGGAGACCTGCTATAACATACTCAACATTAATGTTTCAATAATAACACCTTTCTCTAATGAACAAAACCCAAAGTTCTTTGCTTATATCAAATTGGCAGGCTTTAAATAGCACATTTTTATTCACATTTAAGTCTAATATTTCTTCCATTATTCTTTGTTATTTATTGATAACAATAATAATCTGAAATTTGTATTGTATTGTGTCTGGTTTGTGCACATCAAAAATTTCTTTGTTTAGTCATTTCTTTTTGTTGTATTTGACTCTCTCAATGTAATGATTATTATCTTAGGACTGACTAACTCTAACGAGAAACTTCAGTGGTAAACCACACATTTAATCTTTTTTAAAGTACTCTTGTCTGGTTGTTTTGAGAAAATTCAGTAGTAATCTGTCAGAAAATATGCAAGTAATAAATTTGTATTGATAATCACAAGTGTCCCACTGATATGAAATGTCAGGGAAGATTTGAGTGCTAATTTAGTTTTGACATTCTTCTATTGAAATCTATGATTCAATAAACATTTTGTAAAGTGGAAAATTCCTGAAAATTTTATTATCAGTTATTTTTACTTGTAGAGAAAATTCTTTAACAAACATTAATAGATTTAATTTTGAAAATGAGAAAAAATAATTCTTGTACAATATCTAAATATATACATTTTTGTATACACATTTTACCACAGTTTCTGAGAACTAATAGGTATTTGGTAAATCTTTATAGAATGAATAAATGCAGGTATACATTCAAGGGAAATTAAATATGATGTAATGTTCTCTTCATCCAGCATAACTTCAATGCACTATGATACTTTCATAATTACAGATCATTACTATTTATTTACTAATTTATGGACTACTGATTAAAATGAGCTTGGCAAATGTCAGTCTGTATAGCAAACTTGACAATTACAAATAAAATTTCACCGAAACGCAGCTACACTAGGGTGAGTTTCTATATTATCTCCAGTTTCTTTTTTATTACAGTGGCAGAAGTGAGAGCATATGACCCACAAAGCCCAAACGACTTGAAAAGAGTGCTGATACCTAAATTAAAATAACTAAACCATCAATTTAAAAATTCTGTAATTCCTAAACTTTCCGATCACAAATGTAAAAAGTTGAAATAAATGCTAATACATTATTGACCACTTTGGAACATGAATAGCAGCAATAACAACAAAAAGATTTTTGATCTGATATCTGCTGGTGTGTAGTTTGTCCATTTTATAATAATTAATTAGTAATGGAATAATCATATGTAGAAATGTATGTCATATATCAACATGTAGAAAAAATAATTGATTCTACATTACTGATTTTCATATTTTAAAATGTTTTTAGTGATAAATTCAAATAAAATTTTTAAAAGGAAAAATATTGGGCGCCTGGGTGGCTCAGTGGGTAAAGCCTCTGCTTTCGGCTCAGGTCATGATCTCAGGNTAAAATGTTTTTAGTGATAAATTCAAATAAAATTTTTAAAAGGAAAAATATTTGGGGGCACCTGGGTGTCTCACTTGGTTAAGCATCTGCCTTCAGCTCAGGTCATGATCCCAGGGTCCTGGGATCGAGCCCCGCATCACTCAGGCTCCCTGCTCATTGGGGAGCTCATGCTCTCTCTCACTATGTCTCGCTCTCTCTCTCTCTCAAATAAATTAATAAAATATTTTTTAAAAATAAAAATAAGAGGAAAAATATTTTGTTATTCATTTACCTCTTAGCCATCATTTTATTTTTANTAGGGTCCTGGGATCGGGCCCCGCATCACTCAGGCTCCCTGCTCATTGGGGAGCTCATGCTCTCTCTCACTATGTCTCGCTCTCTCTCTCTCTCTCAAATAAATTAATAAAATATTTTTTAAAAATAAAAATAAGAGGAAAAATATTTTGTTATTCATTTACCTCTTAGCCATCATTTTATTTTTATTGAAAGACCTCTGTAAGCCTCAATAAATCTAGAGTTGTTCTCAGAAGTTTACCTCAATTTAAAATGTATATAGTACTTTTATACCTGACAATATAACAGTTTACTAGTATATGTCTAAAATTCAGTATGTTTTGATCTCTAAATTATGTGTCAATGTTATGAGGTGTTTAAGTCATAAAGAAAAAATGAAGTTAATTTTGTTTTCTATGCTACAAAATTTGGCTACCCCAAAAATAGTAGAGATTTTTTCCTACTTGAAATTGCTTACCTTCTTATACAAATTATAAGAATAGAAGAAATTGAATCATGAAGGAGTCTATGGAGGAAAGAAAGAGCCAAGAAAAGTAATTTACTCAAAAAGTATAATTAATGTTGAAAAAATTGGCAAACCATGTCAGTGCAGATTGTTCTACTCACTTTTATTTTCATCAAGAGATAGAATTTGTTTCCAAGTATATTAACAGTTATTCTATAGAGTTATAAATTAAGTAAAATGTACATGGCTTTTGAAATTTTTTAATTTAACTTTTAAGTTTTATTTAGTCACTGCATTGAAGAACCCTGCTTTGAATAACATAAGTAATCTTTTTTAAATTGTATCATATTGAATTTTATTTAATTGTTTTGTATTGATGTGCACAAACTGATCCTGTGAATCATCATGTTTTCACAGTTTATAAGCCATGTAAGCTAAGCTTGATCTACTCTTTTCTTTCATTCTCCAAATCTTTATTTAAATTCCAGTTAGTTAACATAAAACATAATATTAATTTCAGGCATAGAATTTAGTGATTCATCACTTACATAAACCACCCAGTGCTCATCACAAGTGCCCATCTTAATACTCATCACCCATTTAGCCCATCCCCCTGCCCAGCTCCCCTCCAATAACCCTCAGTCTGTTATCTCTACATAGGAGGCTGATTCTTGGTTTGCCTCTTTTTGTTCCCGTCTATGTTCATTTGTTTTGTTTTTTAAATTCCACATATGAGTGTATCATATGGTATTTGTCTTTCTCTGACTCATTTTTTTCACTTGTCTTTCTCTGATTTATTTCTACTTTCTACCTCCATCCAAGTCATTGCTAATGGCAAGATTTCATTCTTTTTAATTGCTGAGTAGTATTCCATTATATATATATATATATTCTTTATCCATTAATCAGTCAATGGGCATTTGAGTTATTTCTAAAATTTGGCTATTGTCGGTAATGCTGTAATAAACATTAGGGTTCAAGTATCCCCTTTAATCAATATTTTCGTAACTTTTGGGTAAATACCTAGTAGTGCAATTGCTGGATTGTAGGGTAATTCTATTTTCAACTTTTTGAGAAGTCTCCATAGTTTTTTTTCTACAATGACTACCCCAGTTTGCATTCCCACCAACAGTGTAAGAGGTTTCTCTTTTGTCTGCATCCTCTCCATTGCCTGTTGTTTCCTGTGTTGTTAATTTTAGCCGTTCTGACATGTGAGGTGTATCTCATTGTGGGTTTGATTTGTATTTCCTTGGTGATGAATGATGTTGAACATCTTTTCATGTGTCTGCTGGCCATCTGGATATCTTCTGTGGAAAAATGTCTATTCATGTCTTCTGCCCATTAATCCATTTTTTAACTGAATTATTCATTTTTGGGGTGCTGAGTTTGATAAATTCTTTATAGATTTTAGATACTAACCCTTTATCAGATAAGTCATTTGCAAATATATTCTCCCATTCTGAAGGTTGTCTTTTAGTTTTGTTGATTGCTTCTTTCTTTGTGCAGGAGCTTTTTATTTTGATGAAGTCCCAATAGTTTTTTTGTGTTGTTGTTGTTGTTGTTGGTTTTTTGTTTGTTTGTTTGTTTTTTACTTTTGTTTCCTTTGTCTCAGGAGACGTATCTAGTAAGAATTTGTTATAACCAATGTCAAAGAGGTTATTGCCTGTGTTCTTCTCTAGGATTTTGATGGTTTCCTCTCACATGTAGAACTTTCATTCATTTTGAATTTATTTTTGTGCATGGTGTAAGAAAGTGGTCCAGTTTTGTTTTTCTGCATGCTGCTGTCCAGTTTTCCCAGCAAGATTTGTTGAAGAGACTGTCTTTTATCCATTGGATTTTCTTTCCTGCTTTGTAGAAGATGAGTTGCCCATAGAGCTGGAAGTCCATTTCTTGGCTTTCTATTGTGTTTCTTTGATCAATGTGTCTGTTTTTGTCCCAGTATCACACTGTCTTGATGATTACTGCTTTGTAATAGAGCTTGAAGTCTGGAATAGTGATGTCACTGCTTTGGTTTTCTTTTTCAACATTCCTTTGGCTATTCACGGACTTTTCTTGTTCTACACAAATTTTAGAACTGTTCGTTCTAGCTCCGTGAAAAGTGATAGTGGTATTTGATAAAGATTTCATTAAATGTGTAGATTGCTTTGAGTATGAAAGACATTTTTAACAATATCTGTTCTTCCAATCCCTGAGCATGGATTGCTTTTCCATTTCTTTGTGTCCTCTTCAATTTCTCTCATAAGTTTTCTATAGCTTTCAGAGTATAGATCTTTTTTGCCTCTAACCTCTTTGATTGGAGGAATCTTACTGGTTTTGGTGCAATTGTAAATGTGATTGATTGCTTCATTTCTCTTTCTGCTGCTTCCTTATTAGTGTACAGAAATGTAACGGGTTTCTACATTGATTTTATATCCTAAGACTCCTCTGAATTTGTGTATCAGTTCTAGAAAATTTTTGGTGGAGTCTTTTAGGTTTTCTATATAGCATGTCACATCATCTGCGAAGAGTGAAAGTTTGACTTCTTCCTTGCCAGTTTGGATGCATTTTGTTTCTTTTTGCTTTCTCATTGCTGAGGCTAGGACTTCCAGTACTATGTTAAATAGTGAGTGAGAGTGGTGTGAGTAGACATCCCTGTCTTGTTCCTGACCATAGAGGAAAACCTCTCAGTTTTTTCCCCATTGAGGATGATATTTGTTGTGGGTCTTTCATATATGGTCTTTATGATGTTGAGGTAATTTTCCTCTATCCCTACTTTGAGGATTTTTATCATGAATAGATTCCGTACTTAGTCAAATGTTTTTTTCTGCATTTATTGAGAGGATCATGTGATTTTCATCCTTTCTTTTATTAATGTAGTGTGTGATGTTTATTGATTTGCAAATATTGAACCACACTTGCAGCTCAGGAATAAATCCCACTTGATCTTGGTAAATGATTCTTTTAATGTACTATTGGATTTGACTTGCTAGTATTTTGCTGAGTAGTTTTGCATCCATGTTCATCATGGATATTGGCCTGCAGTTCTCTTTTTTAGTGGAGTGTTTGTTTCACTTTGGAATCAGGGTAATTCTGGCCTCATAGAATGAATTTGGAAGTTTTCTTTCCATTTCTACTTTTTGGCATGGTTTGAGAAGAATACATATTAACTTTTCTTTAAATGTTCAGTAGAATTCCCCTAGAACTAGATTTTTTTGTTGGGAGATTTTTGATTACTGATTCAATTTTTTTGCTGGTTATCAGTCTGTTCAAGTTTTCCATTTCTTGCTGTTTCAGTTTTAGTAGTTTATATGTTTCTAGGAATTTATTCATTTCCTTCAGTTTCTCCAATTTGTTGGCATATAGTTTTTCATAGTATTCTCTTATAATTATTTGTATTTCTGTGCTGTTGATTGCTATTTCTCCTCTCTCATTTGTTATTTTATTTATTTGGGTCCTATCTCTTTTCATTTTGTTAAGACTGGCTAGGGGTTTATCAATTCTGTTAATTTTTTCAAAGAACCAACTCTTAGTTTCATTGATTTTTTTTTTCAATTTCCATGTCATTTCATTCTGCTCTAATATTTATTATTTCCCATCTGCTGGCTTTAGGGTCTGGTGTTCTTTTTCTAGCTCATTTAAATGTAATGTTAGGTTGTGTATTTGATACTTTTTATGCTTATTTAGGTTGACATGTATTACTACGTACTTCCCTATTATAACTTTCTTTTGCTGTATCCCAAAGGTTTTGTAACTATTGTGTTTTCATTTTCATTTGTTCCCATGTTATTTTTTTCTTATTTCTTCTTTGATTTCCTGGTTGAACCACTCATTCTTTAGTAGCATGTTGTTTAATCTTCATATATTTGTGGTCTTTCCAAATATTATCTTGTGGTTGACTTTGCTTCATAGTGTTGTGTTCAGAAAATATGAATGATATGATCTTAATCTTTTTGTACTTGTTGAGACTTGATCTATGACCTAGTATGTGATCGATTCTGCAGAATATCCTACGTATACTTACTTGAAAAGAATGTGTATTTTGCTGCTTTAGGATGAAATGTTCTGACTATATTAAGTTCATCTGGTCTAGTGTGTCTTTCAAAGTCATCGTTTCCTTGTTGATTTTCTGCTTAGATGATCTGTCCAGTGATATAAGTGGAATGTTAAAATTCTCTTCTATTATTGTGTTAATATCAATGAGTTACTTTATGTTTGTTATAAATCGTATGTATTTGGGTGCTCCCATGTTGGGGGCATAAACAAAATTATTTAACTTCTTGCTAGATAGTCCCCTTTATTATGATACAAAGCCCATCTTCATCTCTTGTTACAGTCTTTGGTTTAAAATCTAATTTGTCTGATATAAGTATTCCTACCCTAGCTTTCTTTTGATGTCCATTACCATAATAAATGTTTCTTTATCTCTTCACTTTCAATCTGCAGGTGTCTAGGTCTAAAATGAGTCTCTTGTAGGCAGCATATAGATGAGTTGTTTGTTCATTCATTTATTTATTTATTTGGTATCTATTCTAACATCCTATGTCTTTTAATTAGAGCATTTAGTCCATTTACATTCAAAGTAATTTTTGGTAGATATGAATTTAGTTTTATTGTATTACTTATAAAACTGGTGTTTCTGAAGATTTTCTCTGTTCCTTTCTAGTCTTTGTCACTTTTGGTCTTTCTTTCCCACTTAAAAAGTACTCTTTAATATTTCTTGCAGGGCTGATTTAGTGATCATGAACTCCTTTAGTTTGTTTTGTTTTGTTTTGTTTTGTTTGTCTGGGAAACTCTAGCTCTCCTTTTATTCCAAATGATTACCTTGCTGGACAGAATATTCTTTGCTACAGATTCTTCCCATTCATCAAATTGAATATATCACATCACTCCCCTGTGGCTTGCCCTGTTTCTGTGGAGAGATCTGCTGCTAGACTTATGGGCCTTCCCTTATAAATCAGGGACTTCTTTTGTCTTGTTATTTTATTTTATCTTTTTGTCTTGTTATTTTAGGACTCTTTAAGACTACGCTTTGCAAATTTAATTACAATAGGTCACAGTGTAGGTCTGCTTTTGTTGATTTTGATGGGAGGTCTCTGTGTCTTCTAGATTTGGATGTCTGTTTCCTTTCCCAGATTAGGGAAGTTTTGGCTATTATTTCCCCAAATAAATTTTCTGCCCCTTTTCTCTCTCTTCTTCTCTGGGACTCTGATGTTATGAATGTTACTACATTTGACTGAGTCACAAATCTCCCCAAGTCTATTATTGTGATCCATATTCTTCTTTCTCTCTTTTGTTCAGCTTCATTATTTCCACTATTCTGTCATCTATATCACTTATTCTTTCCTCTGGTTCTTCTATCCTTATGATCATTACATCTAGTCTGCTTTTTATTGTATTTTTCATTTCTGTTTTTTTTTTTACTTTTTTTCTCTACTGTAAGGGCCTCCCTGAAATCTTCCATCCTTTTCCTCAAGCTTAGTGAGTATCCTCATGACTCTATCAGGCATATTACTTATATCTATTTTGATTAGATCTCTGGCCAAGACCTTTTCTTGTTTAATTTGTGATGAATTCCTGCATCTTGGCATTTTGTTTAAGTTTCTGTCTTTCTTGTGTTAGAAAAGTCTCTGTGTTTCCTGCTCCTGAGAGTAATGGCTTTATGAAGAAGAGGTCATACAGGGCCTGGCACTTCAAGGACTATCTCTGATGTGTTCTCCTTGTGCTCTGCCACTGTTTTGGCTGCTCTATATTTCAGGCCAGTCCTTTATACAGGCTCTCCTTGCCTGCAGTGCATAGTGTTTGAACATTGGCCAAAGTGTGGCAAATTTTAACTAAATATGCTCTGGTTTCCTCTACTTCCATAGAACTGAAGTCTTGGGAAACTTTCTGGTTGGTAGATGTGGTGAGTACAGAGGTTTCTGCTGGTCTTCTGGGAAAGGGACCCACTGTGCTGGGACCTTAGGCACACTTTCCTGAGAAAAGCAATGCCAGCAGAGTGCAGGGGTATGGGACTTGCTGTAAGTAGGATGGGTAGCCAATATTGGCACTGTTCTATTTACTAAAGTTGATTTATGCTGAAGGGTCAGGGAAAGAAATGGCTCCAGCCAGCTCCTTTGTCCCAAGAGAGGGACCTCCGTGCTTGCAGCTCTCAGGGAAGGACTCCCAAAAGAGCAAACAATTTCCCCCCATGTATCCAAGGCCCTTTTCATATCACTGCTTTCATGATGTCTGTTTTCAGGTTGCTTGCTTGGCTGGAGCAGCACAGTTCTCTTTGTGTTTATCCCAGACAAACCTGGTGACTTTAAAACTCCAAACTCTAGAGACCTGGCATGATGGGGATCTGCACTGGCCTTCTGGGACCAGTTTTGCCATGCTGAAACTGATGCAGGTTTGACCAAGAACTGCATTTGTGGCAGAGCACAGGTGGGTGGGATTTGAAGCAAGCAAGCTAAACAGTCAGTGTTCAGGCTACCTGCCCTTAGCAGATGTCCCTGTTCTATGCTGAAGGGCAAGGGAGGAAAATGGAGCCCACTGACTCTTTTGTCCCCAGAAAGGCATCTCTTTGAACACCACCTCTGACAGATGCGCTCCAAGAAAAGCAAAGATTCTCTCCTCTGTGAGCCTTAGGTGATCCTCATGTCATACTATCTGCCCTAGGGTTGTTTGCCTGCCTCTTCTCCAGGAGTAAGGCAGCACCCTCAGAGCTCTATCCCAGCCAAACCCACACACTTCTAAGACTCCAGTCTTGAGCCCTGCTGGTTGCAAAACCTCACAAAAACCACCCCTTCTCATTTTCCCAGCCAATAACTTCAGGTGAGTGTTCTTTGTGTATACATCCCTGTGCACTCCACCCTCTCTTACATTCTCTGCAGTACCCACAATCAATTCCCCACCAAACGATGTCCCTACACTTCCTACCTTCCTCAATGTGGCCTCTCTAATTGTGCAGTTTGTTCTATCAGTATAAGGTCAATGTCTTCAGTATTCAGAATGATTTGTCAGTTATCTCATTGTGTTCGAGGGATGAAACAAGACTACAGTCCTCCTACCAGGCCACTGTCTTAACTCTTCCCCCTGAAAATAAGTAATATTTATACCTTCTCTGTTATATGTAAACTATAAGTTTATATATATTAAATAAATATATACACAATATATGTATTGTATTAGGGGAAAATTTCTTTTTAAAAGACTTTTCAGGAGGAGAAAAATTAAGGAGTGATTGAGAAACACTGAACTTGACAAAAAAGAAATCCCATATTCTCATGGAAATGCATAATGAAATATGGTAATGGTGAAGTATCTTTTGACTTCCCAAAATATGAGATGCGTATTAAGGCAATATTTCTCATAGCTTATAGTGGAAGCCGCTTTTCATCAAAATTTGACAGATTTTAAGGCTTTTCTTATTTAGTGGATGTAGTAAGAGCATTCTAACTTCTAATTATATTTACCTTTTCATATAATCAGATCCTGGACTTTGTTTTCAGTGACTGTGATGAAAATTATTATTACTCTGCATAAGCAGAACAAAACCATTTTCAAATCTGTTCATAACAGTCCTCTGGTCTTCAAATATTTTCTTGAGATTAGTTTCTTCCCTGAGCTTATCACTTTTTTTCAAGGGTTCCAATGCCTTGAAATTCATTTTACTCGATATTTGTAATTATTATTTGTTTCCTATCATAAAAGTAGCACAATCACTCTTTACTCCATTTTAACCTCTATCACATGCATTGTCAAAATAGGCCATCTTTGGTGTCTTAAAGCACACCTTAATGCATTTAAACATTTTTAAAGTAAGTTTAAACTTGAAATCATTAACAGAAAGGCATAGGGAAAATTTTAAATATTTGGAAATTACCAATACACTTCCAAAAATTAATTGTTAAAATGGAACTTATTTATAAAAAGAATAAAGTTGAAAATTCACATTATCTGCTTTCAAAATTTACTGTAAAAGAATTCATTATTTTAGGAAAAGGATAGACATATAAAATCAACAGATTATCACAGAGTCCAGATAAAGACCAACATGCATATAGTTAATTATTTTCTGAAAAAGTATAAAACCATTCAGTAGAGAAAATTTTTTTTCAAAATGGTACTAAATAATTGAAGATCTAAGGAAAAAAACAACTTTACTTAAAATCATATCTTAAAAAATTTAACCCCAATGAACCATAGGCATAACAATAAAATGTAAAATTATAAAAATTCCAGAGAAGCATATAGGAGATAATTTTTTTGTGGCTGTGTGTTTGGCAAAGTAATTCTGAGGAAAAAATTACTATGAATGAGTATCAACAGAAACAAAACAGCATAATTAACACCCCAAGGATTTCATTGTTGGAACTATCTATTGTTCCAAGTCTTGTCTTATTTTCCAGCATGAGATTATTTCAACACTGGATTAATTTAACTGTAATTTAAACTACTCAAAAGATTACAATTTGATTAATCCAGTGTTGAAATATTCTAGTGCTAGAAAGTAAGAAGTGACTTAAGACAACAGGGTTGAAAGTGACAACAACAAAGTAGTTGAATGAGAAGGAGGTTGATATGCTTTTGGGTAAACAGAGACGAACAAAATAAGGCATTACATGAGAAGTGTTGTTAAAGTTAACAACGGTATCTATACGTGTTTACAGAAAGAAAAGAAATAGAAATAAAAGAATTAAGAGGTGTGATTGTATTGTTAGATTTCATGATTTTTAAGGTGAAATGTTCCATGTAATGAGAAATTTCAAAATTTAAAGTTAAGGACATAAATAAATACAAAATGTCAAGACATGGAGGATTCCCTTCTGATATCCTCTGACACTTTCAGTTCTTATATTAGTTTCCAGTTGGTTCTCATAGTTTCTATACTATTGAATTTTGGAAGGAAATTAACTAAGGAACCTTAGCTAATCACTCATCTTTCCTGAAAAGACATTCTCATTTATATTAAAGTGTATTTTTTTTTTGTTTGCTAACCTCATGGTTAATCATTAAAAAGAACGTCTTAGTTAACGAAGAATATAAGAAAAATATTTAGAGGGCGCCTGGGTGGCTCAGTGGGTTAAAGCCGCTGCCTTCGGCTCAGGTCATGATCCCAGGGTCCTGGGATCGAGGCCCACGTCGGGCTCTCTGCTCGGCAGGGAGCCTGCTTCCTCCTCTCTCTCTGCCTGCCTCTCTGCCTAGCTGTGATCTGATCTCTCTCTCTCTCTGTGTCAAATAAATAAATAAAATCTTTAAAAAAAAATATTTAGAATAATACATGTACGTATATTTAACTATGTAAGTATGATTTTCAAGAAATAAAAGGTCATTTTAATGCATAATACTTTTTACTAAAAAAAACAATTTAATTGATAATATGAATTCATTTTATTCTTCTAACAAAGTGCCTGTGCTTGCTTTGGAATTCATTATTCTGATAGTACACCCAGTGAAATATATTTAACCTTTAATTAAAAGATCATTTACAGTATTTACCATTTTAATGAAACAGCTAAATTTAATTAATTTCAAGTGAAAGAAATATCTATACTTCAAGATAGATTTCAGTTTAAATATTATGCCAAATATTATATATGAATTTAAATTACATGTTATTTTGATTATAACTTGAAGTTATTATCTTATTATATGACATGATTACTGTAAAAGTAGTTGCTATATCTCACTGCAGACATTAACAGCATATTAAAAATCACAACCAATATCATTAGTGCTTTGAATATAATACTCCGAATGTAGTAAGGGATGAAAATAAATCGCAGGTGCTGCAGAAAAGGAGGGAGCCCTGATCACAGAAATGAGAGGGAGAGAAATATATCAGCATTCAGGGGATTGTGCAAGAAAAACAATTCCCTGAAACCATTGACTAGGAAATGAGAGAGGCTGATTATTGCAAGGTTTTACAAACAGCGATCTCAAAGTCTAAAATTTTAGAAGCCCATGCCATCACTGGTCTGGAGCCTGGCAGGCTTAGAGTTGCTCCCGTGAAGGAGGGAAGAAGCCCTAAAGCAGACACCATGCTTTGGGGATCCCCTGGATCACACTGCGAGAGACACTTCCCCTTCCTGGAGTGCGTTTGGGAGGTAGCACTGCCTCTCAGGGGACAAAAGAGCCAGCAGGCAGCATTGCCTGCCCTGTTTTAGTATACAAGCAGACACCTACTGAGGGCACCTAACCTGGATGGCTTTTTGCTACACTTTACCATAAAATCCAAGACCCTGCACAGTCGTGTGACTGCTTTTCTGAAACAAACTGGCACCAGCCACAGCATGGTGAGACTCTCTCTCAGAGCATCAGCTCAGGGCTACACCACATTGGGTCCCTAAAACTTACAGTTTTGAAACTCAGCTGTGCACCTGAGATAAAACGCAGGAGTACCGTGCCACCAGGCAGGGAGACAGACAGTTCAGGCACAGACGCGGTGAAGGCAGGGATCTTTCAGAAGCCTGGGACACAAGAGGGAAGATTGTTCACTCTTCTGTGAGGGCTTCTTGCACTGCAGCGGGTTTAAACTCCCCTCTGGGGAAGAAAGCAGCTTGACGCCATTTTTCACCCCTTCCATCAGCAGGGACAGACTTCAGCGAGTGGTGCAGTGCACACAGTGAAGGGCTGGACCTGCTTACCCCAAGCCATGTCCTCTTATGCTCTGCAGGGTTTTTTTTGCCGGGGCAAGTGTGATTGAGAGCCAGAGCAGCACAAGGCTCCTCTCCAGAAGACCAACACATACGCCCAGCCCCCACACCCCGGGTCTACTGATCACAGAGTGCTGTACACCTTCAGCTGTAGTGGAAATCAGATGAAGCATAGTCTCTCCTAGTACACAAAAGACAGAGACCTAGACCTAGACAAAATACCAAGATGGAGGAATTCATCCCAAAAGAAAAAACAAAAACAAAAACAAAAATAAAACCAAGAGGTCATGGCCAGGGAGCTAATCAAAACAGATATAAATAATATGCCTGAACCAGAATTAATTAGTTAATTATTATTATTATTTGTTTAATTATTTGTCCCAGGGGTACAGGTCTGTGAATCATCAGGCTTACACATTTCACAGCACTCACCATAGCACAAACCCTCCCCAATGTCCATAACCCAGCCACCCTATCCCTACCCCCCACCCCCTGAACCAGAATTTAAAACAGCAATCATAAGGAGGCTAGCTGGGCTTGAGAAAAGCATAGAAGACACCAGGGAGTCTAGCACCACAGAGATAAAAGACATAAATCTAGGCAATAAAAATGCTGTAACCAAGATGTAAAATTGACTATATGTAATAATGACCACAAGGATGGAAGAAGCAGAGGAATGAATCTAGTAATATAGAAGATAATATAGTAATCTAGTAATATAGATGATATTATAATAATCTAGTAATATAGAAAAGAATAATATAGAAGACAAAATTAGTAATCCAGTAATATATAATATAGTAATAGTAATCTAGTAATATAGAAGATATTATAATAATCTAGTAATATAGAAAAGAGTAATATAGAAGATAAAATTATGAAAAATAATAAAACTGAAAAGAAGAGGGAAAGAAAAATATTGGATCACAAATGAAGATGTAGGGAACTCAGTGACTCCACAAAGCATAATAACATTCATCTCAAAGGCATCCCAGAAGAAGAGAGGGAAAGGGGGAAGAAAGTTTATGTGAGCAAATTATAGATCAAAACTTTCCTAATCTAGGGAAGGAAAAAGACAAGTAACAAGTGTTGGCGAAGATGTGAATAAGGAATCCACATGCACTGTTGGTGGGAATGTAAACTGTGCAACCATTAGGGAATGCAATATGGAGGCTGCTCACAAAATTAAAAATAAAATTATCATGTGATCCAGCAATTTCACTTTTGCGTACTCATCTGAAGAAAATAAAAACACTAACTTCAAAATATATACATGCCTTATGTTCATGGCAGTATTATTTACAACAGCCAAGATATGGAAATAACCTAAGTGTCTATCAACTCATGAATGAATAAAGATGTGATATATATGTTATATAGTATATATATAATATACATACACACATGCACACAGAGGAGGAATATTATTCACCTGTAAAAAAGAATAAAATTTTGTCATTTGCAAAACGTTAATGGACTTTGAGGGCATTGTGGTAAGTAAAGTAAGACATACAGAGAAACACAAATATCATATGATCTCACTTATATGATCTCACTTATATGTGGAATCTAAAAAAAAAAAAAAAAAAAAAAAAAAAAAAAAAGAACCAGGGTGCCTGGGTGGCTCAGTGGGTTAAAGCCTCTGCTTTCAGCTCAGGTCATGATCTCAGCGTCCTGGGATCGAGGCCGGCATCGGGCTCTCTGCTCGGCAGGGAGCCAGCTTCCTCCTCTCGCTGTCTCTCTGCCTGCCTCTCTGCCTACTTGTAATCTCTCTCTCTGTGTCAAATAAATAAATAAAATCTTTTAAAAAAATTAAAAAATAAAATTAAAAAATTAAAAAAAAGAACCAAACTAAAATAGAGAGACCAGTTCGGTGGTTGCCAAAGGCAGGATTTAGAAATGGGCAAAATCAATGTAAGAATGTCAAAATGTACAAACTTCCAGTTATAAAACAAATAAGTATGTGTTGGGGATATAATGTACAGTATGGTGACTATACTTAATATTATGATATTGTATATTTGAAAATTGCTGAGAAAGTGAATCTTAAAATTTCTCATCACAAGAAAAAACTTTGTATGATGACAGATGTTAAGTAGATTTGCTGTGGTGATCATTTTATTATATATACAAATATGAAATCAATATGTTGTCCACCTGAAATTAATGTGTTACATATATGTCAATTATATCTTAATTTAAAAATGTGACTTTATATTTGTAGTTTAATTTTAAAGTGATGTTTAATCACATTTAGGTGTTGAACTTTATCAAACATTTCCCTGTATTAAGACAACATATAACATTATCCTTAATGTATTTCATTTGAGATTTTATTATTTTATACTTTAATCTATTCTTGAATTTTGGTTTGAGTTAATATTTTTAGGATTTTTACATAATTTATATTTTTACTCAATAAATGTATTCAAGATATTTTGTGTTCATTAGTGAAATACTTATGCAATATTCTTTTCTAATATCGTAAATTTGTTTGAATTAAAGTTATATCAACTTCATAAAATCTGTCAAGCAGCTGTTATTTTTCTGTTTTCTATAATAACTATGGTATCAGAATTATTAATTTAAAAATACTTGATAAAATTTACTTATGAAATCCTGTATATGTAGGCTTTTAGGGAGGAAAGATTTTGCTTTTAATTTTATTTATCTATTTAAGTTTTTTATGTCTGCATGTAGAAAGATTGGCATTTAAATCTTCCTTAAATGTATGGATATTATTTATATCTATGGTTTACTGCATTTAGTAGTTAATACAATTTTATGTTATTTTATGCAATATTGCAGATAATTTATTCTATATTTAATTTTTGTGCATCTTTTCTCTTAAAAAAATGATCTGGATTGCCAGAAATTTAATTAATCTTTCCAAGGAAGAATAATTTTTTGTTCATTCCTGAACTTCTTTTTGTGTGTATCTATGTGTGCTATGTGATATTGTGATATTTCCATAAGAGATTTTGGTTTTCTTTTATACTCACACTTTATAAGATCTTACTGTCCACATCTAAATTTAATTGTATTTGTTGTGTGTATATATGCATGTGTCATACAGAAAAAAAACTGCTGCTGATTTTAGCTACTCTGAAAGAATAGCCGTGATTTTCCTAACATTTTTCTTTCAAATATAAAATTGTTGCAAACTGAAGTTACCCAATGAAAAGATTAAAAAGTATTATGATATCAGTTGTTTCTCTCTCTCCCACTCATATACACACAGTAATGAGTGTTAGGTATCTGGCATAAAAAATTCATACTAATTTTACTCCTTAGAATTACACCAAAATGACCATCTAGTAATAAGTAGCAATGGAATTCAGCATTCCTTCTCATAGCAAATTCTTTCCCTTATAAATATAATAATGGAAAAACCAATTAAAGTATGTGGTCTCTATGGATAGTCAACTTGCAACACAACAGGAATAGAAAACAACTGAAAAACATGTGCAGGTCCTTTCCCAAATCAAACAACAGTCCATATTATCAAAACAACCCCTCTTACTCACCTGTGCATCATGTGATAGGTTATTGCTACTTTTTAGCTATTACAAATAATATTGCTATGAGCAGTTATGTACAGGTTGTCATGTAGACATGTGTTTTAATATGTCTTACATGTATAGCAACAAGTGGAATTGCTAAAAATGTGGTTATTCTATATTTAAAATTTCGAATAAATCCCAGAACGTTTTTCAAAGCAGCCACACCAAATTAGATTTGTACCAACAATGTATGTGTGTTCCAATTTTTCCAAATTCCATCAATACTTGTTATTAACTAAAGTGTTTATAGTATTCGTACTCATGATTATGAATTGATATATTATTGTAATTTGGGTATGCATTACCTTAATGGCTAATGATGGTAAGAATCTTTTCATGTACTTATTGCTTATTTGTATGTCTTCTAAGAAATATCTACGCAGCTTGATTTCAGGGTCCTGGGCTTGAGCTCCATGTTGGACTCTGAGCACAAGGAGGAGTCTGCTTGAGATTCTTTCTGTCCCTTCTGCTTGTGCTCTCTTTCTCTCTCTTTCAAATAAATAAAACTAAAAAAAAGAAAGGTCTTTTCAGAGCTCTGCCTTTATTAATTCAGTTATTAGCATTATTATCATTAGCATTGTACAGATTCTGGATACAATTCCCATATCTCAAATAGGACTTGAAAATATTCAAAAAACTTCCTCATTCTATTGATTATCTTTTTACCTTCTTCACGATGTTTTTTGAAGTACAGACTTTAAATTTTGATGAATTCTAATTTTTCAAATTTTGTTGTTAGAATCTCTTGGTATCAACAAGAAGAAACGTTTGCCTGACTCAAAGTCATACAGTTAGTCCTACATTTTATAACTCAGAATTTTATAGTTTTAGCTCTTACATTTCTGTATATAATTTATTTTGAGTTAATTCCTGTGTATAATGTGAGGAAAGGGTCCAACTCTATTGTTTTTAGAGGGATACCCAGATGTCTGAACAGAATTTAGGGGAAAGAGCAATGCTTCCCTATTGAACTGTTTTTGACACCCTTGTCCACAATCAATTCTTGAGAATATGTTAGGGTTTTTTTCCTAGTGACTATACTTCATGACCTATATGCCTACTTTGATACCTGTATCATACCATATTGAGTAGTTGAATTTTTCCCCTGTGTATGTTTTACCCTCTTCTATTTTATATTTTTTATGCTGGACATTTTACACAATATAGCATAGTTATTCTGGATTCTTATCCATTCTCCTCCCCGGTACTTCTGCTGTTACATGCTCGTTTATTTAGTCAGAGACTTGGCAGAACTATTCTAGTAAAGACTATTTTTCCTTAGTGTGAAATGTCTGACATCACTCTTCTGAGGGTACATCCTTTGGCTCTCTTGCAATCATCCTTGAATGATAATTTATTAGTTTTCTCTTCTTCTCTTATCTCTCTGACAATCACACACAGATATTGGCCTCCAATAATTTCTGGCTAAATGTTCTATTGTGTTTGATAAGTGCCTACAACATAAACCACTCCATATTGCAATCTAATTAAATACTATCTCATTTTTTTTAAGATTTTATTTATTTATTTGACAGAGAGAGAGAGAGAGAACACAAGTAGGCAGAGCAGCAGGCACAGGGAGAGGGAGAAGCAGGCTCTCTGCCGAGCAGTGAGCCTGATGTGGGACTCAATCCCAGGACCCTGGGATCATGACCTGAGCCTAAGGCAGCGGCTTAACCGACTGAGCCACCCAGACTCCCTGCCCCATTTCTTAGGGCCAGTCTTGCTCCAATCCAAGGAAGACTTTTCTTAGCTATTGTCTTCCCTGATTCTTTCTGGTAAACTTCTAGGTGTTTTATGGTTTCAGATTTGAACTTCCTCAGATGCTGTTTCTCACATGCTGTTTAACTTGGCAAAAGCTTGAGAAGTGTCTGTTATTATGGCCTACTCCTCTTTCACAGGCAAAATCTCTTTTCTGGAGCTAGAAACAGAGACCACAGCCCACTCCTCTGAAAGTGAGAACTCTGCTTCATGTAACAATGTTGGGAAGGGAGCCAGCCTCAGGTTTTCTCTGCTTGCCTCTTGAGAGTGGAGCCATGCAGTGCGTGAGCTAAGATGACAGTGACCACAGGTCTACTCTGTTTAGTCTACTGCAACTGAAGTAGAACTACTATCCTATCATTGGAGGTGAGGTGGAGGAAGAGAACCGCAGAGCTCTCAGATGTTCTTACCTGGAATAGAGTCACTGCATCACAGAGCTGGGGAGGAGAAATGCTGGTGGCTTATTCCTTCTTGAAAGGTACTGGAGCCCTTACTTGGATAGGTGGAGGGGGAGAACTATGTTTTTGGCTATCCCTGCCATCTGGTGGCAAGCTAGTGGAGCTTCCATAAGGCCAATCTGGGGCCCAGGAAGGAAGGCATGGCTCCAATGGCCCAGACTGTCACACTTCTTACTGAGATTTGGCAGAATTTCATAAAGTTTCTTCATTTGCTGTTTTTCTTTAGGACAATGTCCAAAGATTATTAAATGATATTTTTTAAAAAATTTTCAGTCGTAATGACTGTTTTGCTGGGAAAAATTTCTGTTGAGCTCCTCATATTACGATTCTGGAAGTCCTATCCTCATTCATTTTTTTTTTCCCCACTAATGTGCTTGCTGTGTTGTTCTGTTTTGTTTTGTTTTGCTTTGCTTTGTCTTGTTTTTAAACACAAGTACAACTTAATATATCCTGCAAATGGCTCAAATTTTGTTTTTTAGAAGGATTAAAATTTGTGAAAATATTCATGCTTTACTGCCTGATCTTAATCAAACTTCGTATCCAATCCTTTACTCCCAAACAACCCAAGCAACAGGGACACAATTTCTGAAATAGAGTCTGTAATTGAATATTTCTTTTTATCCATCATACTATCCCATCTTCTGAAGAAACCCCTTTCCACCCTCCTTCTGTTAAGGCCAGATCACTTGCTAAATAAGCAGTGAAAAGTTCTCATTACTCATGTGTCTAATGCTCTCCTTTGGTTAGCAGGAATAATGTCACCTACTTTTGAGTTCCATATCATATCGTCCACCCAGTGAATTCACACCTCATGTTATCTAGATGTTATATATCTTTTAATTCACATTGTAGAGTTCATAATGGCCATAATATTTTACAAACTAAGTGACCATAATGTTTTAGAAACGTTTTAAGAACATCACATATATGATCACAGTTATTCCCAATTATTCATTGGAGATGAGCAGAATGAGGTAAGTAAATTTCTGAAGAAAGTAAAGTTAATAAACTTAATAAACTTATTTACAAAATATGAATAAATGGAAGAAAGCATGCAGTAATTGCTTCTTGAGACAGCACATTAATTCAACTTATCTTTTAATATCTTAATATCTTAATTTCTTTTTTTAAATTCATTTTCTTCCCTGCTTTCTCACTCTGAATTCATCTACAATATACATAGGACATGTGTATGTAAAAAGCAAAGTATGTGCTTTATCTGGATCAGCATCTGGTGCACTGTTAGGTATTAATATGTCATTTACATAGCCTAGCTTACTCTCAAGATATACTAATTTCCAGGAAGTTGTACAATGACATAATTTACTCATTTTCAAGTATTACAAATACTGTAGAATTCTAATGAAAACCATAAAACAGACTCTTTAACTATAGAGAATAAATTGAGGGCTGCTGAAGGGGACATGGGTGGGGGGATGGGTTAAATTGGTGATGAGGATTAAGGAGGGCACTTGTGATGAGCACTGGGTGTTGTATGTAGGTGATAAATCACTAAGTTCTACTCCTGAAACTATTATTATACTACATGTTAACTAACTGGTATTTAAATAAAAACTTGAAACTACAAAGAAAAGTAAAAATAAAAATATATTCCTGGTTATATTTTGTCAAAGTTGATCATATCAATACCCATTTTAATTGCTTTATTTATAAAACAAGAAAAAAAGTATTCATTTTGTTTAAAAAATAATTTATTGTCCTAAAAATGTAGGCTTTATATTTTGTTCTATATACACTTTATATTTCCTTTACTCCTTTTGTAGAACTCAGGAATGTGCATAGTCACACAAGTGTTGGAACATCTTTCAGTGCTGTTTACAAAGTTCTAGACTTAGTCAGTAGCCCTTGGCAGTAATTAGCATAACTTTGGTAAGTTAATGCAGCTTTTTTTTATCTCCTTGTTCTAGTCTGTGAAATGCTTCATTTAAACTAAATGCACTTTGATGTCTTTTATAAAGGTAAAATATAATGACAGTAGAGGTCTACCCATAAGAATCATTATTAATGTCACCACTATAAAAAATGTGATTAAAGTATTCAGACAAGTATGATTAAATACTGTGCTTAAAATTAACACCAAGGTTATATATTAGTGTATGGTTCCCTCAATAGAGCATTTCCTTATATATAGTTTTATAAACTAATTGACTGAAATAGAAGACAGAGCAATGAAGTGGTAAAATATTTAAATAAAACGATTTTTATTTTATTTTATTTTTTAAAAGATTTTATTTATTTATTTGACAGAGAGATAGAGAGCACAAGTAGGCAGAGTGACAGGCAGAGGGAGAGGGAGAAGCAGGCTCTCCACTGAGCAGGGAGCCGGACATGGGACTCAATCCCAGGACCCTGGGATCATGACCTGAGCCGAAGGTAGCAGCTTAACCGACTAAGCCACCCAGGCGCCCTAAATAAAACAATTTTTAAAGCAGATTCATTTATTTGTTAACTTTGCAAACTTGGGGAATTTATATAAATTAGGTTTCAAACTATTCAAGCATCATGTGAAAAATGATTAATAGGTAATGCCCTCAAAATTCCCTTGGGGATTTATATTCACCTACTAAATAACTGTTGGAATAATAGTACTAAAAGTATTACTGATACTAATGGAAATAAAGTTTATTATATTTTATTTGTTATTGTTATGAACATAATTGGAGCTTAGCAAAGGAAAGATATTCACAAAAAATAGCAGTCCTTGTCTTTTGGGATTGAATGTATCTAGGAAACCTTGATTCTTTAATTATTACTACACTAAGTTTCTCAGGAGACCCTCTAAAGTGTTAGCTTTCACTTGTGTGTTACATTATACTGGAACTGGACTTTTAAATTTGACAAAGAATCTTGAAAGTGATAGTTAACATACACTATCAAGTATTTATCAGATTAAATTACTTGATCTCAAAAATAAAATTTGAAATTCTGTGTTAGCTAAATTATGTCACCCAAATTAAAAAAATTATCAATCTTGACATTTCCACTTTTATATTTTATTTGTAAACATGACCACAAAATTCTATGGATTATTTGATTTTTATTTTTATGGAAATTTTAAAATTTTGGATTAAAGAATGAGTTTGTTTCCCCACCTTAGTTAAAGGTTTATTATCTCAAAATAAAGGTGATAATTTTACATTGTGAACATTCTTTAAAACCAGTGTAGTTTCTTTTCCTCCCTAAATCCACTGTATATGTGTTAGCATACAGAATAACTGAAGTAGATTAAAATCAATGTGTTCATTTGTATTTGAAATTTCAAGTCACTGGGGGGGCATCTGGGTGGCTCAGTTAGTTAAGTTACACATCAGACTCTTGATCTCAGAGTTGTGAGTTCAAGCCCCATGCTGGGCGTGAAGATTACTTAAAGAAGAAAAAAATAAAGAGAGAGAGAGAGAGAAGTTTTGGAGCACCTGGGTGGCTCAGTTGGCTGAGTGCCCAGCTCTTGGTTTCAGCTTACGTCATGATGTCGTGGGTCCTGGGATAGAGACTTGTGTCTGCTGAGTAGAAAGTCTACTTGAAGATTCTCTCCCTCTGCCCCTCCCCTTATAATAAATAAATAAATCCTTTTTTAATTAAAAAATAAATTTTAAATAATTAGGTATACTTAATACCATCACTGTTTTTAATATTACAGAACTACTCAATACAATGATTTATCTCTACATTAAGAAAAATGCAATAAGCTACTCTTTGATTTTTTTTTAAAGACTTTGTTCATTTATTTGAGAGAGAGAGAGAAAGAGAGGATGAGCAGGAGTGGGTGGGGAAAGGTAGAGAGAGAAGCAGACTCCCTGCTGAGCAGGGAGCACCATGTGGAGCTCCATCCCAGGACCCTGGGACCATGACCTGAGCAGAAGGCAGCTACTTAACGGACTGAGCCACCCAGGCACCCCCACTTTTTGAATTTTTAACATAAATTAGAAGTCTTTTTAAATAAAATATTTTATTTGTATGTATGATAATACCTAATCAGGAAGAACATTACTATGCTTGGTAGTTTTCTATGAGAAACTATAAAATGAAAAGAAATACTTCCTAATTTCTCATGGTTCTTTAAAAACAAAAAGAGAATATTAATCATTTTTATGTGAAAAGTAAATGTAACAAAGAAAGGTAATTATTCACATTCTATTAAATTTCATTTGCATTTAATTTTGCAGGAAAACAAATTTTGCAAACGACTTGAAATCTGTTGCCTATCAGACATATCTTGGGATGATTTCTTATATTTTATAAATTGTTATACAACATAATGGATTGTGCCTTTAGTTTGTATTACCTTTAATAATAGTTGTTACAGCTGTTCTCATTTAAATACAATATTTTCTTTCATGCGTAATTGTAATATAATAATTGGATTATTATATTTTTCTTTCCTCATAGATTGATACACTTACTGCTTTCATACTTGGAGTCTTAATCTTTTTTGCACATAAAGCAAGCCCTTGGAATTAATCAAACTATTTTTTAACCTACAGGAACATCACCTAATAAAGATTGACTCATAGAAATAACACAACCATCCAAAGTCAATGTCCTTATTAAGATGGCTGTTGAATAATGTTTAAAATAATGATAATATAGCTCTTAAGTATCCTAATGTATCAGCAGTTTTACTTCATTACACTGCCTTTTTATTTACTTATCTGTCTTCCATACAATAGCTCCATGCTTCATTTTAATTTATCAAACAGTTGAAGATATAATTTCAATAACTATTATGGTAGAATGATATTGAAAACATAGCAAAGTGTTTTATTAAATACATATACCTCCAAAAACTATAATTTAATTGAAACACTGTTGGGTTTATGATGAAATCAATATGTGCATGACATGGTGATGGAGTTAGGCGCATTTTTTAAGACTATATTATAATCATGTAATAAGAAATGTAAAGGATATGAAGACCAAGTTTATCTACCATCCAATGACTAAAGTTTAATATGTCTGATCTAGGGGCTTTCTTGAATGCCATTTGATATAACTAATTCATTACCATTTAGTGCAACTTTACAATTTTTTAAGACCACTCTATTAGAAAGCACTCTTTTATATTAAAATAAAATATGTTGCTAAAGCTGCTAACCCTCCAAAGGGAATCAGCAGAAAAGTTCTAATCCTTCTTTCAACAAACTCCTTTCTTTGAAATCATTTCTTCTCAAGATGAAATACAATGTTAGAACTCCTTTTATATTAGTCTTATGACATTTTCAAGTTCTTTTATATGCCTCATCACTCTTGCAAAATAATTTTGTTCAGCAAATATTTGCTGAGAATCTACTACTATGTACCAGATTCCAGAGATTCAATAGTGTACAGACCAGGAAAAAAAAAAAGAAATCCCTGCATTTGAGAACTTTTATTTTGATGGGATATCAAAATGGCACTAAGTAATGAATACAGATGTATTTATAGACTTTCTAAATATGTATAAGCTCATAGGCTATATCTTTTCAAGACATCTGTTTCTGTAGCTTCCTAATGACTATACTGACTAACAGGAGCAAGGAAGGAATCACCGGGGGTTCTCCTGTATGCTAATATCAATTCATTAACTTCAGTTCCAAATCCAGCTAATTTACATCTCCATCTTGTTCATTTTAAGAGACTAAAGAGACTTTGTCAAACACCACATCCCTTTGCCTGTGCTGTACATTACTTTGACAGAATTAAAATACTGTCATCCACCATTATAGATTTCTGAAATTTTAATAAATATTTCATTCATGGGTGAGGCTTTGGGACAACATGCACTTTGCTTATCTTATGCCAACTAGTCTGAATAAATTTTTTTCTCCTTTATTAAAAATTTAAATAAAATGAAAAACTACAACTTTAAATAATATATCATGAAGAGGTAGATGAGGTAAAGATATCCTGAACAGCACAAACACAGGAGTTCAGGAAAAAATCAAATTGAGTATATACAAATGTATGCTAGCTTTAAAATTCTTTCATTGGGGGCGCCTGGGTGGCTCAGTGGGTTAAAGCCTCTGCTTTCGGCTCAGGTCATGATCTCAGGGTCCTAGGATCGAGGCCCACATCGGGTTTTCTGCTCAGCAGGGAGCTTGCTTCCTTCCTCCTGTCCCTGTCTCTCTGCCTGCCTCTCTGCCTACTTGTAATCTCTCTCTCTGTGTCAAATAAATAAATAAAATCTTTAAAAAGAAATTTTAAAAAAAGTAAATAAAATTCTTTCATTGGGAGATAACAGGGGCTCATAGATTAGCAATATGCAGTTGGTTAACGTCTGCCTTCTGCTCAGGTCATGATCCCAGGGTCCTAGGATCAAGCCCCATGTCAGGCTCCCTGCTTGGTGGGAAGTGTGCTTCTCCCTCTCCCACTTCCCCTGTTTGTGTTCCCTCTCTCACTGTCCCTCTCTTGCTGTCCCTCTCGCTGACAATTAAATAAATAAATAAAATCTTTTAAATATATATATATATATATATATATGTACACATTTTTAGAAGTGAATTTCTCAGTTCCAGGCATCCAACAAACATCTCGACATGGTTTTTCCTTATCCCATGTCCATTATACACAGAAAAGGGTAATTTATAAAAATAAATTAATATGGATCTTTTAAAAATCAATCTCATAAGCCTATTTTTTGTAACTTTTATTAATAAATCTCATCCTTGCATTATTACGAATGCCACTTTGGGTGAAAAATAACTATTTTGTGCCATCAAAGAGATAATACTCAATGAAACTGTTAAGCTTAAAACAAAGTGGCTACAGGGATCAATTTTTATCATGCATTGGGCACCTTGGATGTTCAATAAGTAATCCACAAGATTAATGATTTTAATAAAAATATAACTTTTTACCAGTGAATCATAGATTAATTTTGCATTTTGTGATGTCATGAATTGTATTACTTCATTTACCTCAAGTTGCTTATTTTGTTTATATAAAGTGCATCAGATTGATGTTTGTGAGAAAATTGATTAGAGACTTTTCAACAAATAAACTCAAAATAAAACAAAGAAACACTGTGCACTATGTATGGAAGATACTTGCAAATCTCCCAAACGCACTAGAATATTATTCATAATGGACTATATCGTTTTATTACAACATGCCAGGAAACACAGTGAAATTAAAGCAGTATCACTAATAGTAATTCAGGTCCCTAAAATTCTCTTTAAATGCCATATAAATCAGAATAACTTATTTCATGCTTTTGAATTAATATACCTGGTTATCTAAAATTAATCTCAACTAACCTAGAGAATGAATTTGGATACTCCACAGAATTTTATGGTTATGATTTTATTGAATATTTCTAAGGTATACTTTTCTCTAAGTGTATATTATTTTATCTCTGTATTAAGGAGAAAATAGTTTGAAGCAGCTTTAATTTTTATGTGAGAAAGATTAAAACACTATAGAGCAAGGGTGGAGAATGGCTGTGGAGAGAGCAGGAGATGTATAACAATGCACAGTTCTGAAATTCTGAGATGACTGCATGAGTTGCCGAGGGAGTGTGGAGACCTGGAGAAAGGAAACTCCTCCACATGCAAAGCCCTGTGTTAGAAGCTGTGAATGATAAAGTGATCATTTAGATATGATCTAAACCTATTGAACAGATAAAGACAAATGTCCAACCATTATAAAGTATTCCATTGAGGGGTTCAAGGTAGAGGCATAGGAAGACCCTGAATTGACTTCCACCCACAGGCACACCAAATCTACATGTACCTATGGAACAATTCCTCCTAAAGAACTAAGGACTTATTAACCAACCCCCATATAACAAAATAGAGGAAGACCACATAGAGAAATGTAGGAGAGACAGAGACATGGTAATACAGGAACCCCACCCCCAACAGTAGGACCTGTGGTAGGGAGGGATAGCACTGAGGGACCCATACACAATTTTGCTACCCTGAGGTACAGCAGAAAAACAGCAGTTTAAAAAACAACTTAGACTATATGTGATAGAAACCCATTTCCTCACCCTACAGCCTCCACCAAATGTTGGGGAACTGTTGAAACTCTCTCTGGGGTCGGAGATGCTGGCAAGCACCGCTGGTTGTGTTCCCCCTCTGTTTTGATAGTGCAGATGAAAGTAGGGTCTGGGCATTCTATGCAGCCTGCCACCTCAGCAAATCCCAGGCCTCTAGCCCACACCAGTTCAAATCAAAACAACAAGATATCACCTCACACCAGCCAGGATGGTTAGTATTAAAAAGACAAGAAATAATAACTGTTGACAAGGCAATTGAGAAAAGGGATTTCTCATGCACAGGGAGTGTAAATTGGTACAGCATAAATTGGTACTGTGGAAAACAATATGGCCAGTCCTCAAAAACTCGGCGAGAAATAGCACATGACTCAGTAATTCTACTTCTGGGCATTTACCCAAAGAAACGAAAACATTAATTCAAAAATATATATATGCACCCCTATGTTTATTGTAGCATTATTTACAATCCAAGGTATGAAAGCAAACTATGTGTCCATCTATAGATGAATGGATGAGGAAGATATGATATATATGTATATCACATATAAATGTGTGTGTGTGTGTGTATATATATATATATATAGAGAGAGAGAGAGAGAGAGAGAGTAAAGTACTACTCAGCTACAAAAAAAAAAAATTAAATCTTGAGTGCCTGGCTCAGTTGAAGCATCTGTCTTTGGCTCAGGTCAGGATCTCAGGGTCCTGGGATCAAGCCCCCATGTCACACTCCCTGCTCAGCAGGGAGTCTGCTTCTCCCTCTCCTTCTGCCTCTCATGCTCATGCTTTCTCTCTCAAATAAATAAAATATTTTTTTAAAGATTTTATTTATTTATTTGANAGAGAGAGAGATCACAAGTAGGCAGAGAGGCAGGCAGAGAGAGAGGAGAGAGGAGGAAGCAGGCTCTCTACCGAGCAGAGAGCCTGATGCGGGCCTCGATTCCAGGACCCTGAGATCATGACCTGAGCTGAAGGCAGAGACTTTAACCCACTGAGCCACCCAGGCGCCCACAAATAAATAAAATCTTAAAAAAAATTAAATCTTGCCATTTGTGACATCGATAGACCCAGAAGGTATCATGCTAAGTGAAATTAAGTCAAGCACAATAAGACAAACCCCTATGATTTGACCTATATATCAAACCTAAAAAAGAAACAGAACAAGTGAACAAATTAAAACAGAAACAGACTCAAAAACAGAGAACTGATGATTGCTAGTGTGTAGGAGGTGGGGGATGGACAAATAGGTAAAGGAGATTAAAAGGTATAAATTTCTAGTTATAGAATAAGTCATAGGGATGAAAATTATAGCATAGGAAATATAGTCAGTACTATTTTTTAAAAGATTTTATTTATTTATTTGACAGAGAAAGAGAGAGAGATTACAAGTAGGCAGAGAGGCAGGCAGAAAGAGAGGGGAAGCAGGCTGCCCACTGAGAAGAGACCCTGATGCAGGGCTCGATCCCAAGACCCTGAGATCATAACCTGAGCCGAAGCCAGAGGCTTTAACCCACTGAACCACCCAGCTGCCCCTATAGTCAGTACTATTGTAATAACTTTGTATGGTGACAGATGGTAATCACACTTACCATTGTAAACATTTCATAATGTATATAATTGTATGACTATGCTTTACACCTGAAATTAATATAATATTGTATATCAACTACACTTCAATAAAAAAAACCACTACAATATCATCAGATTCCTTTTTTTCTCTAAATAGTGTTTAGACAATAAAAACAAGACGTGTTTAAATGTAAAAGCTGAAGGAAAATAAAACTGTCATTCTTTGCAGATGATATGATTACATTTTCTTGCCTTCAATAGTATTTGCTATTTCTGAGTCTCAAATAATGCCAATTATAGGCAGGGCTGCCTGGCATCCACAGGGCAGTATTTTCTTTTTCACTTTTATTTGAAAGCAATGCTTCTTAAAATGTGTTGAATTTCCAATTTTCTTTTTTATTTCCTTTCTTCATGTCTTCTTCACTGTTGCGCTTATTTTATTTATGTAGATCCGAGTTTTCCAATCTGTATCATTTTCCTTCTCTCTGAAGAATTTATTTTAACATTTTATGCAAGGCAAATCTATCATCAACAAATTATTTCATTTTTTGCTTGCTTGAAAAAGTCTATTCATCCTTTACTTTTAAAAGATAGCATTGCTGGATGCAGAATTCAGTGTTGGTTTTTGCTTGTTTTTTTCTTTTAAATTTTTGTCAACATTTCAAATACTTTACTCAATTCTCTACTTCCTTGTAAGATTTGTAAAGAGAAATTTCATATAATTTTTATCCCTGTATACTACAAGTAAGGCTTCCCCCGACCCTGTCTTTTATTAAGGATTTTTCTCTTTGTTTTCACGCAGTTTGAATAGGATGTCTTTAGGTGTAGATTTATGTGTGTTTGTGTGTCACTTATTCCGATTGGTACTTTTTGATCGTCTTGGATTTGTTTTCTATCACAAATATTGGAAAACTCTCATTCTTTGTTACTTCAAATATTTTTTCTCTTTCTTTTTTATTCTTCTGATCTCCCATTATATATGTTACAACTTTTGTAATTGTACCAGAGTTCTTTAATATTCTTTTCCATCCTTTTCATTATTTTATTTTATTTTGCTTTTCAGTTAGCAAGTTTCTATTTACATATCTTCAGTCTCATTGTTTCTTTCCTCAGCCATGTCAACTCTATAGATGTGTCCATCAAAAATCACTCTTCATTTGTTACAATGTTTATTTCTAGCATTTTCTCTTGATTCTTTCTTAGAATTTCCATCTCCCTGCTTATATTGCCCGTGCATGTGTATATAGATAGATAGATAGATAGATAGATAGATAGATAGATAGATAGATATACATTCTATTCTTGCATGCTGCTCGATTTTTCCATTAGAACCCTTGTTTTCTATATTAATCATAGTTATTTAAAATTCTTGATCTGAAATTACTAAAATCTTTGTTACATATAGTCTCATCCTCATATTTGCATTGTTTCTTTGGGTTGTGTTTTCTCTTGCCTTTTCATAGGAATTGTAAATTTTTGCTAAAAGCTAGATGTGACAATGGGAACTGAGGCATATAGGCCACTAGTGTAAAGTTTTATGTTTACTCAGCTAAGGGTTGGTGTGTGTCTACAGTTTGCTGCAGCTCTATGTGTCTGAGGCTTCCATTTATTCTAGTGATTTTTTTCTTTCTCCTCTGTTGTGTTTGGGTTTCCCTAGAAACTCCTTAGAGTCTGTCAGTTATAGATCTTTTAATGCAGTTGACTGTAATTTTATAGGAGCCCTGTGGTTGTGGTGGTAAGGGTGGAGCTGTTGGGGTGAGGAAGCATTCTAAAATTCTCTGATTAGATCTCAATCTCAGCCTGTCTGAGCTGTTTTCTTCACAAGTGTTCCTCAGCATTTTTTTTCTCTTTTCCTAATCTCCTTGAATGAGAAAAAAAGGTTAGACTTGGATAATTTTCTATTCCCAAATCCAATAAGGCTCATGACGTCTTTTTGAATTCTTGCTGAGCAGGACTTCGCTGCAGAAAATTCTCTAAGATTACTTAAAAATGACTATTTTTCTCCGGGAACTATTTCAAAAATGGTTATTTTTTCCCCTAGGTATAATTCAAAACTGTTACTGTTCCATTCCCCTGGTGAAACATGAGGGGATTTTTCTCTAATTGTTTTTGTGAGAAACTGGTAGAACTTCTGAAAGCAAAACTCATGAAAACATGGTGGCCGCTTGGAATAGACTCCCAAGAATTCTTAACTCTCAAGTTTGTCCACACTTATCCTCCAGCAATTTGGTCAAGTTATCATTTATTTGTTCCTACTATTTACCAGCACTAGTAGATTATGCTTCAGGTGAGCTGATTTGCCTTTTCTGTATTTGCCTATCTCTCCAGTTTTCAGAGTGGTAGTTGGTCCTGTGACTTCAGTTCACTGAGAGAGCCACAAAAAAGTTGTTGAGTTTCATCTTGTTCAGCTTTTATCTTGCGAAGACCTGATTTTTTTTACTTTTGTTATTGGTATTTGCAATCAGTTCTTTCAAGAAAATATATCACATCATGGAATAGAAGAAATATTTTACAAGTTTAGTGGACGCTTATTATTTAATATACTATTTTTAAAGAGGAAATAATTTTAGAAATAATATAAATATAAATAAATATATAAATATATAACTATATTAAATGATATATGATAATATATTATATATTATAAATATATAAATATAAAATAAATATAAATAAATACATTTAGTAATAATAAAGTGGGCCTTTACCTCAATGAATATGAAACATACTAGGGTAAAGTCCTCAGAGAGATAATTTTATTGCTACTTTTATTTGTAAAGTAATAGTTACACTATGAAACAAATTTCTTCTTTTGAATCATGCATTGTCTTATTTTACTGGAAAATAATTACTAATGAAGTTAGAAACCAATTTGATATGTAAAGAGAAGGTTATGTTTATACTGGAGATGCTTATGAGGAATAATCAACAATCGTAAAAAAAATTCTAAGATGTTGAATAATAGTTTAGTAATTACTTATGATTACAAAATGAGAGATACTACATTTCTTACATTAAGGAAACTTAATAATCATCTCTTCCTAAATGATTAGAAATAAAATCTAATTTAATGATTATCATGTGAGGGTGCCTGGATGGCTCAGTTGTTAAGTGTCTGCCTTTGGTTCAGGTCATGATCCCAGGGTCCTTGGATTGAGCCCCACATCAGGCTCCCTGCTCGTCAGAAAGCCTGCTTCTCCCTCTCCCACTCCCTCTGCTTGTGTTTCCTCTCTCGCTGTCTCTCTCTCTCTGTCAAATAAATCTTTAAAAAAATAATGATTATCATGTGAATGTTCAACCTTACAACATAGTTGATCCTTATGTTTAAATACTTTTTATTATTACTACTGTAATTCCTTCCATTAGCTCAAATTATAAAAGTGCTCTTTATTTTTTAATTACAAGTTTTATCATCTCATTGTTGATTTCTAGTGTAACTGCTTTATAGTTGAGAACATTATAATTTTGGAAATGAGCAAGGAACTTTGATTTAGAGCATGGTCATAGTTGAAATATTAAGAGTCTTGCTGAAAATATTATATATTTCCATAATATATAATTATTTGAAGGGATACAGTTTCCTCTGTATCAGCTGGATCAAATAGTATCACTGGGTTTTTCATCTGTTTTTTGGGGGGGAGGAGGGGGATTCCTTGTAATTTTTACTCTTTTTCCCCCACCTTTCTACAGATGAATCTATTGCAATGAATATATATTACATTTACCTCAACAGCAATAAAAACAATTTTCCAAAATGTCCAACTGTAGTACACACACACTGGTATCCCTTAGTATCAGATTTTTTGTTGTCCAAGTTCACATGTCAAAGAGATCTGGTTAAATGATTTGTTCCATCTCCCACTATCCCTATTCCTACATTATGCTTCCCTAAACTCAGGAACCAAATAGATTTAGTGATGGAATACTTACAATGACTTTTTCTATTAGTCTCATTCCCGGTTCCATTTTTTCCCTTTTCCTTCTCATATACTAACATGTATATTTTTTGTAGCTGATATACTTATTGAAAGAACAAATATATCTTTGTAAATTCATTTAAATTCTTTTTGGAAGAAGACAGATTATAAATACCATACATACATCTGGCTCATATAGAAAAACATGACTTTGATAAGAAACTCAACTAGAGTAGGTGTGTTCTGCGGACAGGATCATTTCCTTCTGTGGGAGCACAACACTGCAACAAGGGTGGGCAAAGGACCTAAGAACCCCTTAGCCCTCACCACCTGGGGGAGACGAGGGAGAACTGTCGAGTTGCCCAGAAAAAAAATCAAGAGTCTTCCTTCTCCTGGAACCTGCAGTTGGTGCAGGTGTAGAAGACGGTCCGCCCCTCGTCGGCCGAGCGCATCTGTCTGGTGTGGGAGGCCATTCCTTCGTGACCTCCTCGAGAGCAGCGTCCGCCAACCACGGGTCCCTGGAACTCGGGCCCTTCCTCCGCCGACACAGGCACGGCTGCCCCCGGTTTGTTGAACACGATGCAGGTATTCACGACCTTCCCCGCGAAGTCTCGCACCGGGATGCGGAAGCCGCAGCGAACACAGGCCAGCGTGTCCTGCGCGCCGGGCAGAGGCAGGATGGAGCCGCAATCCGGAGAGAAGTGCAGGTCCGACTGGAACCTGGAGCCGGAGCGCGCGCCGTCCATGCCTACCCGGTGCGCGGCGATGGAGAGCGGCCGCTCCGCCGGACCGAAGGAGCGGCGGTCGCCAGAGCCCGCGTCCCTGCACGCCCGGCGCTCGGTGTCCGGACCATCACCGGGTTTTTCAAATCTTCTATAGATTTACACATTTTCTGTTACTCGAAACGGATAGTTTGAAAGATGGAATGACTAACATAAGTTTGTAATGGTCAGCTGGAGATTTCTATTTTATAAAATCACATGGTTCAAAATGTTAAACTTTTATTAATTTTCAAAGCATTTTTCCTTGTTTCAATTTCTCCCAAATTCTCATCCTCAATTATATTTTGTCTGAAATTGTAATAGCAGATGTCTTCCTGTACTTTAATGGATTTCCCTACTTTGCTTGCAATATCTTTGTGTCATTTCAACTATGTTCTTTAATAGCAGTGTATGTACTCTGATTATCTTTTTTTTTTTTTTAAAGAGACAGAGAGAGAGTTTGCATTCAAGCAAAGGGTGGGGGTAGGGGTGGGAGGGGGCGGAGTGAGAGAGAGAGAGAATCTCAAGCAGGCTCCACGTTGCCCAGCATGGAGCTCAACACAAGGCTCAATCTCAAGAACCTTTGATCATGACCTGAGCCAAAATCAAGTTGGATGTTCAACTGACTGAGCCAGCCAGGTGTCCTTGATTATTTTTCTTTTAAAACATGTTTCTAAGTACTTTTCATTGATCAAAATGTCAAATATGCTTAGATGCATTCCTGATATCTCACTTCAGGCTAATTATTTACATGATTTATTTCTGTTTCGTCTCTATTTCTGTCTTCTGCTTTGTTAATTCAATTTCTTCTTAATGTTTTTCCTCTTAGATAGTTTACAAAAGTTATTTTTGTATTTCTATTTGCCTAGGGTTATTTCTACATTTTAACAACTGTACTTTATATTATCAAAAAAAGTTGTAATAATATTTATTAAGTGAGCAGGAGTTGATGAGGTTTATTTGTTTGGTAAAACATAATTTCCACAATCAAGTTGTGGAATGCTTCGCAAATGGAAAACAATTTTTGGTGATTTTTCTATTTTGGCATAATTTGATCAACTCACAGTCTTGAGAAGAAAGGTGGCTAGAAATTATACTTTTCAGTCTTCTAGTTTCTTTAGTACAAGAAGACTTACATAAATATGAGTCATTTATTCGAGCTTCAGACACCTGTGTTTAATTGCAACGTTGGATGAAATTCTTCACTCCTTGTACTGTCTTTTGTTGTGTGACTTCACGTGCCCTTTTACTAAATTAGTGGCATGTGCTACCCTATTTCTTGAGTTTGAGTTTGGTCATATGATTAGATTTGCTCAATAGGCTTAGACAAAAGTGATGGCATACAAATTCTAAACCAAGACAGCAAGGATACCTGCATAGCTTAACTTCTATCTCTTAAGCTTCTGTTATCACCATAAGAATTGTATTCTTAAGCTGAACAGTTGGTCTTAGCAGAAGGATGAAAGCCAAAGAAGGTGAAGCACTGTGTAAATCACCTGATGTCTAGCTCAAGCTATATGATTATTTATTGTTTTATTATTTATTGTTTTATGTTTTGATGTTTTCTTTTTTCTTGGCTAATAATTATCTTTGTCTTTAAATAGTTGACATATGGCAGTTTACAGAATTCTGGGGGTAGTCATTGAGCCAGAATTCACTACTACAAATCCATTGTGTGGTTATGGTTACAGTTAAAAACAGCAGCAACCAGGAAAAACAGCCAGCTATTCCCCAGATTTTGTAGTGAAAATTCTATTCCATAAGCTCTTGTTATTCAGCTCTTTGATTACAGGACTAGAAACTACAGGACCAAAGAGAGCCACCCCAGAAGAACTCAATGCCTTCTCCATTATGCTTAAAAGAAGTATTTATATCTTTCTTCCAATAGTCTCTCAGGATTCTCTTTTGGCTGAACTGGGTTACATCTTAAATTCGAGACACAAATCAGTCTATAAGTGCAATTTTCAGAGTTCTATTTCTATTTTATAGGAAGACTAAGAAAAGTGTTAATTTCAGAGCTGAGAGTGCCATCTTACAAAAAATTTTTTTTTTATTTTGAACTTACATGAAGAGTTCTTAAAGGTTTATGCTTATTTTTCTGAAAGTAAAACTCTTACAATCTTTTGTCTAATTGATTCCCCTTAAAGAATATGTAATTTCACTAAATTAATTATATAGTTGCTATGAATGTATGCACGTTAAGTAACCCTACAGTCATTGGGCTACATAGTCCGAGTTCTATATTTCCAAAAGCCAACTTAATGAAATTTATTACTAAACACTGTCTTCCTCCAGGAACTAACCTTGTGAAGCAGCATGGTTAGTAATAGAATGTCATTTTGGAAATTTTGATCCTATCTCTTGCCTATCGTTCTTGTGTGGACACTTAATTCAGTTGATCATATTTTCTTCCCAGATAAATCTGAAATGAGAATTTTGAAACAAACAAAATATTATTATGTGAATGAATCTCTGAGACAAAAAATTCAGGAGCTATTGGCAGACATGGTGTCAGCCAAATTGAAGAATATATTAAACACATAGAAAAAGAGGAGACAGGGCTCTAATATCTTTAAAAGCACGTTCTTTTTGATGTTGAGTCATGTTGGTATCCTGGTCATAAGAGAGGTACTCATTATATTTATCAAAATGTGTCCACTTTGCTTAAGCTGATTCAGGGGATTTCTAGCACAATCAAAAAGATTTTCTATCAAGAGTTTCTAACAAAAAGTGATCTTAACAACTCACATCAAAAATGCGTTGCCTAATCTTGTTTCTCATAGCAATTTTCAACTTAAACATTTACCAAAATACTAGTCCCAACTCATTTTAGGGTCACAGAAATTTATTTAAAATAGCTAAGAAAAAAATATATAAACAGAGTTGTTTATTATAAATGATCACTCCACTCAATGTAATGGAAATATTTCACCATATATATAAGAATTACCTTGAAATATGAGGTAAAAATAATGAAGATTATTTAATAATAGTAATGACTTAACAAAAATACCTTAGAGATAGCCAAAATATAAAAATCCATGGGTGACAAAAAAATACTGAGCTGAATACATTTCCATACTATATTGTGATTATAGTAGAGCAAGCTAAAATATATACACATGAATCAGGAGAAAAGTGAAATCCTAGTTTATAGAAACTAACCAAATTTACATTTTAATTATTTTTTTCTTCATATGTTCAATATTTATATAATGAAAGAAAAATTATTAGCTACAATTATTTACATCAATATTATTTTATAATTTCATCTTGTTAAAGTTAATTTTCACAGAAACATTATAATGTAGATATTATCCTTTTCCATAATTTATAGAAAAGGGAATTTATGACTAGAAGGACTTTAGGAACTTATCCTAGTTCCAATGCAATTTTAATAAAGCATTATCAGTTAGTTTAGAAACTACCAAGCATTAATCAGCTGTCTTGTGAGAATATGAATTTTCTAGCAAATGAAAGTAGATTATTAAGTTAATCTTTTAGGAAAGGAGAATATCAACTAAGGGTTCAACATATTTCTGAATAACTTCACTACCAAGACAGCTAAGTAGGGCTCAAAACATATGCTAGATTGGTTTACTGAGGAATACCTAGGTTTGTTTTATTGTTTTATGTTTTGATGTTTTCTTTTTTCTTGGCTAATTATTTTTGTAATAGGTTAAGGGTCTGACTCAGTAGATTAAGGGTCTGTCTCTTAGTTTTGGCTCAGGTATGATCTCATGGGTCATGGGATGGAGCCAGGGGCTCCACACTCAGTGGGGAGTCCGCTTGAAGATTCTCTCCCGCTGCCTCTCCTCCCACTCACTCTCTCTGTCTCCCTCTCTCATATCTATATCTATATCTATCTATATCTATCTCTCTCTATATTTTTTAAGAATGGTTTACTGAGAAGTGTGCTCTTCCTCAAAAGGAAAAACCATGGAGTGCATGAATATACTATCACACTTAACAAGCACCCAGAATACCAATAATAAAAAATGCACCACAAATTGGAGGAATTAGCTTTTCATGTAGGAAATGGAATAATGAGAGACAGTACTTCCCCTCAATATTGTAATGGGAAATACTATTTGAGGAAGCATGCAGAAATGTTTTTTGAATGCATTATTATCAGTTATAGATTCTATTGATACTTGATTATTTATATTAGTTATTAACTAAAAACCAAGTATTTTCTAGTATTCTGGATAATTTTAGTGACTGAGTAAGCAACAATTATATAAAAATGCCTTAGGAAGCTGTTTTCTAGCTGAGAACTAAAAGGTCAATAAATGTACAATAACTAAGAGGTTCTCTATCACATGAAGATGTAAAACAGGGTATGAAGAAAACGATATTTCACAGACTAAATGTTAACAGGATTATGAACCAACCAATCTTGTATTATTTCATCTTTTCATGAAACTCCACTGATTTCTGATTTAAAAAGTGAAATATTAGTAATATAAATTATTATTAATTCTACCAAATTAGGTAAGTAGCATCATTAGGATTGGTGTCTTCAAACCATCTTTTTTTAAAAAACTTTTAAAATTTTTTATTTATTTTTTTAAAGTAATATCTATACCTAGTTGGGGCTCGAACTCACAACCTAAAATCAAGAGTCACATATTCTATATACTGAGCCAGCCAGGAACCCTACAATTTTAAAAAAAAACATTCAAACCATCTTTGAAGAATTTGGCTGAAACTAAATCCTGCTCTTCAATGCCTCACATAAATGAACAACCATAGCAACCCATCAAGGATCAGAGAGTAGGAACAACACGTTCCTGGGAATCCACTTCATTTTGCATTCAAGATAGTAGTCTACAAAGAAAAAAAATGAACAAAACACAAATTTTAGCACAAAGACTACTTCTTGAGGTCCAACAAGCAATTTATAGAATTTCATTTCTATGTGTTTATCCCAAGTTAAAAGAAATATTTTAAAGTGCATTGTATGATATTATAACTACAGGTATGACAATTTATAAATAAACACTTTTTTCATATATTGGGGTGCATGTTAAAATGTTTTACTAATAAAGTACATGATGAAAAATATTTAAAACTTCATGATCAAAAAATCAGCACAATTTAGGAGAGAATCTGTGGAGAATCTTACTTTTGGAGACTCAAATAGAGAGAAGGAAAACTTAAGCACAGGTCTCGATCCAAGCTGCTTTGTGTGGCAGATCCGAAGACATTCCTTGTTTAATTTGAGGAAAACAGAGATTCACTCTACCTATGTGCTACATGTGTGTTAGTGTAGGCACCATATCCAGATCATAAAATAAATTCACAGTAATTCACAATCAATATAATCAAATTTTACTTGTAATCTCTCAGCACTATAAAGGAGAATTAAGAATATTGATAGGCTAAGTGGTTGATGGTGATGCCAACACAAACACTTAAGAGGAATACCTCATTCTTAGATTTCTAGTAACAAAGAATTAATGGGGAATTTCATGCCAAAGAACCTCTGTTCACCTTATATAAAATGTTTATAACACTTGCTCCTATATAATTCATATGCTATGCTGAAGTTAAATTAAGGACATTAACAGCATTTACTAAAATATAAATGCATTATCAAGCATAAAGTATGGTACTTGTTATCATAAAAATAGAACCAAAGAAACTCTATAACTCAGTAGAATTCCTAGGTCCCTGAGAAGATTGCACGTTCCTTATAGGGATTTAGGAATAGGGATATGTCAAGCCTAAAAGTAAATCCCATCTACTGCTATAAATTCTACTCTGATTTTTTGATCGACAATAATGGCTACTGTTGATAATTACGATGGTGATAATGATTATGGTGATGATAGTAAATAACATTCATGAGGCACCAGCAATCTTTAATATGCAATGTCAACTCATATGGGAAGTTATGTATATTATCTTCATTTTATAAGTTATTATCATTAGTATAAGTTAGGATATGTAATTTACTGAAAGTCACCCAACTGGCAAGAGGTAGATCCACTTTGGTCTTTCTCCACAACTGATGCTGTTATAATACATCATGCTGGCTCTGTATATATTCAGCTGATATATATTGGGTATACACTTAATAATTCAGAGAATAAGCATTATGGACTATAAAGAACATATTAGATTATAGATTCATGTTAGTGGATAGCTTTGAGGTAGAGCAACATTTTGATTTCTGTAGTTGAGAACAAGTCCTTTCTGAAAAATTTGACACCAAAATTAGGTTAAAATGTAAACAAAAGTGTGTGTCAGTATAAAGACCAGCCTATATTAATATGTGCACATTTGCTTGCACCATACTGCCTGTGGGATTACATATGAGAAGACTATGCACTTTGACAACATGTGTTCTCTTGGGCAACACTATGTTGTGGGAAGCCAAATACACTCAGACCAATTTATTAATTGTATAACCTTGGAAAAGTTACTTAAATTATCTGAGTTATGATTCATATATAAAACAGGGAAAATATCACCTATGTCACAGGATTTAGCTTTCAAATGTGAATAAGAGAATCTGGCATAATGCTGTATACACATGGTATGTGTTTTCCTATCTTCATTTGCTTTGTGGTATTAAAACCAAATATTGTGCACACTTAAGAAATAAATTATTATGCTACATTTCCTACGAAGGTGCTATTTATTCTAACATTTTTAAAAAATAATAAATCTGGATAAAACTATCTGAAAATGATTATACATATAAAAATAAGGGGATAAATACAGCATATGCTTCCCTTGTATGCCTCATTGTCAATATCAGCTTTAGATCCTATTGTAGATCTAATGCAATGCACAATTCAACAATGAAAACAGTATTTATTTTCCCTTAACAGGGGAAAATAAGGCTAAATATTTGTAACTTCTATGGCAGGTTATGTAAAAACAGTAAAGATACATTCAATATGGAGGGCCTCTAATCAAAGTATCTGCGAGCATAACTATTACAGCTTCTGAGAAAAATTAAAAAGCAAAACATCTATTTGTGCATATAGAAAAGACTAAACCAAATCCATTTGTAAATGTGAACTTTAATGTTTGATAATGAGATACAATAATAATTAGCTAGATTTTCTTAGTACAGGTGGTTATCTAGTAAAGAAGATATAGAACATTTTTCTGGCTATATAAAACTGATTAATTATTTGAAGGTGTGTGTGCATGTTTCAATTTTGCTGAAGTTTTAAGTAAAATTTTAAGGTTTTATAAAATGCTTTCGANGCTAGTAAAGAAGATATAGAACATTTTTCTGGCTATATAAAACTGATAATTATTTGAAGGTGTGTATGCATGTTTCAATTTTGCTGAAGTTTTAAGTAAAATTTTAAGGTTTTATAAAATGCTTTCGAACTAAAATTTTTAGAGTATTCTATTATCATCATGGCTTATTAATAATAAGATCATACTATATATTTAATTTTAGAATTAATATAGTAAGTGTCTACATAAATATTTGTCCACATGCATACACTTAGAATTATACTAAAACTAAAGGCAGTGTAGGGGTAATAAAGCTATTCAAACACAATCATAAGATAAATACAAGAAAGTTATTTGTATACATGTATGTATGTGTATATTTAAACAATTTGTTGTTCATTTAACTGATTCAGTTTATTAATTTAGAAATATTATTCCAATTATGAAAATATTTTAAGAGGAATTAGCAGAAACACTGATCTCTGTGTAAACATTATTCTTATTTTCATGTTTTATAAATTTGCAATATATGAATTCACATCCTTAAAATTTCACTGGTGGTCAAACATGTTTTTCATATCTGAAAGTCAGTCTTTTGGTGATAAAACACTTGCATATGTTAGAAGTTAGGTCAACAAACATTTATGTTTAAACATTAGTGTTGAACATAAGGACTTCTGGCTCAACGAAACATGTTATTGGCAGACATTTATTCATAGGCTTAAGTGTGATAACAGCTACTGGTTTTTGAAGAAATGCTTTCATTTTTAACATAGTATGTGTTCATGTTATTCTCTTTTGTTAAACATATTAGTAAAAATCCTTTTTTAAATCTTGTCCCATGTTAAAATAAATGATTTTATATTTTTCCAAAATATAAAATGTTTTCTTTTACTTTCACTTCAAGCAGGCTATGTGGAAGTCAATTTCAAAAACACCTAATATTGTAGTGAATTTAACAGAAAGATTTTCTATAATATTTTCAATTACAGTTTAATTCTTAAAAATATACCTATAATAAATGTACCTATAATAAATGTAGAAATATGTATATATTTGTGTACAAATTGTTCAATAAGCTTATTAAAAATAGGACACCGATAATATCCAAAGGAGAAAAGACAGTCTCTTCAACAAATGGTGCTAGGAAAACTGAACAGCTACATGCAGAAGAATGAAACTGGACCTCTTTCTTACACCATAAACCAAAATAAATTCAAAATAGGATGAAAGTTCTAAATGTAGCACAGGAAACCATCAAAATCCTGGAGAAGAACACAGGCAGCAACCTCTTTGACATCAGCTATAGCACCTTCTTACTAGACAGGTCTCCAGTGGCAAGGGAAACAAAAGCAAAAATGAACTATTGGGTCCTCTTCAAGATAAAAAGCCTCTGCAGAGTGAAGGAAACAATAACAAAACTAAAAAGCAACACTTGGAAAGGGAGAAGATATTTGCAAATAACATATCTGATAAAGGATTAGTATCCAAAATCTATAAAGAACTTATAAAATTGAACACCCCCCAAAAATAATCTAGTCGAGAAATGAGCAGAAGGCATAATAGACATTTCTCCAAAGAAGACATAGAGATGGCCAACAGACATATGAAAAGATAATCAACATCACTCATCATCAGAGAAATACAAATCAAAACTGTGATGAAATGCCACCTCACTATCAGAATGGCTTAAATTAACAACAGTGGAAACAACAGGTATTGGAAAGGATGCAAAGAAAGGGAAACCCTCTTAAACTGTTGGTGGGAATGTAAACTGGTGCGGCCACTCTGGAAAACAGTATGGAGGTTCCTCAAAAAGTTAAAAATATTACTATCCTACAACCCAACAACTGCACTAATAGGTATTTTTACCCAAAGGATGCAAAAATACTGATTCAAAGGGGCACATGCATCCTGATGTTTATAACAGAATTATCAACAATAGCTAAATTCTGGAAAGAGCCCAAATGTTCATTAACTGATGAATGGATAAAGAAGAGGTGGTATATATATGTGTGTGTGTGTATGTGTGTGTGTGTGTATACACACACATATATATATCAGCTGTCAAAAAGAATGAAATCTTGGAACACCTGGATGGCTCAGTCGGTTAAGTGTCTCACTCTTGATTTTGGCTCAGGTCATGATCTTGAGGTCATGAGACAGCCTTGCATCCGGCTCTGTGTTGTGTGGGAAACCTGCTTTAGTTTCTCTCTTTCCCTCTCCCCTTGCCCTGCCCTCCAGTTCAAGCATTCTCTCTCTCTCTCAAAAAAAAAAAAAAAAAAAAAAAAAAAAAAAAAAAAAAAAAAAAAAAAAAAAAAAAAGGNGAAAAAAATGGAAAGAAAAGAAAAAGCAAGAAAAAAAAGAATGAAACCTTGATATTTGCAACAACATGGATAGGACTAATATATTATGCTAAACAAAATAAGTCAAGTAGAGAAAGATAAATACCATATGATTTCATTCATATGTGGAATTTAAGAAACAAAACAGAGGAACACATGGGCGCCTGGGTGGCTCAGTGGGTTAAAGCCTCTGCTTTCGGCCCAGGTCATGATCTCAGGGTCCTGGGATCGAGGCCCGCGTCGGGCTCTCTGCTCCGCAGGGAGCCTGCTTCCCCCTCATGGGGGAAGGGAAAAAAGAGAGAGAGAGAGAGGCAAACCATAAGAGACTCTTAACAATAGAAAACAAACTGAGGGGAGGTAGAAAGGGGAGGTGGACTAAATGGGTAATGGGTATTAAGGAAGGCACTTGTTGTGATAAGCACTGGGTGTTATATGTAAGTGATGAGTCACTAAAGTCTACTCCTAAAACCAATATTACACTATATGTTAACTAACTACAATTTAAATAAAAACTAAAAAAATTCTATAAAGAGTTAAAATCTAATTATCTTATATAAAAACTGTTAAGTGTATTGATGGTCTTTATTCTTTCTTGATTTACATACCTCATGTAAATAGTGATAATCTATATTTTTCTTATGGGTATTCATAAGTGGAACTTGAGAGATGTACAGTAAAAGAGAAATATATCATATAGATTCCTTAACATGTATTTCTAAAGTGAATTTCTCTTGCATTAATTTTTTATAATAGTTTTAAAATTTACCTGATTAAAAAAGGTTATTTGTGGGCGCCTGGGTGGCTCAGTGGGTAAAAAAGCCTCTGCCTTCTGCTCAGGTCATGATCTCAGGGTCCTGGGATCAAGGCCTGCATTGGGCTTCCTGCTCAGCAGGGAGCCTGCATCCTCCTCTCTCTCTGCCTGCCTCTCAGTCTACTTGTGATCTCTCTGTGTGTTGAATAAATAAATAAAATCTTAAAAAAAAGGTTATTTGACAGGTAAGTCCTATGGCTGAAACTGATGGAGGGCCTACAATGCCCTCTGAACTAGAAATACTGAGAATGCAATTTTGGGGGGAGCAAACAAATACTTTGTGACTGCAGCTGTGTGAAAATTTCTGTTTTATAGCATAGGAAGCCATATAGTAAAAATAAAATTCTTAAGGACACAGATCAACTGTGTGTCTTAATTGCCCAGTGAATGTATTTCTTGACACATAGTAAGTATTCCATTTGATTATTTAATGATTGGATGAGTATAAGAAATACATAGGTTTAGATAAAGCTTTGGATTTAAGTATTCAGTTTTAGAAAATATAAATGTAACCTATTCCTATATCTAATCATTCTTGCCATTGGTATCTTTTTACACATACCAAGTTCTGCCTTGAAGCTCAAAGTGCACATGCATAAGCAAGTGGCATTTTTGATCCATACTATTTCTGTTATTTTCACAACTGCTATCAATTATACTGCAGAATATTTCATTGTGTTGCAAATACTGTGAGAATGATCATAGTGACTTAGTTTCCTTTGTTATAAGGCAGACATTTGTTAGTTTGGACTAGAGCTTTATTCTATTATTCCATGAATCAGCGTGACAGCGTTTTACACCACTCTAAACTGAAATAACTGTACTTTGCCTCTTTAATTACGTTACCTTTCAAATCCCTTGTTAACGGCTCATTCATTCTAAAAGCCATTAAAACTACCTGAATTCACAACAATAAAGACTACAGACAAATGACAATTTATTACTAAATTTCATTATTACAAAGAGCAGTGCATTTTCTTAAAGTAGTGCGATTATTAGTTCTCTAATTTTGAATTGTGTTTTAAAGTACACTATACTTCTTTTTAAATGATGGAAATATTCCTAAGCTACCATTCTGACATTAAAATAAAATAAGCACTTAATAATAGTGACAATTTAATATACATGGCCATATTTCATTGGTTTTATTTAACTTCCCTCTTTGATAATTTACACATGTATAATTCTGCTATAAACTCTAATGCTACTAATACAATTCCATTCTCCATAAGTGGCTTGGGGACTATTGTCACTCAGCCTTTATTAGGATCATACAATGGGAAGAGCATTCTGCAGTTTTTGGCTGGCATAAAGTAAAGTAAAAGAGATTCCATAATTAAGGACTGTGGTGCTAGAGAGGCCCTGTAAAAGTTATCCATAATGGATAGCATATGGCAGAGATCAGTCCCTGACAAGCCAGTAATCAAAGGTCATTTAGGTTGAAAATCTATGTTGTGAATTAATTATTGAATATGTGTTTTGCTTACTCTTTAATAAGAAGTATTTGTCTTACTTATTATTTTATCAACATTTTGATTACATGATAGGAACTTTCAAAATTTAGGTTTTAAAATAACATTAATAAATTAAATTCTTGGAAGAATTTCCTTCCAATTATTATTGAATTTTCTGATCATTAACAAAATCATGAATGGCTAGAGTCTTTTCCTATTTTGTCACTGATAGGAAACCAATATTTGATACAGTAATACTATTTGGACCATCAAAGAAAAAAAATTAACTGAGAAAATTAATATTCTAATACAAGCAAAATGTACATTTGTGATACAGGGCTCTGTCCTGTCAACTGATAAAAAATTATAATAGTAAGTTCAAATTAGTAAATTTAATTCATGCTTCATATAATACAATCTACATAGAAAAGAGGAAAGAAAACCAAACAAATAAAATTTCTTGACAATATTTTATCTACTCAAGATCATCTTTATATCTAATTAAGATTAAATATATGAAGTTTTTTTTCAAGACCAAGTGAATCAGACTGGAATTGAATAGACACTTCAAAGGGAAAAATGCATTAGGATGATCCATTAAAAAAATAAAAGCAATACAATCTTTCAAAACTGAATCATGAATAAAAATTGAACAGAATTAATACCAATTATGAAATTGAGTTGGTAACCAAAAAACTCCAAACAAACAAAAGTCCAAAACCAGATAGTTTTACAGGTGAATTCCACCAAACACTGAAATAAGAGTTTAAAACTATTCTCAAATTATTTCAAAAAAATTCAAAAAGGAAGGAAAGCTACCAAATACATTCTATAAGGTCAGCATTACTCTGATACCAAAACAAAACAAAGATACTAAAAACAAATCTTAAAAAGCACAAAAAAACAAAACAACAACAAAAACCCACTCTAAGCCAACATGCCTGAAGAATATAGATGCAAAAATTCTTTTAAAAAATTAGCAAACTGAATTTAACAATGCATTAAAAGGATCATTCATCACATTTGAGTGGGATTTATTCCAGGGATGCAATGGTGACTCAATATTTACAAATCAGTGGGCGCCTGGGTGGCTCAGTGGGTTAATGCCTCTGCTTTCGGCTCAGGTCATGATCTCAGGGTCCTGGGATCGAGGCCCGCATCGGGCTCCCTGCTCGGCGGGGAGCCTGCTTCCCCCTCTCTCTCTCTGTCTGCCTGCCTCTCTGCCTCCTTGTGATCTCTCTCCCTCCGTGAAATAAATAAATAAAATCTTTAAAAAAAAAATATTTACAAATCAGTCAATATGATACATCACATTAACAAGAGGAAAGAAAAAAAAGTTATCATCTCAACAGATGCAAAAAAAATTTGATAAAATACAACATTGATTCATAATAAAAACGATCAACAATGTAGGTTTAGAGGAAATGTACCTTAACCTAGTAAAGGCCACATATGAAAACCCACAGCTAAAATCATACTCAATGATGCAAAAGTGAAATCTTTTCCTCCAATGTCAGAAACAAAACAAGGATACCCAGGCTGGCCACTTCTGTTTAGGACAGAAATGGAAGTCCTAGATGCAGTAATCAGACAATGAAAAGAAAGAAAAGAACCCCAAAGTGGTAAGGAAGAAGTAAAACTGTAACTATTTCCAGATGACATATAGAAAACCTTAAAGAATTCACTAAAAAAAAATATTAGAAATAATAAATAAATTCAGTAAAGTCACAGGATACAAAGTAAATATACATCAATCTGTTGCACTTATATGCAGTAATAACAAAATATCAGAAAGAGAAATTAAGAAAACAATCCTGTTTACAACTAAAATAACACCTAGGGATAAATTTAACCAAGAAAGTGAAAGAGCTACACTTTAAAAAATTAAGACCCTCAGGAATAAAATTAAAGATGACACAAGCAAATGCAAAGACGTGCTATGATCATGGACTGGAAAAATTCTGTTAAAATATCCATGCTACCCAACACAATCTACAGAATCATTGCAATAGTATTTTCACAGGAAAAAAAAAATGGGTGGAAGACCTGAGTAGACATTTTTTTCAAAGAAGACATACAGATGGCAACAGACATAAGATAAGCCTTATAAGACATAAGATCACTAATTATCAGGAAAATGCAAATCAAAACAAGAGTGAAATATCACCTCACCCCAGTTGGAAGGGTTATATTAAAAAGACAAGAAATAACAAGGGTTGGCTATTGTGTAGACATAAAGGAACCTTGTGCACTATTGGTGGGAATTTAAGTTGGTGCAACCACTCTGTAAAAGAGTATGGAAGTTCCCAAAAATAAAAAATAGAAATACCATACAGTAATTCCAGCAATTCCACTACTGGGTACTTATCTGAAAAAAAAAATAAAACCACCAACTTGAAAAAAATACATGCACCCTATGTTTATTGCAGCATTATTTACAACAGTTAAGGAAATGGAAGTAATCTGGACTGCGGCAAGATGGCAGAGGAGTAGGAGACCGATTATCATCAGGTCCCAGAAATTCACTCAGATAGCTATCAAACTATTCTGAACACCTATAAATTCTACAGGAGATTGAAGAGAAAAAGAGCAGCGATTCTAGGAACAGAAAATTGACCATGTTCCAGAAGGTAGGACGTGTGGAGAAGTGAATTTGAAGCGATGGGAAGATAGACCCGGGGGAAGGGGCCAGCTCCTGGCAAATGAGCAAGCAGCAGAGCACAGACACGGAACTGTTAGAAGTCAGCTCCACTGAGGGTCGTTGCCCCAGAGGCCAAGCAGGGGGTGAAGCCCTCGCGGGGACAGTGTGGTCTCAGGACCCACCGAGCTTCCAGGTATCAGAGAGAAGCCAACGGGAGAAACGGAGCTGAGCTGAGAAGGTGTCTCTCAGCTCGGTGTTACCTTGGGCAGGGATCCAAAGCATGGTCAGGCCACTGCTCTGTGAGTGGGGACCCCATGGGCGGCAGACCCGGAGAGACCCCTCCTTCCTCCTCGGGGAGCAGCGGTGCAGGAGTGGCTGCAGGAATCTGCCAGGATCAGAGATTCTAAACGGGGCTGCGTCAGAGAGAGAGAGACACTCAGTCACAGGCCGGGTGAGCTCGGAGAGCGGCCGGAGACCAGTAGACGGGAGGGACCGCTTTTCTCTGAGGCACGCTGAGGACTGAGGCCCCAAGCTCTCGGCTCCTCCAGGTCAGAGACTGGGAGCTGCCATTTTCAGTCCCGTCCTCCAACAAGGTACGGAAAACATTCAGGGAACAAAAGCTCCCGAGAGCGAACCCGAGCTGATTACTTAGCCTGGCCCCTGGCAAGGGCGTTGCAATTCCACCTCGGGCAGAGACACTTGAGAATCACAACAACAGGCCCCTCCCCCAGAAGACCGAAAAAAAAAAAAATCCAAAGTCAAAAGTCAAGTTCAAGATTGCTGAGAATTGTGGAACTCCAGAGCAAGGGGAAGCAACACAGAGAATTAATGGCTTTTCCCCCATGATTCTTTAGTCATTCAAATTAAATTCTTTGAATTTTATTTTCTTTGAATTTTTTCTTACTTATTTCTTTTAAATTTTTTCCTTTTTCCTATTTTAACATTTTTAAATATATATCTTATCAACACTTTATAATCTTTTCTAATTTTCATTATTATAATATTTTATCCCTTCATCGTATTTAGCCTTATTTTTTGTATACATATAGCGTCTGTTCAATTCAACAGTCTAATAGATAGAGATAGAGATAGAGTCAGAGACAGACATAGATATAGAAACAGAAATAGGTAATATAGATATAGATATACGATTTTGTTTTGTTTATTTTTGGTTTTTTTTGTTTTTGTTTGTATGATTTTGTTTTTTGGTTTTTTCCCTCTCTCTTTTCTCCCCAGTTCCAGGTCTCTTCTGAGTAGGTTAGTGTATATTTCTCTGGGGTCATTGCTTCCCTTTAGTATTTTGTTCTCTCATCCATCTATTCTTATCTGCATAAAATGACAAGGCGGAAAAAATCAACACAAAAAAAAAGAACAAGAGACAGTAATGAAGGCTAGGGACCTAATCAATGTGGACATTAGTAATATGACAGAACTAGAGTTCAGAATGACGATTCTTAAGGTGCTGGCTGGGCTCGAAAAAAACATGGAAGATAATAGAGAAGCTTTCTCTAAAGAAATAAAAATTCTTTCTGGAGAAATAAAAGAACTAAAATCTAACCAAGCTGAAATCAAAAAAGCTATTAATGAGGTGCAATTGAAAATGGAGGCTCTTACTGCTAGGATAAATGAAGCAGAAGATAGAATTAGTGATTTAGAAGACAAAATGTCAGAGAAAAAAGAAGAGGATGAAAAGAGAGACAAACAACTACTGGACCATGAGGAGAGAATTCGAGAGATAAGTGATACCATNACCGTAAGATGAAACAATATTATAATTATTGGGATCCCAGAAGAGGTAGAGAGAGGAAGAGGGAAAGAAGGTATATTGAAGCAAATTTTAATACAGAATTTCCCTAATTCGGCTAAGGGAACAAGCATCAAAATCCAGGAGGCACAGAGAACCTCCCTCAAAATCAATAAAAATAGGGCCACACCCCGTCATCTAATAGTAAAACTTACAAGTCTTAGTGACAAAGAGAAAATCCTGAAAGCAGCTCGGGACAAGAGGTCTATAACATACAATGGTAGAAATATTAGATTGTCAGCAGACCTATCCACAGAGACCTGGCAGGCCAGAAAGAGCTGGCATGATGTATTCAGAGCACTAAACGAGAAAAATCTGCAGCCAAGAATACTATATCCAGCTAGGCTCTCACTGAAAATAGAAGGAGAGATAAAAATCTTCCAGGACAAACAAAAACTCAAGGAATTTGCAAACACCAAGCCAGCCCTACAGGAAATATTGAAAGGGGTCCTCTAAGCAAAGAGACCTTAAAGAAACATAGACCAGAAAGGAAGAAACACAATATACAGTAACAGTCACCTTACAGGCAATACAATGGCTCTAAATGTATATCTCTCAATAGTTACTCTGAATGTAAATGGACTAAATGCCCCAACTAAAAGACACAGGGTATCAGAATGGATAAAAAAACAAGACCCATCGATATGCTGTCTACAAGAAACTCATCTTACACGCAAAGACACCTCCAGATTTAAAGTGAGGGGATGGAAAACAATTTACCATGCCAATGGACAGCAAAAGAAAGCTGGAGTGGCAATCCTTATATCAGATAAACTAGACTTTAAGGCAAAGAATATCATAAGAGATGAAGAAGGACACTATATCATACTAAAAGGATCTGTCCAACAAGAAGATCTAACAATCATAAATATCTATGCCCCTAACATGGGAGCAGCCAATTATATAAACCAATTAATAACAAAATCAAAGAAACACATTGACAAGAATACAATATTAGTAGGGGACTTGAACACCCCCCTTACTGAAATGGACAGATCATCAAAGCAAAAGATCAACAAGGAAATAAAGGCTTTAAATGACACCCTGGACCAGTTGGACATCACAGATATATTCAGAACATTCCATCCCAAAACAACAGAATACACATTCTTCTCCAGTGCACATGGAACATTCTCCAGAATAGACCATATTCTGGGTCACAAATCAGGTCTCAACAGGTACCAAAAGATTGGGATCATTCCCTGCATATTTTCAGACCATAATGCTCTGAAACTAGAACTCAACCACAAAAGGAAAGTTGGAAAGACCTCAAATACATGGAGGCTGAAGAACACCCTACTCAAGAATGAATGGGTCAACCAGGAAATTAAAGAAGAATTAAAAAAATTCATGGAAACAAATGAAAATGAAAACACAACTGTTCAAAATCTTTGGGACACAGCAAAAGCAGTCCTAAGAGGAAAGTATATAGCAATACAAGCCTTTCTCAAGAAACAAGAAAGGTCTCAAGTACACAACCTAACTCTACACCTACAAAAGCTAGAGAAAGAACAGCAAAGAAAGGCTACACCCAGCAGGAGAAGAGAAATCATAAAGATCAGAGCAGAAATCAATGAAATAGAAACCAAAAGAACAGTGGAACAAATCAATGAAACTAGGAGCTGGTTCTTTGAAAGAATTAATAAGATTGATAAACCCCTGGCCAGACTTATCCAAAAGAAAAGAGAAAGGACTCAAATTAATAAAATCATGAATGAAAGAGGAGAGATCACAACCAACACCAAAGAAATACAAACAATTCTAAGAACATATTATGAGCAACTCTACACCAGCAAATTTGACAATCTGGAAGAAATGGATGCATTCTTAGAGAAATATAAACTACCAAAACTGAACCAGGAAGAAACTGAAGACCTGAATAGACCCATCACCAGTAAGGAGATTGAAGCAGTCATCAAAAATCTCCCAACGAACAAGAGCCCAGGGCCAGACGGCTTCCCAGGGGAATTCTACCAAACATTTAAAGAAGAATTAATACCTATTCTCCTGAAACTGTTCCAAAAAATAGAATTGGAAGGAAAACTTCCAAACTCCTTTTATGAGGCCAGCATTACCTTGATCCCCAAACCAGGCAAAGACCCCATCAAGAAGGAGAATTACAGACCAATATCTTTGATGAATACGGATGCAAAAATCCTCAACAAAATACTAGCCAATAGGATCCAGCAGCACATAAAAAGGATTATTCACCACGACCAAGTGGGATTTATTCCTGGGATGCAAGGTTGGTTTAACATTCGCAAATCAATCAATGTGATACAAGACATTAATAAAAGAAAGAACAAGAACCATATGATCCTCTCAATAGATGCTGAAAAAGCATTTGACAAAGTACAGCACCCTTTCTTAATCAAAACTCTTCATAGTGTAGGCATAGAGGGTACATACCTCAATATCATCAAAGCCATCTACGAAAAACCCACAGCGAATATCATTCTCAATGGAGAAAAACTGAGAGCTTTTCCCCTAAAGTCAGGAACACGGCAAGGCTGTCCACTATCACCACTGCTATTCAACATAGTACTAGAAGTCCTAGCCTCAGCAATCAGACAACAAAAAGAAATAAAAGGCATCCAAATCGGCAAGGAAGAGGTCAAACTCTCACTCTTTGCAGATGATATGATACTTTATGTGGAAAACCCAAAGGACTCCACTCCAAAACTGCTAGCACTCATACAGGAATTCAGTCAAGTGTCAGGATATAAAATCAATGCACAGAAATCAGTTGCATTTCTATATACCAACAACAAAACAGAAGAAAGAGAAATTAAAGAGTCAATCCCATTTACAATTGCACCCAAAACCATAAGATACCTAGGAATAAACCTAACCAAAGAGGCAAAAATCTGTATTCAGAAAACTATAAAGTACTCATTGAAAGAAATTGAGGAAGACACAAAGAAGTGGAAAAACATTCCATGCTCATGGATGGGTAGAATAAATATTGTGAAAATGTCTATGCTACCTAGAGCAATCTACACATTTAATGCAATCCCCATCAAAATACCAGCAATTTACTTCAAAGAAATGGAACAAATAATCCTAAAATTTATATGGAACCAGAAAAGACCCCGAATAGCCAAAGGAATGTTGAAAAAAAAAAGCAAAGTTGGCGGCATCACAATTCCAGATTTCAAGCTCTATTACAAAGCCGTCATCATCAAGACAGTATGGTACTGGCACAAAAACAGACACATAGACCAGTGGAACAGAATAGAGAACCTAACAATGGACCCTCAGCTCTATGGTCAACTAATTTTTGACAAAGCAGGAAAGAATTTCCAGTGGGAAAAAGACAGTCTCTTCAACAAACGGTGTTAGGAAAACTGGACAGCCACATGCAGAACAATGAAATTGGATCATTTCCTTACACCACACTCAAAAATAGACTCGAAGTGGATAAAAGACCTCAATGTGGGAAAGGAATCCATCAAAATCCTTGAGGAGAACACAGGAAGCAACCTCTTTGACCTCAACCACAGCAACTTCTTCCTAGGAACCTCACCAAAGGCAAGGGAAGCAAGGGCAAAAATGAACTATTGGGACTTCATCAAGATTAAAAGCTTTTGCACAGCAAAGGAAACAGTCAACAAAACCAAAAGACAACTGACNCAAAAGACAACTGACAGATTGGGAGAAGATATTTGCAAATGACATATCAGATAAAGGTCTTGTATCCAAAATCTATAAAGAGCTTCTCAAACTCAACACCCATAAAACAAATAACCCAGTCAAGAAATGGGCAG